>WKFP01014985.1:189136-226420 GCA_011057875.1 Pterocles orientalis | reverse complement strand
ATAGGAGGTTCCACTTGAATATGAGAAAAAACTTCTTTACAGTGAAGGTGACAGAGCACTGGAACAGGCTGCCCAGAGAGGTTGTGGAGTCTCCTTCTCTGGAGACATTCAAAGCCCGCCTGGATGTGTTCCTGGGTGATCTGATTTAGGTGTTCCTGCTCTGGCAGGGGGATTGGACTAGATGATCTTTCGAGGTCCCTTCCAATCTCTAACATTCTGTGATTCTGTGGCGTGTCAGCCACTCCTCCCAGTTTCGTATCATCAGCAAACTTGCTGAGGGTGCACTCTATTCCCTCATCTAAGTCGCTGATGAATATATTGAACAGCACAGGTCCCAGTACCGAACCCTGGGGGACTCCACTAGACACAGGCCTCCAACTAGACTCCATCCCATTCACCACAACTCTCTGGTTTCTTTTCTCCAGCCAGTTCACAATCCATCTCACTACCCGATCATCCAGATCGCACTTCCTCAGTTTAGCCGCGAGGATACTGTAGGAGACGGTGTCAAATGCTTTTCTGAAATCGTGATAGACCACATCTACTGCTTTACCATCATCTACCCACCTGGTAATATCCTCATAAAAGGCTATCAGGTTGGTCAAGCATGACTTCCCCTTGGTGAAGCCATGTTGACTGCCTCTAATGACCCTCTTATCCCCGATATGCCTAGAGAGAGCATCTAGAATAAGTTGTTCCATCACCTTTCCAGGGATGGAGGTGAGGCTGACTGGTCTATAGTTACCCGGGTCCTCCTTCTTGCCCTTTTTGAAGACTGGTGTGACATTTGCTTTCCTCCAGTACTCGGGCACCTCCTCCGTTTCCTATGACTTGCCAAAGATGATGGAGAGTGGTCTAGCATATAAAAATGAGATACAGTAGCACCTAAGTGCCTTGGCTGAATTAAGTTTAATTTAAAATTAGATGAGAGACTATACAAAACAGCAAGCCTTTCTGGTAGGAAGCAGCTCTTTCAAAGATACCTTAGGAGAACAACAGTAATTAAAGTTAGTATTACTGGGAGGTAAAAGCGAAAGTTATTTTTAAAACAAGCTCAGACAGGACAGAAAGTTGCTAGTTAGGTTAATGCAGGAGGGAGCTGATGCAATTTTAATTAAGAAAGGATCACATTCCACCTCTGAATTTCAGGATTATATTTTCCATGTGGGGAGATTGCAAAAAGTTTCCTAAACATGGCAAGGAATGTTACTGCCACACAGTTGTACAGGAGCCTTGCTCTGTCCTGTTTTGGAAAGACTGAAAAATAAGCTGTGCAGTATTTTCTACGGAAAATACACTTGGAAGCGTTTAAAAAATATCAGAGGTACAATGGTGTTTTTCAGATGTTTAGGAAAGGGTATTTGGGAATGTAAATATATGTTGCCAGCAAGTAGCTTTAAAAAGTACATTATCTTTTAATCTAATTAGTAAACTATGCACTAAGATTACAAGGTGGTCATGCTTCTATTACAGATAAAAACTATCTTGTAATATTTGATTTTATACTGCACTTTCCAGTGACTAAAAGCTAACAGTTCTGTGTCACATGTGAACAATTATGTTTGAAATTCAGAACCTCACAAAGGCCTCAGTGTTGCACACAACTCTGCATTTAAGCATTCCCTCTACAGGAATTGCCAATGGCTTGGCAGACTCAGGGCTGAAGAAGTTAAATATAAAGCACTTTCCTCAAGCTTGTTTTATCCTATAGTGATAAAGCTGCCTTCTAAGGTACAAGATGGAACACGTGTGAGCCTTACCCTTGCTCCCCACTCCACTACGTGGCGGAGAGAGGCCTCCTGTGGGCACTGTTGTCTTCTACTGGCAGAGCTCTGCACAGTTAGGCCTGGCATGGCACTCACCTTAGGTACACCATTATTCTGCCTAGTTAATACAGAGTTATTGTTTTAGTAATTTCCTTCGCACAAATATGTTTTGGATTATTTGAATTAACTTTTAACCCACTGACAAGGGCAGGCAGTGTAAAATTTGTCAAGGGGCAGGACTAGCATCCTGCAGAACAGGGCAGAAAGAGGACCAAAAATCCAGCATAAATTAGGGAAACAGCAGCGCTCCACCAACACTAACAGAGCCAGGACTAACGGTGTGGAGCTGGAATCCCTCAACACAAGCTCCCAGCCACTGTCTGTCACAGCATGATGAGCTATGGAGTCAGGCCATAGCCACAGCTACAGATTTGGATTCCTTCCACTCACCTTCTGAGACTGGGTCACCAGCTTCTAGCTCTTCTAAAGCAGCGCAGACCTCCTGTCTTCTTCTGAGAATCACTGTGTTTCTTGTACACAGGGACCTTTACAGACTTAAAGGCAGTACATAAAAAAATTCTTGCTTTCTTCACATTCTCCTGAGCCATTTTCAGTACACAAAGGCTCTTCCTTACACTATGTAATTTGAGAGGTGTACGTGGAACAGGAAGCAAAAGACAATAGACATACAACAGGACAAATTCCCACATAATTAAATCTCTTCGGAAATCTCTTTAAAAAAAAGAATTTAAATGCCACATTAAATGCACTACAAGATTATCTGTATATATTATAATGGAGAAACATTAACAACTATGGTAATTACTTCTTTAAACACAGTGCAAATCCCCAGGTTTACTTCTCTTCCAGAGGGAAAACTTCAGCTGATGTGTAGAGATTCCTGTATAACTGTTGCCTCAATTTTCTGCTGAAGTTGTAAGAATGTTTTCACGCATCCTATTTATAAATACTTCCTCATCATCTTTTAATGCTGCACCAGAGCCTGCCTGACAATGGTATTTTGTAGGCTTTACTTTTGTGAGTATATGAAAGCAATTCTATCTCAGTGCATTGCTACACACAGATAGCTCTTCGTTTAAAAAAAAAAAAAAAGTAACCCTTTACCCCTCTTCCTTTTAACAGTAGTGAAAAACCATAGAATCCTATCATAAATAAGCAAGCATATTTAGTTTACTCTAGCAGTAGAGGTCTGAAAGATGCAGCTTCTTTGGCAAAATCAAGAGCTGCAGCTTTTTCTCAGGAGAACCACACTACAAGCAACCTTCTTCTCTCACTTCCAGAAGTGGTTAGTAGGTGGTGCTTTGCTGACAGTTTAGCCCAAAACATCTGAATGAACATATACTTTTAAGAAACTCTGGCCACCTAGGCTGAAAAAGCTTTTCCAAAGTGGGTCCAGCTGGACATTCAGAAATTAACATGCAAAATTTTACTTTTGAAACCCCAGTGAAATGTCTTTTTTTAATACAAGTATTTTTAATATAGATAAAACTTGTCCTTCTATCACTTACTGTTACAAACAGTTTCATACAAGAAATAACATAAAATACCACAGTGTCAAACTCAGCAAAGACATACTTGGATCTGCTCTAAAAATGATGGAGTCTCCAGTGTGGATAACAATATTTGAGCTAAAACAAAGGAAAACATTGTTCAACACTTCATAGAAAAGATAAGAAAAATCACACTACATTCCTAATACGTATGTTTATTATGAAAATGTCTCTGAATTAAAATAGCCCACAATACTGATTGGTTCCAAAGATTTTATGAGGAACAATTATTTTCCATATTAAAAAAACCCCAAACCAAATGAGTTAAACACAAAATAACTCCCCAACTTCTACACAACAACTATACATGAAAGGACTTCTATCTAGCACATCACTGTGTCTGGGATAGTGGAGTTCCTACACACCACTGCATTTCTGAAAGAGTTGCTCAAGCACAGGATTGTCATGAAAACACAGGTGAAATAGTGTCATCTGCCTCATCTGACTTGCAACACGTAGTCAACCCACACAGTACAGTATGAGAGCTCCTGTATGAAAGTTAAACCCTGGGACTGCAAGAAGCTGAAGCTCAGCAGAAGCCAGAGAAGGTATTTTGTTGCACGGATCACTTCAGATCATGTAAATAATTTTGGTCTTTTGTCTGACATATGTGATCATTGACATGACTCCAAAGCATCATTTCACAGTATTTCCTCCTGTTTTTTAGTTGAAAGCAATTTCAAAGACTGAGAATTCCATACAGACACATTCAAACACTGTGTTTTCATTGCAACTACAATCAGAAATCTTCACAATTTAAAGGCTATACATGTATGCCACTTTTCCAAACTTCCACTAGTGCTTTATAAAAAGAAAATTAAAAAGAATAAGATTGTCTTACTGAAGTTCCTATTAAGTTCCTGTTCCAAATCAAAACCAGTCAAAACAAGTAATACAAACTGGTTTAAAGGCAACTGTAGTTTGCAGAACACTGAAGTTAGGCCTAATAGGGTTTACATTACAGGAGGGGTAAAAAGTATTTGATAGTTCCTCTCACACAAATGTCACAATAGGAGACATAAAAAATGAGTTGTAGCAAAGAGATTAAAAAAATACCAAAGCATCAACTGTAGAAACAAACGGTAGCCCATATTTCTCTGAGAATACAGAAGGCTGCAGTAATGAGAAAGCATTAGGTTTCCTACTAGAATACCCTCTGTAAAACACACGCGGTGTCTAAATCAACCTGTGTTGATCATCATTGATGTTTGCTGCAGGGTAACGGCTTTTGCTGCTATGTCCCATTCACAACCAGAAAGTGATTTTCACTCAAAACAGATACAGATTTAAGACAAGAATCACTTCACTGTAAGCAAAGCTTTAGTGCATGTACTTGGGTCTCAGAAAAAGGATTTGGCATTAGCAATCATACAGAATGGGCACAGGCTGAAACAGGAGCATCTGAAGCTGTGACACCTGTTCCAATTCTGCTGGCATCATTAAATAAATAACACAGAAAAACCTACAAAATGGCAACAAGGAAACAGCATGGGAGACTTTGGTATTTTAGAACTAGAGCTATTTAACATTGATCAAGATCCAAAAGATTCCAACATCCATTCTTGTTGTTTGATCCGATATTTCTGCCATTTTCTGAAATGTTTGTTTTTATGTTTTTATGAAAAGAACCCCACCCTATATTTTTCTCCTGGTACAAAATATACCAATATGGAAAACAGTAAACAAAAGGAGATCTGAATCTTATTTTACTATATTCTGGGCTGGCTAGGGAGAGAAGACTAATTCTTACTATTTACTAATTAACGCTACATATCATTTCCTAATTTTTCTACTTCAACACCTCAACCACTGTGCCATGTACCGTACTATAAAAAGGGAGTATATAAGTTGAAGACAAATATGCTACAGAGTACAAACCCTCATTTCTAAAATGACTAAAATGACAATTCTACAAAAGGTACAGATATACAGAACCTTTTAAGATCTCGCATTTACCGTGAGCCATGAGAATAATTTCAATCCATTTTCTGGAATATGTGTGATTATCTTCTGAATATTTGATGGCCTCCAAAAGCACCTTGCAAAGCTCTTCAGCAGAGAAGCAAACAAATTCAAATGAAAAAATACAGTTGCATGACATTGTCTCTGCAGAGTGGTAGATGAAGCCGAAGTTTTGACATCCATTGGTTAAAGCAATGAATCAAAACACACCGCCAAGTATGAACTCTAAAACACTTGGTCCTTCCCAATAAAGAAAAAAAAATTGTGTGAATTTTTAATTTCCATTTAAAAATTGTAGCTTGAAAGTTCAGTGATTATTCAGCAAAGTTTAGTGACGTTCTCAATGCTTCCTTACTTTCATCCCATTTCCACAAATGTGTCATCTGAGTCTCTCATCTCACCTATTTTCCAGACATATCTGTATTAAGTTCATTCTAGGCTGCTGAGAACGGCCTACAAAAAGCCAGGTTTATATGAGATAAATGATATGTGAGTCCCTGGGAGTCAGCTGAACCATAGTAACTGTGTACATGCTTTAGCACATCATAGATGAAACTGAATTTAAACCTCAAAGGAAGAGTTTCAATCCAAGTTGCATTATTTAACAGTGGGGGTACACTAAGAGCATATGTAGCCAGTGATGGTGAATCATCTCAAGGGTTGTAGCCTTGACATCTGAATCACAGCTGGGGAGGACCAACAGGGACCAAAGGTCTCCTGCCTCTTGCACAGGGATTGTTTCTGGGAATTGCTCTGTCCTGATATCAACAACGTTACAGTACTACTGTATGTTGTGTAAGTTGTGTACGTTGACAGCTCTGAGTGACATTCTGTTCCCATGTGAGACAAAATATCTTGCCATAATACCATTTTTGTAATTATCTTTGCAGAAGGTAAATGGTCCTGTGGAGGTAGTAATCAACACCATGAAAGAGCTGTGTTTAAAATACTACTCTCAATTACCATCTTAGCAGGTCAGATTTCAGAAATTACAATGTTCATTCAATATATCCCAGAATGGTTTTGTTTTACAATCTTGGTATCATCTTGATAGTTATTAAACAACTGCCACTTCAAATACTGTGGATGGGATACATGTGAAAATACACTGATTGTAATAAAAAGCATAACCTGCCCTGCAGATAATTGTATGAAATCAGAGGCACAGGAGACAGATGAGAAAAACTAGAGGCAGAGAAACTTTTGGGGGAGAAGGAGATTTAAATAAGACTCCCTTGCTCCCTCAGATATATTCATAGACATATAAGCTATGCAGCTGCTGAATTACAAGGTTAACTGGCTTTTTCAAAAGATGTTCTTTGGATAGTAAAACTGACAGCTCTTGCATTATTTTTCAGTTTTCTTACCTTTATTGTCTACTAAGTGGAGATACTATTTTCATTCATGCCATTTTGCCCTTACTTTTAGCATAAATTTTACTAACACATGAGGATCCCTATGGACAATAAAGTTTTCAGAAGTTTTCAAGAGCGACCAGTAGAATAGGACAAATCTCAGTTTCAAAAGAAAGAAGTGGCAACACAACTTTCTTCAATTGAGCCTGTATAAACTAGTCTTTAAACATATTTTATGGCATTGGAACCATCTAGATTTTGCTATTTGCATAGGTGGAAGGAATCAGAAAGGTTTCCTGGCTTAGAGTTCCAGCTGAACACAGCACTCCAATCCCTCTGTATATAGAAGTCACACTGTTACATTTTTTTTCCTGGTTTGTTCCTCCTTTTTTTTTTCATTTTTAAAAATAAATATATATATATAAGTCTTTGGTCTGTAAGCACATTGGTTCTGTGTGCACATACACAATACTGTTGAACAGTAGGTTGCATAGAGTCTGTTACCCAAGAACCTCACCTACATTTGGCACTGCTGTCACAAATCACAGAAAAGTGTCCTGCAAGAGCTGTATGATCCTTAGCATCCTACATCAAACTTTGATCTAGGGACTGGAAGTGTGTATATAATGTTAAAAAAAAGATGTTTACTTTGGGTGTTACTTTGTTTTCTTTAGGACACAGTTTGCAAATCTTGGATGAAAAAGGAAAGCAAAATTATTTTACAGATACCCTTAATTTTATTTGTAGAGGTGATGAAATACTGCTGAGCATTCAAAGTTTGCTATGAATTACATTAAGTGAATTTTGCTCGAGGTTTCATGCATTTAAATAAACTACTTCTAGTAATGTACGACATTCTGCCTTCTCCCTCTTCACCCTACCAAGAAAGTGGCAACAGTTATAAGCATGATACCTAGACTGAACTGTGTCCAAGGAAGCAATGAACTTTTCATCTGCTGTTTTTTCCATTACACCCCTGCTATCCTACCTTCCATTGCACCCCTACCCTGCTTCCATTGCACCCCTACCACCCATTACACCCTCTATCTGAACTTGCAAGAACAGTTTCAGGAGTGAGGTCTGGATTCACAATGGTGCGCTTGAACAAACACCTTTCAACATGGAATCTCTGCAAAACCCTAATATGTGTAGAGGTCAAAACTTACAAGGCAAAAAAAAAAAAAAAGTGAGAATGAGTTTGTCCTAACTGTTGACATCAATGCTTTTGAGTATTTGCACAACAAATCAAGTCTACTTCTAATGCAATTAACCATCAAATTGAATTTTAAATTACGCTAAAACAATATCCCACAATTACCACAGTTTTTTTTCCCTGAATTGCTAATTGACCACATTACCTATTATTTAAAATATCAATCCAGTGTTTTAAAACTTTAGTTTGGAGGAACGCCAACTGTGATTTGATAGGCAATTTCAAAACCAGCACTTTAAAACACAAAGATAGCAAAAATATCTGAAGCTGATCTAGAATCTATAAAGCTATGTTCTATCTTACTGTAAGTAACAAATCAAGCAACTATTACTTATAGCAGACTCAGCAAAAGCAACAGGGAGGGGCAGAAGTGATCTGAGTGTGATGCTCTCCACCACTGAGAATCCCAAGAGATAAAGTTTGAGAATGGATATTCCCTTTTGTCCGGAAGTTCCCAAAAGAATAAAAAATAAATATTTCAAAGACAGTACAAGTGAAAATACTGCTCCCATTGTGTCAGTTACATACACATACAGCATGCCTACGTATACAGAATGGTGTGTTGTCTTCATTCACAAACAGGAAATACGGCAGTGCACTATCAGAATGCTTTGATACTCCTAATTGTTTCTGATGCTGAGATATATGAAGAAACCGCATTCACAACTTATAATTTACTTCCAGTAGCAAACAGTTCATTCTGTTAGTGTCTCGTGATTGAACTCGACGATTAGTGCTCCTCTGAGCAAGTGCCACCAGTAAGATACCCGTTTGTCCCATTGGCACCGCCAGTCCCATTAGCGGTGATAGTGCTGTGCAGGGTCTTTGAACGAGGTACTGTTTCTTCCTCATCTGAGCTTGACTCAATGTCACTGCGGTCATCCTTTGCTACCTGTAGAATTTGAAAAAGAAGCAAGCAATAGGTGATTGTAAGAAAACAACTGAGCTTTTTGGTTCAAGCCAGAATCAAAGAATTCAAACATTTTTCAGTTTGAGCTTTGAAGGCTATCCCAGCTCTGGCACACTTATCTGCCTTTGCCTGCATGGCCTCACTTCACACACAGGTGCCTGTACACACACATGCCATGTGCAAAGGCAGAGTGAGAACTTTGCACTGGCGCACTGAATGGCATGTCAAAGTGAGGGCACAGAGCTCAAAGCAAAGGGTTTTGTACCCACTGAAGGAACCAACAATCCAAGCTCCCAAATTCAACCTAGCCTCCACCCCTCTGCCCTCCTACTACAACTTTATTTCCTGTCCTTCCCTTGGGCTGCTTCCCTTTGACTTGACAACACAAAATATTCAACGTAACATTCTCGCTGTCATCTCCCAACTTACTCTCTTGTTGCCACACAGCTCCAGGGAACAGGAATATGGGTTGGCAGAAGGAGACAGGAGTACTGGCTGAAACATAACTCACCGCACCAGGTAATTCCAGTCCCTATCACATGAACCACAAATGTAGCTGAGCAGTTCACCTGTCTGCCCCATCATGTCACTGGAAAGCTGTTTGAGAAACAGACTGACAGTAATTGCTAATTCCTGCTAATTTCTAGCTGACTTCCTCCCTGCCAGTTTGTACCCATTTGCTGGGTGGATACTGTTTCTTAGGTGAAGGAGCCTGCTCTCCTCCTTTGTAGAGTTCTTTGAAGGTCATAGAGGAAGATCACTAAGTTTGAGAGCTGAATCCCCTTGGAATCCCTGAGGTGACCTTGCTCCACCCCATTCAGTCAGGTGCACCCAAAACAAGTAGGAACATGGGAAAGCCAACAAAAGGCAGGTTAATAAGGAGGGCAAACAAGGGCAACAAAAGAAAATCCTGCAAAGAAAAGGCCCTGCCTGCCCTGTTTTTAATGGGATGCTTTTCCCAGGGAGGTAACAATGGCATCGCCAATGTGTAAGATCATAGGATAACTCAAGTCAGAAGAGAACTCAGAAGTCTATACTCAACCTCCTGCTCAAAGTAGGGACAGCTATGGAGTCAGGTAAGGTCACCCAGAGCTCTACCCAATCTGATCTTGAAAATCTCCAAAACTGGTAAAAAAATGCATCAAATTATGTAAAAAAAAAAGCATCAATGGAAAAAGATCTGAAGTCTAAGCTACATGCAGCTTTAAAGACGCAGTTTCCATGCCTGTTTCTACCCTGTTTGTATAGCTGAGCTTCCTAATTCATTCAGAATCTATCCATGCTGTGCGGATTGACACATCGGGCAGTTACAATTGATGGTACTATAGCAAATGGACATAAAGGGGGCAAAAAACATAGTGAGTCTTTTTCCTGAAGAAATCAAAATAATTAAAGAACCGGTCTACTGCATCTAATTTTTTGCTTATAGTAATCCTCCTCTGCTCCCAAAAGCCCTCATGACACTTCTGCTCTCCAGCTCTTGCCTCAGAAACAGCCATTTGCCTTAGGGGCTCCCAATATTAACACCATCTTTGCAATATCATAACAGCTGAGTGACACTACTCCACTAGGGAACAGACAAAAAAGAAACACACAGTTCCCATATACCACCTAAAAAGTAAAGTTTTTAATGTCAATGTCTAACAAGCCTGTAATTCTGACACCCATGAAACTAAACCTCAACTGAGGTCAGAAATTTGATTTCATACTTACACAGCTGCAATTAACAGATTACTTCAGTCTATTTTATATAAAGGAACTTTTATATTAAAGCTGTTGAGGATACAGAAATACACTTAGGATTATACTTTTATCAGACAGAATGCGCCCAGCACAGAGTACTGACTGTCTGTGATCAATGTGAAGGCAGACCAGATGATAGAAAAATTCTGCTTCATCTTAAATTCTCTTAATATATCAGCTTCACTGCCAATTCTTCTACTAAAATCCTGCCCCAAAGCCAAATAATCAGAAGATTCTATGTTGCAGCCACTTCTGTTAAACATGCAATCCACTCTTTATTTTTAAAATGCAGCAACGTAACAGGGTCTTTGCACTTAAAACCTGTTATGAATGCAACACATCTTGCAGTACTTAGTTCTCTTTATTTATCTCCAAAAGAACCCACTGGAGTCATTTCTACAGAAGGAGTCTAGAAAATATATATCTAGGTTTGTAAAACTCCTAAGCATAACAGTGAGTAAGAAACAGACGATCAGGATTAGTCATCTTCATCAATGACATAGATGATGGCATCAAGTGCACGCTCAGCAAGTTCGCAGATGATACTAAGCTGAGTGGTGCTGTCGACACACTGGAAGGAAGGAAAGCCATCCAGAGGGACCTGGACAGGCTGGAGAAGTGGGCCCATGTAAACCTAATGAGGTTTAATAAGGCCAAGTGCAAGGTGCTGCACTTGGGTCGGGGCAACCCCAGGTATTTATACAAACTGGGGGAAGATCTCCTTGAGAGCGGCCCTGCGGAGAAGGACTTGGGGGTCCTGGTGGACGAGAAGCTGGACATGAGCCGGCAGTGTGTGCTTGCAGCCCGCAAAGCCAACTGTGTTTTGGGCTGCATTAAAAAAGGGGTGGCCAGCAGGGAGAGGGAGGTGATTCTCCCCCTCTACTCGGCTCTTGTGAGGCCCCATCTGGAGTACTGTGTCCAGGCCTGGGGCCCCCAGCACAGGAAGGACGTGGAGCTCTTGGAGCAGGTGCAGAGGAGGGCCACTAAGATGATCAGAGGGCTGGAGCACCTCTCCTATGAGGAAAGGTTGAGGGAACTGGGCTTGTTTAGCTTGGAGAAGAGAAGGCTCCGGGAGACCTCATTGCGGCCTTCCAGTACTTGAAGGGAGCCTATAAACAGGAGGGGGAGCGACTGTTTACGAGGGTGGGTAGTGATAGGACAAGGGGGAATGGTTTTAAATTAAGACAGGGGAGGTTTTGGTTAGAGATTAGGAGAAAGTTTTTCACCCAAAGGGTGGTGGCACACTGGAACAGGTTGCCCAGGGAGGTCGTGGATGCCCCATCCCTGGAGGCATTCAAGGCCAGGCTGGATGTGGCTCTGAGCAGCCTGGTCTAGTGGTTGGCGGCCCTGCATATGGCGGGGGGGTTGAAACTAGATGATCACTATGGTCCTTTTCAACCCAGGCCATTCTGTGATTCTATGATTCTATGATTAGTTACAAATTTAATAATAATAAATCAGCTGAGCTGTTCCAAAGGGGGATACTAGTAATAAAAAACCAAAACAATAATTAAGGATGAAGATCTACTGTAAGATATCTGTAATGTGTTGTGAAAACACTGCTTATTTTACTGCAGAAATGGAAAGAACGGGGTTGCAAGTGAGGAAGTTAAGATCTGAAGGAAGAAGGATCATCTGTGTGTATGTCGTACACACACATTTTTAACCTGGACAAAGTGTTTAACTCTGCTCTCGTATAATCTAAATTTTCTCCTGTGCAATTGTTTGAACTACAAGGCAGAGGACTTAAGCTCTTGAGTATGCTTCCTGGATGGTGATAGAGCAGCTGCTTGTCCTGCACATATATATGTGTAAAAAAAGGTTTTAACATAATAGCATCCATATACTACAGATATAAATGGGTTTGAACGGTATTAGGCAATGCATAGGCAAGAAGTAAAAATGGCCTTTAAAGATAGCTTTCACTTAAATGCATAAAAACAACCAATGGATAAAAATACCAAGCAGAAATTACAAATTAAAAGAAAACCACAAACACCAGTATTGCACAGGTTAAATCTTTTGCACAGTAGATTTAAAGGAACTTACATGCAAGGGGTTCCACTTCCCAGCCTTCCAGCACAGCACAAGGGAAAGGATAAACAAGCAGAGTAAGAGAGAGTATGAAGCACTCTTTGAAGTCACTGGTGTAATTCAGACAGGACAGCTGAGGCTAACAATCACTAAAAGCAGAGGAGACTGAAGTGTGGCTTCCAGGCAAAATACAGTTCACGAATGCACCGTCTTTCATACAGAGGAAGTGGCAGATTCTGGGCTCTGTCCAGCACAAGACTGAGCTACAATCCTGCTCACTTTGGGGGTGGTGGCATGTCTGAAACACCTATTCATGTGCTCCACTCTTTAAGGACAAAATACCCTGTACTTTACATGATCTGTAAATATTACTTCTGTCACCTAAATGTGAGTGCCGTATCTGCACAGCAAGCAGGCTAGTATTTCTGTGAATTGTATCTCCCTGTCAAATATAACAATGGCAGCAGGCCACTAAATTTTATCCCAAATGGTCTTGCTGTAGGAATCCTAGAAAGAAAGTTTGTAACCCAAGAGGCTGTGATTTGTAACTTTGCCACTTACAAAGGCAGCAGAACTTCAGTTTGTATTATTATTACTACCACTACCAGCTGGGAAATGAACACGTTGCTATTAACTACTATAAAGAAGAAAAACAGAACTGGCAGTCCCAAGAAAGCAGTTTGCTTCTTTTTTTAATTTTTTTTTTTTTAATCCTATTTCCCTAATGTAATTTGGTTCAGTGGAGCAGATTATAAAAAAGAAGCATGGAAGCACATATAAACAAAATCATTATGAAGAATACAGTAACTTATCTGACATTTGTTAGAAGGAGTGGAAAAAAGTTTCCATGAAAGGAAAGAAGTGTTTACATAAAACCATGTGTCTTCAGTAATACGTTAGGAATCAGAAAGAAAAAGTAACCAAAAAGTCAGTGAACCTGTATTGATATTGAAAAGGCTAAAATACTAAACATGAAACAGAACTGTGATGTGTTACCTACCTTGCCCTTTGAAATAGCTTTGTAGGCTGCCTTTATGATTAGGTAAGACCAAAAGCAGTGCAGAATTTGAAGAATCACAAGCAGCACATTGAAGACCCATAAGGCAGGAAAATTGCCCAGAGCTTCATACAGTTCAAACAATGTTGTGTTTAATACCCTAGAAGAGAAAGGGACAGAAAAATAATTAGTTTCCTTAAGCCAACAACCTAAAAGAAGCCCTTTTTAAATCAAGATGACAAGTACTAGAATAGATGCGATAGACATAGATAGTTGGTTCTTTGAGCAATAGTGACACAGACTGAACCACACAGGTGTCTCCAGAGAGAAACAACAAAATGTGGCTTTAAGTGTTTAACTTCATTTTACAAACATCACATATAGAAAACAAAGAACCTCAGTGTCAATTTCTTATCTTTTTTTATAAAGCTGGCAGGTGTTGCTTGTCTCAAATAACTGCTTCCCTGATTAATAACAAAGACTACTTTTTTCAATTTTTTTAAACCAAGCTTTTCCATCTCAACTGCCTTCAGTAGGGGTCAGGTGCCACCGTATTAGCACAGGGTAAAGAGCATGTATGAGGACTGTGATACTACAGTGCAACCCACATGCAGCACCAAGTTTTTCAAACTGTGTTCCCAGGCTGTGACAGTGAGCTGCAACTTCTCCAATGTAACATAAGACAAACCTGTACCAAGAGCCAGGCAAACCCAATCTCAAAGCCGATGGGTTTGTTTCCGTGTACACAGCTATGGATACCTTTGCCCTCTTGGTATCAACAACGTGAATGATGTGATACATGGAATTGAAAACAGTCTGAGACCATTCAGGTGAAGTGAGACTTCAGCAGCACATGAAACAATGGCACGTGTGGCAGGATTCAGCCTCTTACTGAGTCTTCTAAGAATGGAGGGAGGCTTTGGGTGAGTGTCCTAAAATAAACTCTTATTTAGTGGAAACCAGCACTAACAGGAACCCAAAGTCAAAATCAACCAGTCAAGGGGCTTAACCCTGAGCCTTGAACATCCTGGGTGCCTACCACTAAGGTACTGGGAAGCTCTGTGGCCTTTTTTTGCACAAAATCCAATTTGCACACCACTTATGTATAAGCAGGAGAGAGGCTTAGCAGTTACATAAAGGACAGGTGGACCACAGGGATACTTGGGTGCAGCAAGGTGTGGGTGTCAAGGAAATTCAGGCAGTTCTAGGCATTTGATTCAAGTTTTTGAGAACCAACATTTCAGGTGCAGGCAGTAACAGTGATGTTACAATATGACTTCTGAAGCTTTGTGAATACAGCAGTAATTATTCTGCTCAAATAGACCACCACAGTAGATGATTTCAACCTGGACTTCAACAAACATCCTGAAAGCAGAGTAGACAACATACAGTAGAAATAATGGCATTTTTTGAAACAAATAATGACCTATGAATGGCTGTTAATTAGGGGGAGAAAAAGAAGGCAACATAAGGATTTGTCAACCTCCATCCATTTTCCCTGCTGGTGTAAAAATGCATTAACAAGTCCATTGGCTTTATGTTTGGGGTTCTGTGTGTGTGTGTCTGTTTTTTGTTTTTTGTTTTTTTTTTTTTTTAAACTATCAGCCTGCTAGCCACTAGATGGCACATTTAATCAAGCAAAGGACTGCACAGCTCTTGGGCTGCACCAGCTTTGTCTGAAGGCAGGAGATGGAACTGAGGTCCTGTAAGGGCTTCAGAACAGCACAGCTCTCGTTTGAGAAGGTAGAGATACCAGGCTCAGCTTGTAATAAGCAATCATATTTGCTACAATCCTTTCCGACAACATAAAAATCAGCTCAAAATAGTATATATAATAAGTATATACAGACAGCAAACCCAGAATACAACATTTAGTGATAATGATTTATTTGTATAAACAGCATTGGTCAAAAATCAATCAGTGATTTCTAATACACTGGCCTTAATACTGTAGGGCATTTCGTAATAAATTTTCCACCTTTTTATTTTTGCCTTCTTACACTAAGCTGCACATTTGCTTCATAATTTCTTGAGAAGTGGATTTTTATAACCGTAATATACAGCTGTGCTCTTACACTGTCTTCTGTTTATGGAGCGAACATCTGAAAAAGAAACCGTTTTCCAGTTTGCAAAAGACCCATCACATTATTGAGTCTGTCAGCTAAAACTCAGCTTTGTGTAATTTTGTCTGCCATTGGTAGCACAGTAACACCCCACTTCATAATTCAAGGGGACATTCATGCATATGAAAACACAGCTGTAGTCAGCACTGTTTTACTTTACCAGTACTCATTTCAGTTCTAACCACTATATCAAATTCAAACTTGAAAACAAGAAGTCCTGTATGTAAAGCTACCATTGTTTACATCCAGCTGTCTTTTTTTATGTCTAAAATTTTATGTGCTCCAGAACTGTAAAGGCAGTTTCTATAGGCTTCTGTTTATATGCTCATTCACTGGACCAAATTCACCTCTGGGGACTTCCACAGGAGTCAAGCCAAAAAAGCAGCATTAGAGATACAGATGGTCTGTTCTTGCAAAAGTCCAAAATATTAGAAAGACAGTAAGGCCAGAAAGAGTGCTTCTGGTTCCAAAGGCAGTTTTGCTGTGCAAACGAGTCATCTACTGTGCATTAGATATGGGAAACAGGCCTTCACTGAAAAAGCAGACCTCTTTCCAACCTGCTCATGTCTGGCAAACTAAGGACAGGACTGGAACTCTCCATTAAAGCCGCATAAAGGATCGCACTAATTGCTCAGCAATACTAAGAGGGGTCAGTGATCTGACTTGCAGGCTGGGTGTGCAGATGAATCTAAGAATATGTCTAAGCACATAGTGCTGAGCAGAAGCTGAATTAAAAATACAGAAAACTATAGAAAAAAATGGAGGAAAGCAAATAAATGTTCTGTCTCAGAATAAATAAATTATTTCACACCAGAAGTCTGAAATGGTGAGAAAAACCATCAAGCAGCTAATGGGCAAACTACAAAGAGAAATTCTACTTGTAGAGACTGAGGAAGGGTGGGGAGGGAAGAAAGATTAGACAACTTTCCACCAATTCCACTGCTGAAAGGATTCCATGGAAGCATTTTAACCAACTACACAAATAACAGGGACTGATAAAAGCAGCATGAGAATGGATTACATGAAGGAGAAAGTGCCTATGGGATGTACATGCAAATAAAACTTAGGTTCAAATACTCAAAAAGACAGTCAGGCAGTTAAATCTGCGGACAAGCTTGCTGGAATTTTTCAAAGCTCTCCAGTGGTTAAATACCATCTTTTCATAATAAATGATGGAAACTTTGATTCTTGACTCTCTGACTTGAAACAGCTGGACTTGATCTCACAGGGAGAAATTACTTTAAGCTGCAAGTGCTCTACCTCTCTGAAAACTTTGGTCAGCATTTCTCAAGTCTCTGTGATTTGAAACAAAATGTTAGCTTCTGCTTTTGAAAATAGGTTCTGGACTGCAGCACTTTTTCTGAGGCCCTGAAAGATTTTGATAGCTGGACAAAACAACATAATCTCATGGAAGGTATTCTTCTCTCTTCTCTCATTAAATGTATCCCAAGCAGGGCTGTGCACCTGGCTGTGTAAAGCTCTCAGTTTAGCATTTTGACTTATGTAGTGTGGCTGATGAAGGCAAATGAGAACAAATTCAACACTTAAGATCCAATCGACTCTTACAGAAATCTGTGCTAGACTTTCAGGAACGCTGCCACAATATCTGAGCCACTGCGAGAGGTAATTCTGTACTTACTGTTCTAATAGAACACTCAGAACACAATTTGCACGTCTTCAACAACTACTAAACAATCATCTGCATCACATCAACAATAACACAGGTTTTTCCTCTACCATCTAACTCTTTATCTAGCCAGCTAAGCAATACCTGGCAGGCTATCAGCAACAGGCCCATACACTGACTCAGATATCATTACACTCTCTCTCCTCAACTTAGTGGGCACAGGCCCAGGCTCTTGGATAGCACTTACTAATTCTTGGCAAGTTGATCACTTGTCTTGCACCAGGGATGGAATGAAAAAAGGGAGATGAAGGAAGATAGATAAAGAAAGAGAGGGATAGGTGGAAGAGTAAAATGCTTATTTACATTCATCTGAGAATTGGTAAGTCCCCAGTGACTGGAAAAAACATTGCACCCATTTTTAAAAAGGTGAAAAGGAGGACCCTGGGAACTAGCGACCTGTCAGCCTCACCTCTGTGCCTGAGAAGATCATGGAACAGATCCTTCTAGAATCTATGCTAAGGCACATGGAGGACAGGGAGGTGATTCCAGACAGCCAGCATGGCTTCACCAAGGGCAAGTCCTCCCTGGCCAACCTAGTGCCTTCTGTGAGGGAGCAGGTATATAAGCAGACAAGGGAAGAGCTACGGATGTCATCCATCTGGACTGCTGTAAGGCCTTTGACAGGGTCCCCCACAACATCCTTCTTTATAAACTGGAGAGATACAGACTTGATGGGTGGACTGTTCAGTGTATGAGGAATTGGCTGGGTGGCCACATCTTGAGAGAAGTCAATGACTGGTGACAAGTGGTGTCCCTAGCACATCCATATTGAGTCCAGTACTGTTTAATATTTTCATCAATGACATAGTGGGATCGAGTGCACCCTCAGCAAATTTGCAGATGACATCAAGCTGAGTGGTGTAGATAACACACCATTAATTCATTAGCTTTTTTATAAAACACTATGGGCTACTTGCTCAAAAAATCCCATAAAACTGACAGGTAAAAAAACCCCTGAGATTCACAGATAAATGAAGAGGTGGTGGAGTGTGAAAGTACATGAATGTGCACATGTTGATCAGCCACGGGATGATAAATCTGCTACATTCCATCAGTAGTCAAGATTTATCTCTGGGATTTAGACCTTGATTGAAATCTAATAGGTCTTCATACCCCAAGTTGTCCTAGTTACAATGACAATACTAAACTACCTTTACACAACAGGTGATCTGACACACAGATGCTTCTGCATGAGAGACTCAACTTTCTACCTGAGAGGGGTATGAAATAACATGCAAAATACTAATTAAATTCAAGAAACTTTGGTCTATAGCGATTGCATGTCCTGGAGCCCTTAAGCTGCAGCACAGCTAAATAATAATGATAGCAAATCCAGTACATAAAGGGCTGTACTGCCAACTTCTTCATCTTCTGAGTTTCAGCTTGGCCAGCTGCTGTTAGGACTGTGTCTATATTGCTGTTCTATATTGTTCTCTGAAAAGATGTGTCTTGGTTCTTGCTGAATGAAAGAACAACCTGGTTCCCCTTCTCAGATCCTGCCGTCTCTTAGGTTTTCGGTCCCCCAGAGTAGGATTTTTACTACTAATCAGTGCATGGCAAATATGAGGTGAACAGCAGAGACCCGCTGTGAACTGAGAAGTCAGATGAACTGGTCACCAACGCAGCATCAATGAAACAGGGAAGGAAAGGAAGCATGGAGAGAGAGAGAGAGAGAGAGAGAGAGAGAGATATGATCTTTCATCAGCATCTCAAATGGATTCCTCAAATTTTTTTGTTGGTGATGCTCATTACCCTCTTCTTTTAGAGAGTAAGTTGATGAAACATCTCTGCAAAATGCAGCAACAGGGTGGATATAAACTCTTGAGTCAGTATTCAGAGCAACATTAAATCCACACGCTTCAATTTTAACAGTGAGCTCAGCATCACATGGAATTCTGCTCACCCATACCAGCCCCACATCAGAGGATTTCCTGACACCGTGTTAATACAAGCTCAGCTGCTGTAGAGATGGGTGGCTCCTCTTCTAATACTAATCGGGAACAATACCTCTTTGCAGAAACCACAGGTCTGCCACTGAGACTGTGTTATTTTAAGCCCTGCATAGATCAATAGGATTTCCAATTACCTAACTAAAATGATGGAACAGGCAGGAAATTATTAATGTTTTATGTACTGTAAAAGACACCACTCTGATCAGGCTGTCACTGTCCTGGGTTCAGCTGTGCTTTTCACTCAATTCCTTCTCATCAACAGTTACTGCCCATTAACTGATATTGCAGCCACTGGTATGAATAATAGTATTCCCACTCTTGTGGACAGAAAAACACAAGAATAAAAGGTCAGAGACACCTTCACAATCCAAGCTCAAATCTCAGGAGAGCCTTTCCATAGACATTAGGATACAGAGAGAATTCAAATTTCCTAGCAGAACGTAACTATACTCAGCAAAACATTGTATCAGTAATGTGTTCTGGCAAAATGCTTGTGAAAAGGCCTGTGATCATAACACAGGCACAGAGACACTACATTATGCTAAGAATGACACTTCCAAATCTGAGAATCTCCAGACACACAGAGAATACATATCAAGCTCTATTTGCCTACAGTTCACATTATTCTCCAAATAGGAATGGCATCTATTGCAAACTATAGGAGGTCAGTTAACAGTCTTTGCAAAACAGGGTATCAGAGAACAAAAAAGCCTTCCCCATGCCTCTTTTTGTTGACTGAAAATAAGTGCAGTACCTCTGGCTCAAGGCATATTTCTTCCCCTTGCTTTTGTAGCACACACTGACACACTGCCTTGTGTTTAGCTACATGCCATGGAAGACTTTTGGGAGAAAAAAGATTATGCAAACTTTCTGTAAATGCAGAAACTAAACAGAACTAGTTCAAAAGCGCATAAACCACCACAGAACAACTACAGCCAGTTCTCTGCCAGGTACTCAATGTCTTTCAGGTGGCTTACATTCCATCAATAGTATGAGTACCACAATTCGGATTCATTGGTCTAGTCCTGAGAACATGTGCCTAGAGTAATGGAATAATTTTTAAATCCATAAAAATCATGCAGCTGAAGGAAGAGTGGTGGCACAGTGTCTGCCAGGGACTCATCTTTCAAACAAATTATTCAAGTACTATGGTCCATTTGTGGAAGAATTACCAAAAGATGTGGATAAACCTCATCAACTGTACCTTTGCCCCCACAAGCACCCTAACAATTTCCTCCACACCAAAGTCTGGGAAATCAGCCTTAAACATTTTTCAATTTAATCCAAGTTTCTAAATAATGATCTCTCCTTTCATAGTTATTATGGGTCAAACTCTGCCATCGTGCAACATTGATGAAGCCAACAAAAGTGCTTATTTACATGGATGCTGGGTTTCTCCTGAAGTGTTTAGCCACAATTACCTCCTACTGTTAACTATCATACTACCATGCTTTTGTACAGCCATGTTTTTTATTGTCCCACGTATGTCAGCAGCTTGCAGTGAACCAGTAGCATTGTTTTGCTTTTATATCGACTTTGTAGCACTACAAAATATGTTCCACCAACAGCAAACCCTGGTGCTACAGATACAGCCTCTAAGAGAAAAGGGGTTGAGAAGAGGCAGAATATTTGCACATGCTTGAACTACTGTCCCAGCACAGCTCTCCCCTCCACAGACTAGGCAATGTTTAAACATGTGTTTTGGGGAAAAGTTTCCTCACATACCTCTGTTTTAGGAAAAAAAAACCCCAGTCAAACTGCAAATTCCCATGGTCAGCCTCTTTTTTTTCTCCCCTCCTTCCTGCAAGTGACGCAATTTCAGAGGAGACTTGGAGAACTTCAGCTGACTACAAAGCAGCTTATACTGGAAGCTGACTACCACAGGGGATGCAACCCTCAGTTCAGCTTCCTCAGGTCATCCATACTCTCCAGTCACTATGGCTTGCAGAGCTGGCTTAAAGGTGGCTAACGTCTCTGGCCACAAGAAAAACACCAATGCTGTCAGTGCCACAGCAGCGGTTTCTGCCCTATTTTCAATGAGAGCACAGGTTTTAGAAAGGACATATTTCATAATAGAAGGAGGAAAGTGAGAATACCAACTGAACAGCCTATCCTTGACATCAGAAAGCATTATTACAACCACAGGGTACAGTCTGTAGAAACTACAAATGAGGATAAGAATCGGCTTTGGAGGTCTGATGAAATCCTTTTTCATGTATTTTTTTCCTGTTGTGATCACATGAAAATCTTAAAATGGAAACACTGAGCAAATGCCACTTTTTGTTATTTGTACTGCAAACTTGCAATGGTGAATGACACCTGTAACCTTTCAATTTCTTATAGCTTCCCTGTAAATAGCTGGATCAGTATTAACTCGATACTCCAAAGACTTCAGCTTTGCTTCATGTAACACTTGGAGGCCTGAGTTCACAAGCATTGGAAACAATTTCAGGAAATAAAATAAGCAGGCATTAGGAAGGACAACATTAGACAATGTTTTGTAAAGTAGATGAGATTACACCATTATATATGCTCTGCTAAAGAGCTAAGACAAGAGATGTGAGTAAATTTTAAACCTTCTTTTTAATCCATACATTGAAATCTGTGAGTTTTTCAAATATACTCTTAGCTATCTCGTCAAAAACTTTATTAAATGCTCTTGATAAATTGATGGGTTATATGCTGCCTGCTGAAACTACAAACAGCCTGAAATATAAGCACATTAGATAATTTTTGTTAGTTCTACTCGCTGACAGCATGAATAACATCAAGAATCAAGTACCTTGGATCAAAATCATAGTTTATTCCTTCAATATCTGCTACCCACAAACAACTTGGATTGTGCTCTGGTTTAGACAATATTCTGAGCAAAATTAACTCAAACGGTGTCACTAGATATTTATTTTCTTAATAAAAAAATAAGTTATTTTTCTGTAGAACAGAGATTCTACAGAGAACAGAGTTTGTCCAACTCTATACATAATATTGGCCAGGCTAGAAAGGTTTTCACTGACTTCAGGATCCAGCGAGAGTAACTAAAACCATCACAGAACACTGTGTTCATTCACAGTCCAGACAAGGTCTGGGCAGTTGGGATTTATCTGGCTATCTAAATTCTTACCATGACAAGTAACTGAGCAGGATTCTTGTCTTAACTAGTACCTAGGCATTGTTTTGACATAGCAGGATGCTTCTAAAGGGTAGGCTTGAGCCTTCTGCTTTATCAATATGTTCAGGGGAACGAAGCAGGGTGACTGTGCTGGAGTCCACATGCTGCCTTCCCACAATACACATGCTCCAAGGGCCAAACAGGAGAAAATGTGCCAGGAAAGAAAACCAGTATGAAAGATGACGATTCAACTTCCCTGCATGTTAAGAGTTGCAGAAAATCAGTCAATATCAGCTAGAAAAAGAACAAAGCTAGGAAAAGAAGAGGTTCAGCAAATCTCTGCAGCAGCTGCTACTCATGGGGGCTCTGCGCTGCCCTATTCATAACTCAAGCTGCAATTTTGCTTGGAGACAAGCTGACTCCAGGATAAAAGAAAGGAGAGAGAACAGTGCAAACTGGCAATACTGGATCACTATTTGGAGACTCAGTATGTGCATTAACAGCATGGCTATATTCCATGCTGTTGTTCAACTAGTGATGAAACTCTGGAAGAGCTACGCAGCCAGTCATGCAGAGATGAGAGAAAGCCTGGTAATAAGTAACTAGGGCTCATTGCAGCACACCATGGTGAACAGAAGTTAATTTTAACTCAGTGAGGATCATATCATGTTTGTCTGGTTCACGCAGATACCCACTGCCATGAAAAGGCAATTAGAAATCAGCCATAAGCCAGACTGTGTATGTTCTCATGAGTTTAAAAATGAAAGAATAACATGGAACAAAGTTGTTCTTCTGACGACTGGCAGATCCATGCTTATACAGGATTTTTTGGCATAAAAATCCCATTTAGCAACCGTACGTTGCAGTTGATGAGGAAACACTCACCTGCAACAGCTTTGAGTTGTAAGAGTGAGAATTATTTTTGCAATTCTTTTTTTTACAGAACCTTTCCAAACAGACTCACAAGTGGAAGATCCAGTTAAGACACACCTACTAACATTAAACATGACCATACCAACTAAACAAGCGGTTGACTGTCTGTCCTCACAGTTTTAACGCGGTACAGTAGGCTGGGCACTGACAGTGTCTGAAGAGATTAAGGGCAGGAAGGCATACAGACTACCTGGATTATACCAAATTTCCCTGGATGATAATTTGAGGGACAGCATACGCAGAACATGACCTATGTTCTTTATAATCAGCTTAAATCAGCCTTTCATTTAGATTTGTACAGTTAAACCGCTGTTTTACATTTGTCAGTGCATATATGTAACGTGCATGCTGAGACCTCACAGCTCGTACGATGCCAATGCTGCTTCCCTGCTTCCTGGCCTTTTGATGGAAGTACTTGTCAGCAACACTTCTCTGAAGCCCACTGTGTTCTACCTCTCATACAATATAACTGATTACAAAAATAACCAAAAGTAGTGAAAACCAACTGCCTGCTAGTAGTAGTCTGAGCAACCTGAAAGAACCTGAACTTACCCAGCTTGGTGCCTTCACCTGATAAACATCAGCCTAGCTTTCCTGGGAGCTTTCTCCTTCTTCCAAACCCAAAAGTTACACCATTACCTGCAGTTGCCTTAAGCTATCTTTTAAAATTATTAACAGGTTTAGTAACCTTGTATCTCCATCCACTCCAGCCACCTTTCTTCCACTGAAGCTCTTGGAAATCCTTTGGTTCATGGTCATGCTTTGAAACAAGTTTCAGATACCAAACTCTTCACAGCATTAGGAGATTTATTCAAACTGACTTGTCAAAAAAAGCGTGTATTCCAGAAGAATAAGCAAAGTAAGTAAGTCATCTTGGGTCTCCTGTACAGCCCAGACCCTGCAGCTAGCAATGAGCAAAGAAAGACTGGAAAATGCAGTGCATCACCTTCTTCACTCATGTCTCCTGGAATGGAATATGCCTGTTTGTCCTCTGCACACCTCAAAAATTATTAATAAATATTATGACTCCATGGAGTTTCTCTTCCTGGATATTGAAAGAAAAAATAAAACAACAGCAAAAAGCAAACCATTCCTTTATCAGTGGAGAGGAGACTATGCCCATGTAGCTACATCAAAAACAAGCATTTCAGGCCTGGGGAAGAGGAATTGCAAGGCTTATTGAAATAAAGAAAGGCATTGCCCAGCCTGATTAGACTAGCCTAGGGCTCACATAATTTATATCAATTATTTCGTTTGAGATTGGTTTCACTGTCCCCACAATTCAGTTATCACCTGAGAAGGCATTATGTTCCCCCTGACTCATGGAGAGTTGTGTTTTATGTCGTAATTTGCTAGAACAGTGATTATGTGCAAGTGGGAGAATTTCACAAGCAAAATGTCTTGTCAGTGAAAATAGCAGCTTTACTCCTACATTCACTTAGCAGCAGGAGGCAGAAAGTGTCCTGGGGTTTTGGAATTATTGCTGAAATGAACTCCAGATGCCTGCAGAAAGACTGCTAAATATATACCTAATTGCCAGTTCCTTTTGTCTTAGCCCCACTGCAAAACAACCTTCAAACAACAGCATTTGATACATTCTGAATCCTTTATTAGCACCTTTATGCAAAATTAAATGGCAATTGTGCAAATCCAGCATGCCAGTGCTTCATAAGTGACATCTCTGGAAGCCTATCTTGGGTATTCACCTTCCTGTGCGGAGGAAATTTTCTTATAAATTACAGTCTTCCTTTTACCAATTTTATACCTCTCAGTTTTTATGCTAGAAAAATTTGCATATTTATGTAATATTAATCAGGCTCCCAATTTCTCTGTTTTGAATATCAGCAAAGGAGAGCAAAACTAAGCTTCCTGGCCTGCTGCCACTCCACTGACTCATCTTTGCTGACATGCAAACTAATGGGGGTGAAGATTTAGAACTGCTGTTTCAGAGAGAAAAAGGATTTGGGAGAGACAAGCTCGTACGTCCCATGCTTCATCCCTGCTAACCCTGACTCCCACACGCAAGGCCCACAGTACAGCAGAGAACTACGAAGCTGCCTCCAGGCTCTGTGACTAGAGCTGTACATAAGGTAAACATCAGGAGTACATCCTTCAAGGCTTTGGTCTGGAAACAAGGTGGTCTTAAAAATCAAAGATCATATACATCACACTGAACTATTTGCATATCCAAATAAATAAACAAACACATTATTTTCTCAATTCAGGGAGAGGAGAGGCAGAGGGATTGTCAGTGTAACCACTCCATCTGTGACAAAGGAGCACACAGCACAGTGTCGGCTGCTGCATTCCCATAATACACAATCTTCACTGCCTTCTAGAGTTGCAGCAACAAAACTCACCCACAGCTGTAACCTGCTGCCCTCATTAGCCCAATATTCCATACCAAGGGAGCTGACATCAAGACCAGAAGTTACCGTGCAGCCCTCTTCCCTTTCCCCCTTCCCCAGAACTACTTGCTTTTCTTTTTACTCTGCTTTCAGCACACTGGGCCAGTGCTACTCTATAGAGCAGGATTCAGACAAGGTTCAATCTAAAGTGACATGGAAGTGCTGCTGTCACCTAACATAAACAGGAACAGATGAGCTCATGCAGAACACCAGCACAAAATGCTACAGCTGTAAAGCAGGACTCAAGTTTTGACACTTGTTAGGTAACTTATCACTGTGCTGGTAATCTCTTCTGGGACTCCACCTGCCAGACAGCATGAGTGTGTTTTAGGGACACTTACACAGACTTCAGCTCTACAATGCCCGATTCCCACTAGCCATGTCAATCTTTACTTTAGAATTTCCCTAGTCCTAGCAAGGGCTTCCTGCACAGTGTGACACTTGGCTGCAACACTTCACAGAAATCACTCGAGACAGTGTGAACCTCCAGTTTCTGAGCTTCGGTTCCAATTATAAAAACACATTATTTTAAACACTGCAAGTTGAACTTGACTACCATAGCAAGGATGCAAAGGGTGAGAAAATCTTGATCTTGCTGATTTTAAGGTGTCTCAAGAGAAAAAGCATATTGGGCAGCTGCTTCTAGTTATGTGTGAAGACTAATTACCTCCTTCAATATCGTGCACTCTGGACAAGATTAATCTGCTCTTTGTTGACTATTCAGCAACACAAGCACATAGCAGTGATCTGGTAAAGTTTGTGTTTGGATAACAAAAAATTCCAAGTCAGCAGTTCCTTCTTTGCTATTTCAAACATACAGAGTGAGGTTTAAATGCTGGGGTCACAGCTAAACACATAGGACAACTCAGAGAATCACAGAATGGCTGACATCATCTTGTCCAACTGCCCTATCAACCTGGGTCACCTGTAGCAGGCTGTCCAGGACTATGTCCAGATGGCTTTGGAGTATCTCCAAGGATTATGACTCCACAAGATCTCTGGGCAACCTAAGCCAGTGCTCAGTCACCCTCACAGTGAAAAGATGGAAACTGCTGTGTTTCAGTTCATGCTAATTGCCTCTGATCCTAGTCCTGGGCAACACTGAAAAGAGCTTGGCTCAGTCTTCTTTACACTCTCCTTTCATACATTTATATAGACTGATAATATTAATCCTAAGCATTCTCTTCTCTATGTTAAACAGTTCCAGCTGTCTCTGTCTTTCTTATGTCAGAGGTGCTCCAGTCTCTTAACCAATCTTAGCGACCCTTCACTGGACTCTCTGCAGTAGCTTTGTATCTCTGGTATCTCTCCTGTCCAGAACTGGTACTCCAGGTGTGGCCTCACCACTGCTGAGTAGAGGGGAAGGATCACCTCCTTCAGCCTGCCTGGCAACACTCCTCCTAATGCAGCCCAGGATACCATTAGCCTTCCTTGCAGCCAGGGCCCATTGCTGGCTCACGTTCAACTTGGTGTCCTCTAGGTCCCCCAGCTCCTTTTATGCAAAGCTGCTTTCCAGCTGGTCAGCCCTCAGCATATACTGGTGCAGGACTTTGCAGTTCCCTTTGCTGAACCTCATGAGGTTCCCGTTGGCCCATTTCTCTAGCACGTTGAGATTCTTTCCCTCTGCATGGCCCCACAGCTCTCTGGTGTATCAGCCGCTTCTCCCAGGTTGGAACCTGAGCAAACTTGCTGAGGGTGCATCCTGCTACATCATCCAGATCAGTAATGAAGATGTTGAATGGGACTGGACTCAGTATTGACCCCTGTGGTGCACTGCTAGTTACTGGTCTCTGACTACGCTTCATACCACTGATGGCCACCCTCTAGGTCTGGCTGCTCAGCCAGTTTTCAGTCCACCTCACTGTTTGCTCATCTCGCCTATCTGTTATCAGCTTTTCTCTCAGGATCTTCCAGGGGGCAGTGTTGAAAGCCTTACTGAAGTTAAGGTAGACTATATCCACTGCTCTCTCCTCATCTACCAAGCCAGTCATCATTTCATCACAGAGAAGCTTATCAGGTTGGTCAAGTACGACTTCCCCTTTGCGAACCCATCCAGTCATCATTTTACTGAGCCTTCCCTGAAGCAGAGTCATGTACTGCAGTCTCCAGTGGCAGAACTGCGCTGGTGGAATTGGGCCCTCCCTACATTTCTGCAACACGCAGATGAAATCCCATGAGCAGGAGTGCCACCATTTTTCCCATGTGAAATCACGCAAGTAGGAAAACTAGCTTACTTCATTTACAGAAATTCAGTGAATAGCCAAGTTAGCTTCAAGGAATGACTGAGGAAAAAGAAGCAAAGCTGTTTAAGAAACAAATAATCACTCCTTAGAAAAAATAACAGGCAATTTTAAACACACAGTTTGTGTCCATCCATCTTCTCCATTTGTCATGGCCCTTCACCAACTCACAGAGTAGTAGGGACCAGGCATTATCACATTATCTTTGGAGTCATTAAATGCTAAGTAAGACTTCTACATTGTACTGTTAAGCAGAGCTGATGACACAGCTCCCTAGGGGCACCTTGCTGTTATCCTGTTTGCATTAACCAAACCCCAAAGAAATATCATTATGGAGGATTTGGAAGGAAACTGTGGCAGAAAGGTTGATACTGGCATCTGTAAATCCTCTGCATGTTTAAATAAGGAGCTTGGTGGTAATCTCTAAATAAAACTCTACAAAGGATAGCATTTCTAGCATTCTTGGTGCTTCCCAAAACCAAAACTATCACTATTATCTTCTGATACAATGACAGACCCCTCTTGCTCTCATAGGGACACAGAGATTTGGGTTAGTTCTCTTCGTACAAGAGAAAGGAAGGATCCAGAACACAAAAGAGTGAGGCCAATGCCTTCTCCCAGCCCTCCTCATATATAGGACACAGGTTACAGAGAAACTTGAATTGGTTACTACACTGAAGTACAACAGTGTATTTCCTAACTAGCCAGCTGCCTTCGGGATGTTGTAGACCCTAGCTAAAGAATTGAACATCTGTGTCTTGTTTGTGTTCATGCACATGTGTGTACCTAGAAAAGAGACTATGTGCACATGTAAACAGCTGCCTTTGTCTTCAAAGAGGTGAGATTACAGTAACACCTTACAGATGCATGTATTACACAGCTTCCCCAGGACCCCCAGTTCAGTGGAGGGGTGGAAAAGGAGTAGCTTGCAATACTGCAATCTGCATGGCAATAACATCCTTATACTGATTTCAGTGTGACAGACTTTCCTAATCTCACTGTGGTTTTTCTTTACGCTGAACATGTTAATGAAGTGTGCACTGAAAGCTAACAAGATCCTAGCTCCAAGCGTAGCTTCTGGTCAGTGTCTTTGGTGACTAATATTTTATTTCTCCTCTAACTTCTTTCCAACACAGGCAACCAACTGCTAAACTGAAGCTATGTGGTCTCCAACTCACTTCTACCTTAAAACCAGCAGAAGCCCCATATGTTTCTTGTCTAGCACACAGGAAACACAATGGCACTTTAGCAAATAGGCTATTTCAGCACCTGGTTATGTTTGAAACTCTTCCTGGTGCTTTGGGAAATAGAGTAATGTCAATGAATCATGTTCAATTATGACACAGGTATTTCCAAGCTTGTTTGATGCTTAGCATTTGAGGAAAATGATATGCTTACTCACCATAAGGGATATATGCCAAGCCTACTGACAATGAAGACAATGGCAAATGTAAGGAACAGAAGGTCACTCAGTTTTTGACACTTGCAATAGTTTGCCATTTTGGCAGCCTGTAAAAGAAAGAAATGTCTGTTTACTTCTGTGAGGACAACTGATTTCTCTTGTATTGTGTATAAGCTGTAAGAAGAAGAAATAAAATTTCTACGAAATGGCTAATATTTTCATGGGGCCATCTCACAGTGACCTTGTAATTCCTCTCCACCATGCAGCTGGAAAATATCTTCTCAGAAAAAAAAAACAGAGCGTAAAACCAGAGTACAACTCTCATTTCTTCCTTCCCCACTCAAATTTGTTCTTGAAATCCTACAACTTCAGATTCATAAAACTCTTCTAAGCCTTTTATTGAACCCCACTGTGTTTATGCTGTCCTTGCACCCAACCTCTTTATTTACCTCTCACCTTTCCAGTATGCTCCACTTGCATTCTCTCCACCATCCATCTTCCACCTGTGCTGTGCTCTCTGACCTTCTAGTGTTGCGATATATAAACTTCATCTCAAATTCTCTATTGTGCCCCATATCCTATCTTCTCCTACAGCATCTCTTCTTCCTTTCTTGCCTATACAGAACAGTTTATACCTCTTAAGATTATACCTCCTCTTCACACCTTTTTCCAAAGCTCTCTTCCCAACTTTCGCTTTCCAACTTGTTGTCCTACACCTCTTTTTACATGCTTCACTCATTTGTCTTCATACAGTCTTCCATTTCTCCTCAATGAAGGAGTCTACTAATTACTTTTTACTAAACTGCTCATTAACCATTTCATAGTGTGTGGAGCTCATATTCCTACAGTTCTCAAGTAACAAATCTACAAATGATATTGATAAGGTAGGACTACAAATAAAAGGAAAGAGTATGTTGTTGGATGGAATTTGGCCACCTAAGACAATACATCACAACTTAAAAACCATGACTACAACTGAATAACACAGCTCTTCCAGATACTCTTGCTAGTCTATTTTAGTCCATTTCTTTTGCAGCACAGCTATTTGCCTTCGTCTGAAGTGCCTGTTCCCTGTCCTTTTAGAAAAGTGTGTTAAGAGATAGCTGGAACCCAACAGAAAGGATTCAGGTTGAACTGTCAGCTATGTGAGGCTCATACACCAGAAGCATGCCAAATTGGCAACAACTCACATCCATACACTGGCATCAAAAATTGTCACAGTGTTCATTAATCGAAGCTGAAAAGTCTCAAGGTCCCCAAATAGGTGGCATTTTAAGCGCTTCAGCAGGTTAGGCTACAGTGTTTCCGAACCATAAGCTGCACTGCAGTGAAATGATAGCCAAGTCCCCTTAAACAACTTAGCTGGGATTCTGAAAGTTGCCTATACTTCAGCTTAAGCTAATGTAACGGCTTCCTAGGCAAGCATATGACTCTACGTCTGGTCTGTCCTGCTGTGGCTAGGCTGCTTTGAGTATCTAAAATTACTTTCACTCAGTCCTAAGAGAACAGATACGTATTCCCGAAAATTCTGCTATGACTCTTCTGGGCTTTCAGATGCCTTAAGATCTATGGAAAACACTTCACCTCCAGTGTTCCTACCAATATATACTACTTTCCACAATGAGAATAGCAAAAATGTTGCATTGCAGCTTTCCACTGGACATGTTCCATTATGAAATGGTGGGTGGAAAGAGAAAAGTGGCCTCTGGAAATAACTTTTCAGTTTTACAAATATATAGTATGTAAAACATGTCAGGTGCACCACTCACCCATCATGGCAAGATATTTTACCAGCTGCTTTTGCAGTTTGATAATTTTCTTCCTCTGCACTGACTTTCCCTCAGTAACATCATCAGTGTGTAGGAGTCCATCTTCTCTCATATGGCACCGGGGTTGTGACCCATTGCCCCAGCAAAAGAAAGTCTGTTGCGTGCGTTGTAATGGCCCTTCTAGTAAATATTTCTCAGGAGTCATGATTCTCTTCCTTATATTTTATAGACTCACCTTAGTATTTCCAGTCAGAACAGACTGAACGGATTGACTAGAAAGACCACTAGAGTATGTGTCTCATGGGCAAGTATATTTGCTGAATCTTTGCAAAATCATGTGAGAATACCAGCAATTTCTCATTGTCTTAGCCAGTGAATGAACAGAGGAATTAAGAAAAAAATATGTATCTCACTGTGTTCAATATAAGGTTTTAGTTAGCCTATTACAGCTGCTCTCCAGTGATTTTTATAGTTCCACAGGCACTGGTCTGATCTGGAATGAATACTGTCAAGTATATCTGTCTGGTGGTGAGAAAAGAGGAATGAAGAAAGTTTGGGTGAACTCAGAGTTAGCAGAATGGATCTACACACATTGCTAAAACAGAAAAATAAACTTGTAAAGATATACTTATTTCAGCCAGATTCTGTGTTGCTTTCTATCTCAGGCAGTGATGTGCCTTCTAGATTAAAAAAAGATGAAAAATAAAAACAGATTTACTGCACTATCGAATCAGAATGGCAGGATTTTGATTCTGCAATAGGTGACTCACACAGTGAGACTATATTCTTGCATAACAGGATCCCTGCAACTACTTTGGTAAAAAATAATTTCAGACAAAATAGTTATTAATTTTGGTTTGATCTTGATGGAGAGTTCAGTCAGCCCAATCACTGCATCACCCATAATTGTCTAAAAACTGATGCAGATACAGGATGACAACATCTCTAAATTGCCACTATGGAAGTTACAGACCATTTTGATTTAAAAGAATTTCAATCATTCCTTCTTCTTCAAATCCAAGTGTTTAATATTGGCATCAAGATGTGAAGGCATGGGAACCTGGAAAATCCTGAGGACCAGAGGTAAGCTCACTGCCCATGCACAGAACAGCCACTAAGTTGTCCAGCACCTTCTGCCCAGCAAAGCACAGCAGAATCAAACCGTGAGACCTTCATTCTTTTGGAGACAGGGTTCTTGTCCCACACAACACGTCAGAGGGGTCAAGAATCAGGAGCTTCTATTCCACACAGTCATTGTTTTCCAGATTTTGCAACTTTGAGCTTTCAACTTTACCATGTTATATTTAAAATCTGTGTGTGACCCTCCCTGGCACACAACACATTACCAGCCTCTGCTCTGTACAAGCAACTTATCAACAGATTAAACAGCCTAAAGTCACAAACATGCACTGCTACAAGTGTAATATATTTCAGCAAGGAAATACACTATATTAATCACCATTACCATCTTGAACTGGTCTCTTCCTTAAGAAATATTTGTTTTGAATTTATTGACATGCTAGCTCTCAGAATAGTGAATACCATGAACAGACACTGATGATATATGTGTTATCTCACCTCTAGGACAACATCAGCCGCATCATGGAGACATAAGGTCAAGGTTCCCACTCGTGTCAAATTGGTTACATATGAGAAGGTTATCAGGGTGACTGTTACAATGTGATGTGTAAACATGATGCCAAAATCCTAAAGCAGCAAGAAGCGGGGAAAAAAAAACACAACAAAACCAATGAACCGAACAGTGAGATTCAGTACTCTTACACAAAAATGGATGGATGTTTTTTAAACCCAGCATTATGATGTTACATAAAGATCCTAATATATAAGTGTATTAAATACCCCGCTATATGTTTCACTTAGACTGAATAAAATAATCCATGTACATTAAAAAAAGGCAAAAAGACTACTGAAAGCTAGGCAATATCTATACTTCTCAGTTCATAATAATTTAACCTAATGAAGTAAACATTTGCAGCCAAAATTACTTTGAAAAGGCATATGTACATACAAATCAAGTTACACCATATTCCTTATGCACCAAGCAACATATAATATGCAAAATAATGCACTGTTCACAAGAGTTAAAAGAGCTACAAAGGAACGGGAAACACATTTCCATCACACTAGGAGTTAGCAATAGTCACCTGCCAAGCATAACTGGGAGCTTTCACAGAGCTGAGAACCCCAGTTCCAATTTTTTATTTGTTTGTTTTTAATGAAGCTGATTTGTCTTCACATAAGTCATAAAAGTCTTTAAATTAACTGGTGCAGCTCCTCCTACTTAGATCTAATCTGCTGCCTCCCAAATGATGCAGGTTAGCTGGTCTCGAGATCAGCAACTGAGTTATGTGGCCAGCAAGTAACTGTTACTATTGAAAAATACTGGAAGTGTTGAAGCTAAGGAAAAAAAAAACCCAAAACCCCAAACTAAAAGCACAGAACTGTATCCTAGTTTGGTATACACCCAATATTTCTAAGCCAGGTTACCTGGTCTCCAGCAGTGTGGAGCACAATCAAATACATTCTGCAGTCATCTCAAGTCATTGCTTTAAATCCATTTTCTTAAAGCAGACTGAACATAAAGGGAATTAAAGCCTGTTTCCCTTCCCAAAAGTCTTAAGGGAAAGCAGGCTTACAGCATCTTAGACATTTCAGTCACTACAGACACATACATGGGGACCATTTCACCATTCCATAATCAAAATAACGAAGCACCTACCATATTCCCTGGGATTAGAAGCAAGCTACTAGCATTGCCATATGGCCATACTGCAGCCTAGCTCTTTACCTGCTTCAGCTGAAAATGCTATGGCACTGTTCTTCGTTTTCCTACTAACTGCAATTACGTTAGCACAAAGGCAGTCTGAACAGGGGAAGAAGCCAAGTGTAAAATTCGCATCTGTTTTTTATAGCTGACACATTCATGTTCTACAAATATGAGATTTCTAGTCCCTCTTGGGAACTCTTCAAGGCATTCCTGATAATATAGATCATTCCTGAGCAGCCCTTACGCTCTTGGGCAGTAGTCTCTGTGTTTCTGCATAAGTCTACTTACAGAAATGCTGTCCAGTGAACTGCTTCTCTGATAACACTTCTTAAAAGAGACAGTTATCTAACTCTGCCAGCTCTGAAATGGAGATGTCGGACTGACCTACTGAAAATTTTTATAAAACAGTAGCAGTGATTTAAATAAGACTACTTCTGTTATTCTTGTCCTTTCTTTCCTGTTTGTGACATTTAGTCATAGTAATTAACACTATGATTTGAAGATGCTACCAGTTAGATTTTAATTATACATAAGGCTAGTGAATATATATAAACTAATGGTACAAGTTCCCATAATGTCAAGTGGTACTTGTGTTCCCAGCTTAGTCGAGCACTTTCACCCATACAGAGCAGAAGAGCCGTTGCATAGGAATGGCCTTTTTCTTTTTTTTAAAAATGTATTTCAAACTGTATTTATGTTTGTGCAAGATGCATTTATTTACAGCAGATTTGTAGCCTCCAGTTGTAACTGCTGAAAGATATCATGTGCCCATGTCATGAAATACGTGGCTAAGAACAGGAGAAAGAACATATTTCTGACAGCATCAGTGGGAAGAACGCAGGGCAGACAATGGGGAAAGCCCAGGGGTCTCAACTTGTAGATAAGCCCTCTGGAATCAAGGGTTCTGCTACCCACGCTTGTTTAACATGACACACTCACTGACTAAACTGCCAGTTGGCTATGGAGCATTAGTGCCACTGAAGGGCTAAACACCATCTCCATTAGTCACTCCAGCTTCAGGAAATGGGCTCCAACAAGGAAGGGGAGTATCACCAGCTAAAGGTTTCAACCATTGTAATTCTAGTAAAAGTCTGCAAAATGTACACAATCTAAATTCCTTTCCTCAGAAACAAAAGAAATCAGCTCTATGACTTTTTTACTGAGATTGAAGAAAGAGATCTAGGATCAATGAAATAAGGCATGAATTTTCTAGAATAAAAATGGAATATTCAAGAAAATTAGCAGCTGCAGATTATTTTGGCAATGAGTGAACTGTCTTTTTTTTTTTTTTTTTTTAAAAGTAAAATAGAAGCTCTAGAATTGCCAAATGCTTGGAACTAAAAGCTGTGAATACACAGAAAGGTCTCCTGGATCTTCTATAAACCTATTAAAACAATGACTGAGTAGAAATTTTATATATTCCCTTAAACACATTGGACAAATGTTTTTCTACCAAACAATACTTCAGTTATCCATGTTACAGAAGCATGTAAATAAGCCTCACTGCTTTTAAAATTCATCAGGGGCTTGTGAGAGTAACAAAGTTTCCCAACCTTTCTGTGTTTTACAGAAGAGGAGTATGGGAAGCTGGACAGAGATGATAAAAACAGGTTTCGCAGTCTTTGAAAATGAAAACCCTTAACAGTAGAACATCATTACAGCAACATAGTAGATATTTATGAAGCAAACAACATGCTATTATAAAACCTTAAAAGTTAATCTACTCGGTTGGCTGCCTTAATGCCAATAGTAGGTATGTGCAACAGCCTAAATAGTTTGGTCACACCTCTTCAGCCAGGAAAAGATAATCTGGTGGAATTTATAACACCTAAATAAAGATAAACAGGTATTTGAAAGTCAGCAAACCAATTGAAAGTCATTTTAAAGTCATTAATTTGCTATTAGAGAATTAAAAAACGGAGTTGGAAACCAGGAAGTACATTTCTCTTGAGCTACAGCGAGTAAAAGACCAGTGCTGGAGTTAGGCCAGTGCCAAGTGCTGGTGCATTCAGAGAAGACCTACTGAACCTCACCTTGAGAGAAACCCACCTACATAAAAGTGTCTGGCTGAATTCCTGCAGTGGATGAGGCTGCCAGGGCACTTTTGGTCATCCCAGACTACAACAAAGCTGCTGCTGAATTTAAAGTCTCTAAACTGATAACCAAGACTTAGATAAAAGTATTTCTCTCACTGTAAGATGAAAACAAGTTTCTCAGGCTCAGAACTGTTAATCTACTTTGTATAAGCTGTCATGAAGTACTACAACAGTGTCTGATATTAGCTGGTAAATTTCCTGCTTCTACCACTTAAATAAAGCTTATTTCATATGGATATCATTTCACACATTGCAGGCAGTGTGCGCTTGCAGCCCAGAAAGCCAACCGTGTCCTGGGCTGCATCAAATGAAGCATTAGCAGCAGGTTGCTCTCTGCTCTCGTGAGACCCCACCTGGAGTACTGTGTTCAGATGTGGGGCCCCCAACATAAAAAAGACATGGACCTGTTGGAGAGAGTCCAGAGGAGAGCCACAAAATTGGTCAGAGGGCTGGAGCACCTCCCTTATGAGGACAGGCTGAGAGAGTTGGGGTTGTTCATCCTGGAGAAGAGAAGGCTCAGAGGAGACTTAATAGCAGCCTTCCAGTACCTGAAGGGGGCCTACAGGAGAGATGGGGAGGCACTCTTTATCAGGGAGTGTATTGAGAGGACAAGGGGTAACAGGCATAAGCTAGAAGAGGGTAGATTTAGACCAGACATTAGGAAGAAATTTTTCACTATGAGGGTGGTGAGGCACTGGAACAGGTTTTCCAAGTGAACAGAGACGTTGTGGATGCCCCATCCCTGGAGGTGTTCAAGGCCAGGCTGGATGAGGCTTTGAGCAACCTGGTCTAGTGGAGGGTGTCCCTGCCCATGGCAGGGGGGTTGGAACTTGATGATCTTTAAGGCCCTTTCCAACCCAAACTATTCTATGATTCTATATTGGGAATGTTAAGATGTTTCCATGTTTTTTGAACCAAAACTGCTCTTTAAAAGATAACTGCTATGGTGCTGCAAGAGCTGCTGTCTCTGGCAAGCTTGTACTGCCTTTTGTCAACTACTGGAAGCTTCCAGTGCTATCATTTTTGATCTCATGGGTTTCCTTGACAGCTTGTACTCACCCCTGGCTACAGAACAGTTTTACTGTGTGACACCAGCACATGCCCACATTTCTCCAGTTTGATCTTCCTAGTTATCAGTTTTGCTTACACTACAAAAAGAACTGTCTCCACAGTCCAAACTGGTGGTCAGTGATCTAATAGGTTATTTATAAATACAGCATCTCCAC
>WKFP01014985.1:109378-180883 GCA_011057875.1 Pterocles orientalis | reverse complement strand
CACCTTGAGAGAAACCCACCTACATAAAAGTGTCTGGCTGAATTCCTGCAGTGGATGAGGCTGCCAGGGCACTTTTGGTCATCCCAGACTACAACAAAGCTGCTGCTGAATTTAAAGTCTCTAAACCGATAACCAAGACTTAGATAAAAGTATTTCTCTCACTGTAAGATGAAAACAAGTTTCTCAGGCTCAGAACTGTTAATCTACTTTGTATAAGCTGTCATGAAGTACTACAACAGTGTCTGATATTAGCTGGTTAATTTCCTGCTTCTACCACTTAAACAAAGCTTATTTCATATGGGTATCATTTCACACATTGCAGGCAGTGTGTGCTTGCAGCCCAGAAAGCCAACCGTGTCCTGGGCTGCATCAAATGAAGCATTAGCAGCAGGTTGAAGGAGGTGATTCTCCCCCTCTACTCTGCTCTCATGAGACCCCACCTGGAGTACTGTGTTCAGATGTGGAGCCCCCAACATAAAAAAGACATGGACCTGTTGGAGAGAGTCCAGAGGAGAGCCACAAAATTAATCAGAGGGCTGGAGAACCTCCCTTATGAGGACAGGCTGAAAGAGTTGGGGTTGTTCAGCCTGGAGAAGAGAAGGCTCCGAGGAGACTTAATAGCAGCCTTCCAGTACCTGAAGGGGGCTACAGGAGAGATGGGGAGGCACTCTTGATCAGGGAGTGTATTGAGGGGACAAGGGGTAACGGGTATAAGCTAGAAGAGGGTAGATTTAGACCAGACATTAGGAAGAAATTTTTCACTATGAGGCTGGTGAGGCACTGGAACAGGTTTTCCAAGTGAACAGAGACGTGGATGCTCCATCCCTGGAGCTGTTCAAGGCCAGGCTGGATGGGGCTTTGAGCAACCTGGTCTAGTGGAGGGTGTCCCTGCCCATGGCAGGGGGGTTGGAACTTGATGATCTTTAAGGCCCTTTCCAACCCAAACTATTGTATGATTCTATATTGGGAATGTTAAGATGTTTCCAGGTTTTTTAAACCAAAACTGCTCTTTAAAAGATAACTGCTATGGTGCTGCAAGAGCTGCTGTCTCTGGCAAGCTTGTACTGCCTTTTGTCAACTACTGGAAGCTTCCAGGGCTATCATTTTTGATCTCATGGGTTTCCTTGACAGCTTGTACTCACCCCTGGCTACAGAACAGTTTTACTGTGTGACACCAGCACACGCCCACATTTCTCCAGTTTGATCTTCCTAGTTATCAGTTTTGCTTACACTACAAAAAGAACTGTCTCCACAGTCCAAACTGGTGGTCAGTGATCTAATAGGTTATTTATAAATACAGCATCTCCACTGTTTCCTGAAGGGTGCTCATAATGAAGGCTTTTGACTTGATATCGTTTACTGCAGATACTGTGCTCCTGCTCTCTGCTGGACATGGGACATTTTCAGACACAGCAGATGCATGGGACACTGCTTTGATCTGGTGCTCTGGGTTCAAGCACTGCAAATCCGCAGCAGGAGTGTTACTTAGCTGCTAGCGATCCACTTCCCCACTTTCATTTCCCATTCTATTTCCACTGTAGGCTCTTCCAAAGTGTTCCTGATAACAAGTACAGGTCATTTACATGTAACTGAGAAACAGACACAAAAGATTTTTTATTTGTACCTGTACTGTGGACAGGATCAGGCTTTAGCTCTGTGCTCAGCTCACCAATGGGAACAAACTCTCCAAGTCATGAGGGAAAAAGCTATAGCATTTGCTTATGAGATGTACTGAGAAAGCTGTTGCTCCCAATGGCCCTTTTCAGAAATGTACCTCAGCGCTGAACCTAGGTGGTGTTCAGGTAGCCTCCAATTACTTTTCACATGAGCAAAGCAACTAGTCAGGAATCAATTAAATATTCTCTAAAGATGCATTGTACTGAAAAATTGCAATATGGTTGCAATTGCAATGTTGTTTCATTTTCTTCTCCCTCAAGAGGTAGGCAAAGAAAATAAAATGTAACTAATGGCACAGTGCAGAGGGCTGAATATGAATGTAGAGGGACGGATTAGACACAACACATTTCTGCAGCAATAACCCGAACAATTCTGCAACATTGCTGCAGAGGTTTGGTTTTGGTTGATACAAAGGGCTATTCAGTATTGCTGACACTTGCAGCTTACGTATATTAGTCAATGTCAGTCTTCATTTAAATCAAATATAATACAGCTCCTCTGAGCACTGTTCTTCTGCATCTGTTTTTTGAAACAGTGAAGTTGTACTTGTGCTTTCAAGCTCATGATTAACAGAATGTTTAGTAGCTACAGACAATGCAAACAAGGGCTTTACATGTATTCATCCTAAATTGGTTGCTTTGTTTACAGTTTACCCTCCAACATGGAATTAAAATTTGTGGACGTTTTCTTGAGTTTTATACTTCTAGAAATAACTGGAAATTCAAATAGAGGGGTGTTTTCCTATATATGTAGCTCTGACACAGGTATCCCAGGAGCACACTGTGGTTCCAAATAGCAGATAGATTTATTCAGGACATACTGGATCCTTCATTTTCTCTTTCCAGAGTTATGCTCCTGCTAAAATTCTGGTAAACAGGGATTTTTCCATTAGCATAGCCTACAATCATTTAATTAAATGACAGTAGAAGGAGGCACGTAAAAATATTATATAATCATTCCCAATGTTTTAAACAAATAATTTTGCAACATTAAAAAACCTTGCAAGAATAGCTCAATGCACTGTTATTACAGAATGACTGTTGTGTTGCCTGTTCTACGGACTAGGAAGAGAAAGAGAGAACTTGGATGAAGGAACAAGGAACAGGTTGCTACAGATACTGGAAAAATATTTTTATTTGGCCAGAGTTTTATTTTCTTGATTAATAGTCCCTTAAAAGCAATGCTCAGCTACTTGAAATTTCATAAATGTAAAGGCAAGAGTAAATGTAACATCACTTTTTAATATTAAATTTATCCCTGTTTTTACCATCCATTTGTAGAATAAATTGAAAGCCCTCATAGATCTCAATAAAGTGATACTGTGAATTTATGAGGCAGTCTTGCACTGTCATTGATATTTCATCACTTAACTCTTAGAAGAAACAGTACATCTACTAGCTACTACATGTTCAATTCCATTCAAGTCAGTGTATGAGAAGAGAAGGTTTTTTTGGCTGATGCTATTTCTCCTTGAATATTTGGTTACTCCAGGCTCTTCTTCCCATGGGCAGAAAAAACCCACATCATAGTAACAAGGAACAGAGTAAGCCAAGCACTTCAACAGTAGTTTCTCAGCTATGATTATCTGCAAGAGGTGGTGACTAGAAAGAACCGTATTTCTAGTTCACTGCACAGGTAATACAGATATTCCTCAAGGCAAGAAAGATATGTGCTTAAAGCTTTCAGTGTTTTTAGTCTCATTGTTCTTACCTTTCTTTTGATGTCAATGAATTGAGAAAACATTAAGGACCAGTAGAATGACAATTCAACTATGTAGTAATAATGAAGGTCAGGCATCAGTGGCTGAAAGATGGAGATGAGAAAAGGTTAATAGAGTCTGAATGACATCACAGGAAGCTGAGGTCTATAGGAGACATGTTTAATCACAGTGGGTTATTGAATTATACATGAGCAACCTATGTAAGAAAAATGATGATGGTTGCCTCTCTCAAACTTTGATGCCTCCGAAAAAATAAAGCTCCCCAACCTACTCTCATGTTTTAATCTTCACAGTACTGTGATATTGCAATATCAAAAAATTATTATGTTGACCAATCAGAACCTAGAACAGACTAAATGCTGAGTACTTCTAAGTCTGTTTTGAAAGATTACTTGAAACATCCTGCTGTACATTAGTAACATGGGTTTAAAGCACAGCAAAAGAAACAATGCTAGAGCAGATTAGAGAAAAGTAATGCTAGTATATAATCTCATCTGCTCATGATGAAAATGTTCTGAGCTTTAAACAGGGCTTTTTCTAATATAAAAGCCTACTTTTAAAGAATTTAACCATTTTCTGGAAACATGTTAACATTTGTAAAGAAGAAAATAAAATAAATTTATTCAGGCATCTTGTATGATATACAAGATGGTTACACAGATGCTTAAAAGTAAAAGAAATAAAAATAACAAGACACAGAAACCAAACCAACCTAGGGTAACTTCAAAGAATGTAATTGGTGGCACTCGTAGGCTGTTTAGCCCCCAGCCTAAGAGAGCTAGTCTAATCTACTCTAATTTCCACACAATTGTGCCTCCCTGCTAGTCACATCTTCTATCGCATGGACAGAGAGGGGCACTAGCACAGGAGAAGCTCCTGAGGGCATCTCCTGAGGGATCACATGAATCATCTCTAGAGCAGTTTGCACAGATGCAACCATGCACCCAAGCAGGGCATGAGCTATTTCCATTGGCAAGAGGCATTTCAGTGGTCTCTTTTTTACCCATTCCCTTTTGCAGATCAGTTCTTTGCCACTGAAAAACAGTCCTTAAGTGCCCACTGAATGCTCTATGTGGGTTATTTAAATACAGACATATACTTATGCTTTATGAAAAATGTGTACATTAAAAATCAATCTTTTAAAGTAATTTATAGGGCAAATATAACCCTTTTCTGATGTAGTGAGACTGGCAGTAAGCTTTTAGTTAGGTGTCATTAAAAAAAGGGAAGAGAACATGAGTTAGCAATGAACTGTGACAACTGTACTCATTATTGCAAAAGAACTCACTGGGGAAAACTTCTAGTAAAACAATTAAGATTGTCAGCTACTTTATTAACAATAACATTAGTATTTCTAAAACCATATATCATGATAACGTACGGAATTCTAAAGGTATCATGGTTTCCCTCTATGAAAGAATCAATAGTGTATTTTAACCTAGTGTAAACATTAGGTTTCAGTTCTCCATACACCTAACTTCAACAGGACTACTCTGTGCTTATGGGTAGAGCTGTCAACCAAATGATCAATTTGACTAAAACTACAGTAAGTCCAGCTGGATTTCTGCAATGATGTGTTGAGTAACTTACTTGAAATTCTATCTAGTTAAGGAAAAAAACCCAAACCAAATTGAAAACTTAGTACTTAATCCTGATTAGCACCCAGTATACATTTTTATCCCTGAGACAATGATCTTCATAATGACTTTTATTTGATGATTTGCTTTCTGTTGGACCCTCTCCACTAGTAGCATGATTTTAGATACAGTAAGTTTTTGCCACCCTCTAAAAGTTGTAATTAACTTTCTGAATTACCTCATTCTTCTCATAAGTCTGGGAAATATATGTTCTTTAACGAGTAAGATTCATCATCTTATGTTTTAAGTAAATCTCTTCTTACATGTAATAACACAAAAATAGTAACAAACAGGACCAAAAGGCACCAGTGACTGCAGCTATATCAATTCTGACAAATGATTGTTCCTAAAATCTCTGAGGGATGAAGATTCAACAACTTCCCCACTCAATTCTTTCTGCTGCCTCCCTAATGTAATTCAGTTCACCCTTCAGTCCCTGAGTAGAATTTAAGTCATTATTTCTTCTGAGGCTGAATGACCAAATTCATTCAGCCTTTCTCAGATCAAGATTTCTGGTCATTATTGCTGAACTATCTCCACTGAACTATTTCCAACAGATACACAACTTTCAAGAACAGTAGTACCTAAACCTAAACACAGTTCTGTTCAGCCTGTCCAGGGCTGTTCACTGTCACAGGGAATTCATGTGTCATTCAGAAAATACTCTTCTTCATACTTTCTAGTATGGTAATGACTTTTTTTTTCCTCCCTGTCCTTCAGGAAAAAAAAAAATCAAAAATAAATAAAGCAATATGCCCTAGACAGATTAGAGCAAAACTCTTCACTGAAGCTTTTGGAATTCAATGTCAATTATATTTGGATAGCAGCTAGTACAATGTCTCAGTGATCTCTATTGAGACTCTTGGATGCTAAATTAAAAATAAAACAAAAACACAAGCATTTTAAAGAAGCTCAGGTTTAGAATTAGAATTCAGACTCATTAAAAAAGCTACCAAAAGTTAATTTTAAAACCATCTTACTAGGTCATATTTGAAACATTTGTTATCTCTGATTTATAACAAAAGGAAAAACTATATTTCACAAATTTAATCTCTTGTTGCCTCCTGTTATACAAAGGGTATTGAGGAAACAGGTCTCTCAGCTTTCCCAAAAGGGTTTCCAAAGTCCATTCCTAGCCCATACACACGATGATACTTCTTCCTCAAAAGGGCTACCTTACTGTTATTATTAAAAATAACAAGAGGGAGCATTTAATTAATTCACTGATCCCCACAACACCCTTGTTGAAAGTTACTTCTATCAGACCAAGGGACAAAATGAGGCAGTGGTTCAGCCAAGGTAGGGTCCAGGGGTTCTCTTTTCTGAAAAACACATTGAATCCTCTAGAGCAGGTTGACTTCTCTGTTTAAATCCCACTCTTTAACAACTATGTCCAGTAGCACAAACTAATGGAAAGCCCAGGAGAGGCTTCTCACAGCTCTTTGAGTATACAAACTTCAGAAGCCACTGCTCAACCATATAATGATGGATAAAATTTCTACTTCTCTCTTTTCACTTGTCCTGCTCCTTCTTCCCCTGTCAGAAAATAGTTTCTGGAGTTGTAGGGCTACAGTTAATCCTGGTGTTACTGCAGCACCTGCACAACATTGGAGCAACTGTGCTGCTGTCAAAGATGTCCAGCACTTTGACATACAAATTAAATATTCCTGGAACTAGTTAAAACCCTAGCAGTGTAGTAAGGAATAAGTATATTCTTATTGTTCTTTGGAAGATTGTTTTAAGGAAATCAAATTTCAAATTTGAGATAAATATTTTGGAGGGCTGAAAGAAGGAACGAGTGCAGCAGGACACAACCTGGAAGTGTATTTACTTTAAAGTGGCATTCTTCTCCTTAGTAAAGGAAAAAAATTACCAAAGTTCTTTCTTTGAGGTTATATACTTTGACCTAGAACAGAGAAAAAGGCTGATGTTTTTTCAATCCATTAAAATTCAGACATTGCTGAAAATAAAGACTGGAAATCATTCTCAACTCTCTCATTAATTTTACCTTCTTTTGTTGTAAGCTTCCATGAGGCCATGACTGGATAGCCCCTATTTAAGTAGCTGAAGGAGAAACCCACCTTCTCTCTTTAGTCTCCTCTTTGATCACACCAACTGCCAGGGATTAAGTCTCACTCTGTATGCAGTATAACAACTATGAGAACTCTTCCCAACCCACTGAATCTGAGGCTGTGATAAAACTTTCACTATCCTCAAAAGTTTGTAAAAAATGACCATTCTACTGCTGTGGCTGATGTCTGCTTTCACGGTTAGATTTCCCAGATCTGTTTTCAGATCCTGTGCTTCATTTCAAAACAGGTGTGACAGCTGTATTCATCTTTCCCATCTTGAACTCAAGTAAAACGGGGAGCACCTAGCAATGTTCTGAAATGCCGAGTAGCCCTTTCACAGTAACATATTGACACAAAGCTCCACCATAATAAAAATAGAGCTGTGCAAAGGTGTCACATTTATTTTTAGGCAGCACTGTAACTTTTACCTGATATGGATACCCGTTCCAGCACTGTCTGGTATTCCAGAGCCATGGTGTCTGAGAGAGAAAGAAAAAAAAAAAAGGTCTGTACACATCATTTTGGGCAACCTAAGTGTATACAGTTAATACAACCAAAGGACAAAACTACAGGAACAGCTTAAAATTTGCAGTTTGTGATAGAGGCTATGAAAACTGAATACAATAAGGAGATTTCTCAAAGTTTCACAGCACAAATTAGAGCAACCTGCCTGTTCACAGAGAATTTTGTTTGGTGTATCATGACCTTATACAAATAGCTTTTGCAGGAGTGCAGGCTGAACATAATCAGCTGTGCTCAGGTGGTCAGTTCTCACATTACCTTCTTAATAGACGGGAAATCTTGGCCTCAGACCACTCAGATATTCTAAAGGACATTCCTTGCATGTGCTGTTACGTACAAGCATCCTTCCACACAGGATCCATAGCAAATCATACCATTTGTTCTCCTGGCTGAAGACATGACTATCCAGAGACGACAGATCTTGCTATCACATGGAAAATACTCTGGTACCTTCAAGCAACATGAAAGCTGCCAGAGAAAAATTCATTGTAGCATGCATCTACAGACTTGCATTGCAAAAAGCTGAGCAAAGTAAAAGACTTGGGAACATGCAGCTCTGTTATGTTTCCTGTTTCTTTGCTGCTTGCACAAGGTTGATGTGATTCTTTCTCTTTCAATGCCACAAGAGAGCCTTTTAAATATTTTCTTGTAAGCAGGTTGTTTCTTTGAGAGATCTTTAGTTTTTACCTCCTTTTCTCTGCAAGTGAATGGACTTGAGATAGAAAATACCACACGGACAAGCTCTTCTACCCAACATACTCAACAGTTAAGTATTTCCACACTGGGTAATAAGAACACGATGAAATCAACAGCTACCAAGCAGTCACCTTCCTTTTTTGTACATGACCAGGAACAACTCCTTTCAGATATGCATCACTTGCAAAGCACTGCTGCATCTCAGGTTCTGGTGGCATCCGGACTTTGAGAAGCACACATCTACAGTGCAAGTACCCACCCACTAGGTATCTCACTAGAAACAGGAAAGAAATCTGCAGATTCAAGATCTTTGTGCAACTCCTTTACATCACCTTAACTGCTCAACATCCAAGTACAAAGGAGTCAGAGCATCACTAGTAGGTCTCCTGGATTAAGGCACACATACCCTTATAGCATTAAGTGCTTCCATTAGATTACATTTTTTCAAATAAATTCTCATTGCAGGAGGGACAGCATTTTCTTGTTTTCATCATCAGGTAGAGCAGTTCAGCTCAGGCAAAGCATAGTAACAAACTTCAGCGACGTACAATAGGTGAGCATCAAACCAAATAAAATTAACATTACGCAGAATATTAAAGCCCCAGGCTGAGAATCAGGCTAGGTAGGAAGGATTTGTACCATATAAAAAGATAGGATAAAAGCTAGTCAGAATTATAGCCCAATTGCCAATTGATACTTAAGTTCTGATTGTGATTTGTCTGACAGAAGGTCCTTATAGCCTTTATTGGTTAACAGTGATGTAATATGATTACCAAAGGCTTTTCCTACTTTTTTGAATGTGTCTTTCACATGGAAAATAAGATAAAATAAAACTTGCACACCAATACCCCCAGTGCTCCTGAAATGGCAAGGAATAATTCTTACAGTAACCTAAGCAGTATGCCAACGTTTAAACTAACAGACCTCCTAGAATTTCTGATATGCCTCTCACAAGGTTGCTGTAAGAATGATTAAATTCCATTCAAACTTCTCCTTCTCTCTCTTAGGAACAATTACTTATGCAAGCAATTTATTTCTTCAAATACCTCCACAGTAGTTTACTGTTCTTGAGTTCCTCTCATTTCACACAACAAAAAAGGTCTCTGGAAACAGTCACAGCCCCTCTGCAAGTGTTACTAATACACAGAATCTAAAATATTTCTGTCTGACAGCTGCTTAAATTAGATCCATCCAAATATTGTAGGATAATTCATAGTTTTAGCCATGCTTGAAAAGCTGTAACTGTCTTTCATATCAGATTCAACAAGAGATAAGAGATATTTCCTACCCAATTATTTTGCTACCTAAATTACAGGTGCTAGCAAAAAAATGCACACTTTTCTCTTTCAAATATTATGACATCTTAAGGCTTCTTCAGAGAGATGCCTTCTGTAGGAGCTGCAGATACAGTGGTTTATGTGGAATTAAAATGCTGAATGCTAAATAAAGCAGGCCTCAGTGGAGGAACCTATAACCACAAAGCCTGAAAGGATACCACAAACTGACAAACAATATAATATATGCATTAAGCCTCAAAGACCAATGCAGTGCAGAACATCTGCCTCTTCTGAGCCACATAAGGCCCAGAAAGCCATGCTGCCATCTCAAACAAAATGCTTCTGAGTTGCTGTTTGGAAACCTAATGTGGGCAACAGTGGCTAAGACAGCAGGGCACCTACATCAACTTCTTACACCTCTTTCCTCCCCAGTCTGCCCACCTCTTGACTTGCTTCGGCATCTCTGAGTTGACTCCCAGTTGTAGCAACAGGGGACTTTGGCCATGCTTGCCCTGGAGGGTTTGAGGGAAGAGGTAGAGAAAGAGTTTGGTTTAAGCACAGCCTTCCCCTCTGACCTCCACAATGAACACAGTCTTAAACCGAACCTAACTTCTCCATGCAGACCATGGCTACAGTTGGAGCAAGAAGCATGTTGTTTAGCCCTCTGTGAATCTCACAACTCTGGGATACGTTGTGCAGGCTTCAGTAGCAAGGAAGGAATCCTAAAAAGTCCACACAGTCTGCCGTGTGACACCTAGACACACAGGTTGAGGGTGGACTAATCAGAAAGGACCTAATAATGGGCATTCTCAGAGCTCCCTTGAGCTCTGTGTGTGCTCAGAGGATACTCTGTGAATTTCCGCACACCAGGCAAGCTCACCGTGCAGCAGAGCCCAGCTCTTCCTGAAAAGTCCCACAATGGACAGGGAGAAAAGGTCAGTTACTTGGCTTTGCAACAGATCTTTTTTTGATGAACATTAAAGGGTGCTACTTTTTCCACTGCCTGTTGAATACCCAAATATCTGTCTTGCTTCTTGTTCTCGGTATAAAATCTCTGAGGAAGGGAGGAACCTGAGGGGACTGGAGAAGAGAGGAAATGCAAAGATCCTGACAACAAAAAGGCATCCTTGAGCTGGAAACAGAATAATAAAAATCTCAGTACCCATTAAGTCAGGAACAAAGCACCAGCCCTACAATGCTGACAGCCTCCCTTACAGAACATGAAGGAGTTCAGATAGAAACAAGTTTTACCGTACTTTGGTGCAGCGCCTAATCAGCGCAGTATCAATGACAGAGGAGGACAATCAACAGCTGCTGAATCTGCTGTCATTTACAGTATTAAGGAACAAATATCTATTATTTTCATCTCCTTACAGGAATATCTGTCAGAAGCACCACCAAACCTCTACCAAACTCTGTGATTAAAAAAAATTTTGTGTCACAAATAAAACTTCTTTTGAGACAAGGGAATGACTGAGGATTTGGGGAAAAAAACCCCAACCAACCAAACAAAACCCAGCAAATTATCTGAGATATCTGCATGCTCAACCAGAAACCTCAGGTTATTTTGCATCCTTCGTCCCGTTCACTTATCTTTAGAGAAAGCTTCTAATTGGGCCCTGGCTTTCAGAAGCCCCAAAGCAATGAAAATCTGCATGTCTTACTCAAAGTGCTGGTAGTACCTAGTATGTGAAAGGTCAGTTTTGATAGTAAATGGAGAAAAAAAAAGTAGTTCAATAAAAAAACCTCCAATTTGTGATCTGTTCCCTAGAGAGTTGATTTGTCCAACAGGTATTTTTGTGTGTATTTTATCAGGGATTTTATCAATAGATGGACCTGATGAAGTATTAGTTTAAAATAACAAGTTAAATTTTGGTTCATCTTACAGTCTTAAAAAAACTAAGAATACTCCTCTCTCATCTGTATGTACTCAGCAGAGCCCACTGAGAACAGGAAAAACAAAAAGGCCACAGGCTAGGTTCTCAAGGAGACAGACAAGAACTGTATGTGTCATGAGCCAGTACTTTCCCATACTGTCAGCAAGCCAACCACCAGATATGTGTATCAGGCATGTCACGGGTGTGAGTGAGTTCCACGCATATTTTAGAGAACCAGCTTTTGTCTGTAAATATATATACACTTAGGTCACATACATTCGCAAAATAACTGCTTTTGGGTAGCTAAAGTTACTTCCACAGTTCATGTCACTGCTGTATCAGCAACTGAGTCATTTCCCAGCACAAATAGAAACCCCAATACACAAGTTGTACCCACAAGCATTGGTGTTGCTTTGTCCTTGGAAGTATGAACCTATAGATAAAGAAGAGACATGCAGAAAATTAGCAGAGCACTGCCGGCATCCACTTTTTCTTTTTTTGCAGTACATAAACTTGAAACAAGTAACACGTTGAAGAAACACTTCCAGAAGTACATCACTAATCTTCATGACAGCAAAACCCAGCTCTCCACAGAGCAGCTTCTGCCCTAAGGAGTCTGGAGTATTAGATAGAGCTGTTACGCACCTGATTTACTCCTGACCACACAGGCACGTTGTAACTCCCAGAGGAATTTTTTCTAAATTCCCAGATAAGTAAGAAAAAATCTTCTGACTTTTCCAGCAGAAAAATAAATGCAATCTGCCTGCTGTTTTTACCATAATACAACATGTAAAAATCCAGGAACATCATGACAGAATTCTCGTATCTCACAAAAGCCTATTTATGCTCAAACCACATTTCAAGCCAAAATGAGACATCCTGAGTAACCCCCCCCCCCAAAAAAAAAAAAAGATTTTAAGTTGCTTTTGAAATGAGGAAACTTTTGACCCTGTAAAACAAAACGAGAACACCACCGAAATCCTGAGCATTCACTGTGTATGTGCTCACTACTCTGCAATCTCACAAGGCCAAGATTTTATCTGGTTTGGTTAATGTGTTTCAATACAGTTTTACAGAATTTGTCTTAAACAGCTACAAGCAATATTAAGTGGAACAGAAATTAGCACTATTAATTAAAGTCAAGATAGCATACTTTTGGCAAAGTTCTACCCACCTCATTTATTTTAGGCTGATATGGGCAAAAATGTCTCGGGGCATTTGTATCTCTACTTTCCTCAAGGTGGAGCAGGTCCTTGCTCTCCATGGAAACAAGTAGCACAGCTGAGGCAGAAGATTTCCTCTCGATTAGTGTTTACTTAGCCTCCCCCCAAATGCTGTGTGCAATTTGCTCTTACCCCTAGAACTGACATTCGCTGTCTGACACGCATGTATGATATATGACATGTACATACTCTTTTCCTCAACAGCAGCTGCCTTCTTCCACTGCAGGCAGAACACCATCTCCTGCCCACGTGGACTGACACTGCGCCATATTCTGAGCTTTCAGCTTATCTACCTAAAACTGCAATTGCAACAGCAGGGGAAGAGGAGACTACAATCTTTCTGTTGACTGCAAAAATATAGAAGTATGTAATGCTTTCCATCTCTTTTTTATTATCCAAGAACTGAAAATTCCATACTTTTAGTGAACAGCACCTTTCATAAAATCAGCAGAGGGACAACTATTCATAATTAGGAGTTGTTTTGGGGTGTTGGGTTGCGGGTTGGTGATTTTTTTTTTGCATTTGATCTGCGTGCTTACACTAAATACTACCTCAATGCTCACTTTTTTTTTCCCAATTACAGCTAGGGATTACAGCAATTTTTTCTTTTTCAAGATATCAATAAGCATTGCTCTTGCACATCACTTGGTTGAATAAGCACTAGCTTAGAGGGGAATTACTTAAATTGCTTGCTTTCTTTTTCTTTCTGCAACACCTGCACCCTCTTGGCACGGTATGCTGAATAGCTGCTGATGTTAGAAAGTAAGTCCTATTACCAGGCACCACACAAAGCATCCTTCTGTTGTTCCCCATGCCAGGGGCTCTGTGTTCTAGTATAAAAATGACTCCACCCATTTATGGTAAAACCAAGAGACTTTTCAATAAATTAATCTCTTAGATGAAATTCCACAGTGACCCTGGGTTTCCTTCCCCACCTTCTTACTTGGCTCAATGGGGTTCAGTATAAGTGCAGTTTACTGCAGCCTTTCTCTCTTAAGGAGAATTTGTGTACATACATATATATCTCCATGAAAACAGTTACTTCTGCATAAGATGTACAACTAATACAATTTTTTCCTTTTAACTACAAAAAAACTCCTCCGTATTAATTGCTGTAAAACAAGTCACAGTTTTACAAGTCACAGAAAATGACCTTTCTTTCTTCAGAAGTATCAATATTTTGCAGCATTTTTCTCTTCAGCAGAAAGGAATTTAAACTCTTCCTTCTTTTCCTTGAGTTTTAGAAGATGATTTATAAAGGAACAACCAGAATGTTCTGTGTTAGGTTTTCAACGTTTCTATCATTTTCCACTGAGTTTACCTGGGCTCCAAGGACTTCAGATTTACGATGTCTTGTAAGCTTTCTCTGATGACCTCCAATGTGTTTTTTTCTTCTTATCCTCCAAAAAATTACCCTGGATCAGACAGAACCTGAACTGTGTTTAACATCATCCCTTGTTAATGTATTTGTTTTCCTACTACTTAAGCATTTCTCATACTGAAGTCTCAGTGACTTAAAAAATATATCACATCAGTTTCCAGTCTCCACTGGCTGCCCGTGACAGGCACTGAGGGCACAACCTTAGCAGCAAACGATGCCAACAGCACTGGCTGGTACTGTTTACAGCAGGATGAACTGCAGAATAAACTGACTCTCTGCAAGCACCAGTCACTAGTCACCTACACATCAAAATTAAGTATACTTCCCTCTACCCACAAAATCACAAAGTTCTGACAAAACACCATGTTGGGAAGAAGAACTCAGCAAAACAATAAAATCCATGGCTACTATTTTGCATCAATTTCTGCGTGCTCTTCCTTCCAGCGCGTGGTGATTTGGTTTGGGATGCAGTTGCTTCTCACACCAGAACAGCATTTTCATAAATTCTTCACAGACCCAAGCAATCATCCCTACTTCTTGGCAGAGCTGACAATAGAAGTGAAGACAATGTGACACATTGCCAATGAACCTCCTGAGGTTCTCTTCTCATATACTGTGACTAAGCAAGCTGTCAAAAGATTCCACAGGACTGTTTTTTTCTCCAGAGCTTAGTGCTTTGTGTCTGCAGAAACAAGGTGTTAGGGGCAAAAATGCTTTTGCAATGAAGAGCGCTCAGCCTCTCCTCTCAGCAATCTGCACTGCACATTGCCAAACATAATTAAAAATGATACTTCTACTAATCGGAAACTATAAAATATATGGAAAATATAAAAGGCCAAGATTAACAACAATCACTGGAAGATGCACTTGACATTTCAAATGCAAATATATGTGTATGCACATGTATTTTTAGAATTTTCAGAAAAAATACTAATTCAAGTTTGGATTTATTTACATAAAATGATCTCTAGAAAGGTAGAACAAGCTCCAGACGCCTGATAACACTTTGCCTTATACCTTTTCATCACAGAGACAGACCAGATCAATTAGCCTAGAATTTACATACAAGAGGATATGTATGAATTTATTTTATTAAAACAGACAACACACAGCTGTAGGTCTGGAATTAGTTTGTAAAGAGAGAGCACTGAGGTTTACACTTGACGAACCATATCTTGGTAAGAAGGTGAGCTCTATAAAATTAATACCTTTGAGACCAGCAAAAATCCCAAGAGCAAATAATTCAAAAAATAAATAGGGCAGTTCACCCCCGGTAGATCGCTGCAGAGCTACATTATTTCAGAGTACTCCTCGTTCTCCTGCAAGGATGCAGCTCCAACAAAGCTCCAGGGTTTCCAGCGCTCTGTGCTCTGATACTACTGTTACTCAAAGGCATGCGGGAAAGTGGTTAATAATTAAACTTATCATCACATATCTGTTTTCTGTAATTGTAGCTCCTATCTGTGGTTGTTCTGACAGAAGAGTGCTGACTTCCATGCCACATGCTGATGGGAAGTGTTTACCGTGTTCTTCACCCTACTCCTGACGCTGAGTTATGGAAAACCCCAGGGAGATGTTTTCCTTTGCAGGATTAACCGTGTGGAGTACAGGCTTGCTTCAATGACGTATAACATGCTCCATCACTGCATACAGCCCACAAAGGGAGACAGAGCTGATTTTTAATACTAACAAAACAACTCCTTTACTAAGTGAGCACCGAGGTACAATTTCACACACAAACCCAGATGTTTAAGACTGTCGTATTTATGAACCTACACTCCCCACTGGAAAAAAGTTGTATAGAGAAAAAACAAAAAAAAACCTCCCTCCACCTTCCCCTCCTCCAGCTGCTGTGTTTTGCTGTACCTTTGTATAGGAACATTGCAGCAAGATCTCAGAATCATCCCTGACTGTCTGAACATTAGAAAGCTATTACAATCACTGAATTTTTAATAGGAAATATAGGATTTCTCTAGTTCACAGGGCCCAGATTTAACCCCAGAGAGGCAGGAGTGTGTTTGAATCACGTGGTGCTATTATGGGCAGCCGGTGAGGAAGTCGTTCAGCAGTGAACTCCTCACTCAGTGCTGCCACTAAAGCCTTTGCAGAAGAGCTGACTGCTTCTAAACAGAGACACCACCAAGTCCCACCTGATGACCAAGGGGGCAGCGCTCCTTCCAGACAGTTTGCTGGAACAAGCAGGGAAAAAATACCCTATCTCCAGCCACATCGGTGTGACGGTCACTTGATAGGAACCTATTTCTAACCCATTTATAAGCACTTCAGTCACTGGGCACAGCTAAAATGAGGCATAACCCTAAGCAACAAAGAGTAAGGATATGCTAAAGTAGCCTCTCCCCCTCCCACAACCACTGTCTTTTTCTGAAGTTAGTACATATGTACTCCATCAGAGAAATTCACCTGTGGGGCTGCAGGTGACTTCACTACTGAACTACTTCTTGGTGTATTTAATTATGCCATAAGTACTAAATACTGCCTGGAAAAAGCCCAGTGAGAAAATCTCTCTCATATTGTATTTTCCTCTAACAGAATGAGAGTGGGCAAAACCGTTAACTGATTTTAATATAAAAACACAGTGTGCATGGAATTCTTTCCTGATCAGTTCTGAGTCAGTGGCCATGGTAACATTTACTTCACAAGAGCAAAGGAAGACAGCCAAAATAATTTCCCAACCCTTTCAAAATGTCTAAGCCTACCTAAAATTTTACGTCCATTTCATTGTTTTTCACCTTGCCCTCCTGCTGAAGAACCGCAGAGATAGAAAACTTTTGTTGTTTCCATTTGTCATCCTCCCAGTGGATCTATTCAGACATAACTTGTGGTGTATTTCTACAACTGATCTACGAAAACAACTAGCAATAAGAGTGGCTTGTAGAGATGAGAGCAGAGGAACTATGCTTATGTTACATAATTGATAGGTTTTTATAAAGTTGTATAAAACTATAAACAGGAAATCTTGGGCACAGCAAAAACCTAGAGTAACTGGGCAAGAGGAGAGAGTTTGCACTCCCGCAGTTTCTTGAGTGTACAAATTTTGGGGACGGGATGGGACAACAACAAACAAAACCCAAAAATCCCCAGTGAAACTCCTTAAGTCACATGTGAGATAATAGCAACTAAAATAAGCAAAACTCTGAATTAGATCTGAACTTAAAGCAGTATTTCCCCATGCTAACCTCTGCATTGTTCAATAGCCAGTAGCCAAGACCATCAATAGACAGGGGAAATAAGAAAGTTCTGAGAGGTGTAATGGGGTGAAACTGGAAGTGAAAATAACATGAAAAAAATGCTCACTGATAATATGTTTGTTTAACTGGCAAGAGTCTTTTCTCTACAGCTTTATGACTTGAAGCCCTTATAGTCTAAAAATACATTTTGTTCTAAAGGTTATACTAGCTTAAATGAGGATACAGCTATCCTGCTCCAAGTCACTGCCTCAATAGCGAGTTCAACTCGATAATGGTAACTCAAAGCAACAGTATGACTATTAATTACCCCCTCTTATATTCAAACGTATAGTCTTTTCTCAGGTTTAATTAGCCATGGAAAATAGGACTGCTTCATTCATCTGAACAGCAAAACATGAAAAGCTCCTGGCACTGGAGGAGTGTTGTGCTGAATACTTTGCTGCAGGTATGAATGCACCACCTTAGCTTCAAGATGAATTAAAATGTTTTTTATCATAAAATTGCTCAAATAAAACACTTTGGGAAGTATTTACCCTGTATCTGCCACTTTTATGTATAGGACACTGAAAACTGTCTATCTTCCAGAAAGCTGAGCTGACAAAAAGACAAATGTGCTGAAGTCGAAATTGGACACCAGTTCTCAGGGGGACACAAGGTCTGGTGGCTCCTTCCACCAGCCAGAACAAGTGTAAGGTACAAGTAGCAAAGATACTGTGGATGGCTCAGTAGCAGCTTTACTCTCCAAATTGCTGCTTACAGAGCATTTACTTATTGTTCTGATGTTATTAAATACACCCAGCAGGATTGGAACAGGTAAAGTGAAATTCAATTCTAGATAAATGTTTTAAATCAGTGCGTTGGTCTTCCTCCCCCTGCTTATGCCAAATTTGTCCCCATTGTCTGCATTTGAATGTCCTGTTGCCATCAGGGTCCTATTACTGAGTTAGGAATACCATTGATATTCTCCTTTTGCCTGTTTCTTTCAAAAACCTTCTGTTTCCTTTCAGCCACAAATAAATTCTGCTAGCTGGCTTAGCTTTGTCCTCTTTTTCCTGATCCAGTTATTACCTTAACTTCAAACAGCTTACACAATAGATTATTTCCTATGCTGAATGGCCTTCTCTTATGAATCCTTATTGTCCAAATTGCATTCATTTTCCTTGTTGATGTACATTGAAGTGTTGGAGTAATTTAAAATTAAGTTTCTCCGTTGACTTTGATCTTTCTCACAGCATGACTCATGATTTATATCTCAGACATCCAAAGCACTCTATTAATGTCCTAAAAGCCCTCAACAATTTTTAGATCCTTTTGAAGAGATATCTGAAACAAATTCATTTTCCATTACATGGGATCTAACTTTGGTGTTACTGGAAACCTTTTCCTCTCATGATGCTTATTTAAAAATGTTATATGGCATTTCCCTTTTTTCACAAGAGCATCCTTCAGGAGACTCTGGCACAAGTGCTCTTTCCTGCTTGCACAGTCAATCAGAAATATTTTTATTTAGCACCTAATGCTCAGCCCTACTTTCACCGAAAAGAATAAGACTATGACTGGATTTTAACATCCAAAATAATTTTAGTTTAACAGTTTTCATCACTTACAGACACTCAGCAATTTGTTTTCTGATTTAGAAAAAAAAAAAAAGGAATCACAGAAAACAGAGTCCAAATCAATCTTACAGCAAGTACAATCTCCCAAAGGCAGGCTTCATTTCCTCCCTGAGTGGCATATGTATCACATTATCCCTCTTATAATAGTACAGGAAAATATCAAATATCAGCACTGTGTTAAAAGCGCTCCAGAGTGACCTCTGACATTTTTCATTTAAATGAGACTATTTATCCAGTATCAGGCAGATAAGCTCACTGAACAAAAGTAATTACAAGGTTTCAGCAATAGATAATATAATAACCTTTCAGGTATAACACGTGGAAGAAATATCACAACAGATGAAGACTAGACTATAAAAAGTGCCCAACTGACTGCCTGCTTCAAATAATTCAAGAATGCAGGAGACAGACGGCAGCAGCACAGGCTCTGGAAGCAAACTTCCCACTTCTAGCTCTTGCCAGATTATTTTCTAGAGTGAGTTTTGGTTTAAATCAAGGTGGCAGATATTTCACAAACTTGTGCTCAGCACTAAAACCAGAAAAATGTATCTTGGTTTAAGTAGTTTCATTCTAAGAATCAGACGGTCAGAGGTATTCCAAACAGTGGTGTGAATATTTCCGAGATCCTGTGTTTCTTGTATTCTTGTATTATTTTGTTCTGCAAAATAACCACAAGCACGAGCTTCATGAAAAAGTAGACGCAGCAGGTACAGCAAGAGAAGATGGAAATAATCGATTAAATACTTTCCATTCTGATGCTGCACATTTTTTTCTCCTCCAAATGATGTAAGTAACATACAATGACTTCTGTGAATAGCTTTGTAATAACTGAGAAACTTACAACAGAATCAAGTCTGTTCTATTGCTAGAAAGACCAAAAACTGTCTTAGGGCACTGGACATTTTCCATACAGCAATATATTTTTTTCAGTTTGGCAGCTGCTGATGTTTTGCAGTATACTTTTCAAAAAACAGTTTAGATCTAGCAAAACTGATTCCTACCTGTGATGAATCTTTATAGTATCATGAATACAAAAAGTTAAAAAAGCCATAGCTACCAACGGCTGCCTTAGGGAACTCTGCTATTACAGGCGATCTTTGGTGTAGGATAGCTTCCAGACAGAAGAGATGTCAGTACTTTAAGCATGAATTATATCCTTTTATGATTCTCATACAATATTGAGGAAAAATAGATTTATTCTCTATTCCTAATGACAGCAGTTGCCAAGAATCCCCATGAAGGGTGTTCTCTACACACTGCAGAAGACTTGTGTGAAGAATTTGAAACCACTAATTTCTGCATTCAAACTTTTTTGTTATTTCCTCTATAACAATATCATTAATATTCTAACTAAAAACCCATTTAAACTGCAGCACAACCTTTGCTTTGAAATTATGAAAAGGCAATTTCACAAACCTGAGCCAAATGAAAATCCAGAAGTCCAAGTAAATGCACTTGACAGCTCTGTATCTGTTGGTTTCAGAAACCATGTGTTGCTCATGAGTCAGTAGCAAGGGATCAGTCCAGCTGGAGCAGAGGAGAAGACCCTATACAGGAATTGTGCGAGAGTGATCTCAAAGTCCAAGGGCTTTTATTAGACAGGACATTTCTGACCTATTATACTTGTAAAACACAGGGCTTTTAGGAAGCACATTATCAGCACTATATATTGGTTGGTTATACTTATATATGTTATAAGAATATATACATATAATTATTTATCTGGAACCTAATTTGCAACAGTGCAAGAGGCCCAGAGCAGAACATTTACAGCCCAGTGACTACAGGTTTCATTTCAAACAGGACAATTTTCAAAACCATTTCCCATTTATTTCTTCATTTTTCAATCTAATGCCAACTAAAGGAGTAATGTAAGCTTGTTTGAAAGCACAGTCTGGGACCTTCTCTATTAGCAGCTTCATTCCACCGCAGACCTTGCTGTATCATGACTTAGTGTGCATAGTAACCACAAATATGGCACAGCTTCCCAAATAAGTGAAGCAGTTAAAATGTCTATTTTGAAACTCGTCACCAAGCTAGAAAGAATAATTTTCAGCAATAACTATACAGAATCAGTGACATTAGGAAAACTATTCACGGTCATGCTGCGCATGAATATCTGAAGAGCTCTTTGCAGATGCAGTCACCTTTGCTACAACACAACTGCGCTCTCATGAAACTGGTGGGATGACTTCAAAAGCATTCTCAAAAATCACAGTTGAATAAAACATTGCAACCAGCACGAGGCTTTTGAAACAGCAACTATGCATACCTCCTGTAGCGTGACTACTGTGAAGATTCGGTGGACAACTGAGAAAGAGCAGTTGGCTTCAAAGCAGCTGCACCCTGGCTCGCTTCCCCAGCACCTCCAGAGCCAGTCGATCAGAAGCCCAGCTGCCCTCTGTCTTACTGAACCACCAGGCGACAGTAAGGCATATCCGTAAGGCAGAGCCAGAAGCAGTCCTTTCTCATGAGCACTTTGGAAATTGCAATGTACAAAGATAAAATTCCCTATTTATTCACTTCATACTTTAAGAGAACTGACAGGAACAAATAACCTCCAGAAAGATTGAAGACCCTGATGCACATCTGCTGAACCACAATTGATCCCGAGAGCTCAATCAAGGTCATTGCTATTGGTTTCTTTGGGAAAATGCGTTCATACTGGATAAAATGATCATGGTTAAAAAGATGGCAACAAGAGAGGAATGAAACAAGGCAGCTTTTCTGTAGTCCACTGGAACACGTAAAACCTGCAGACTTACAGGATTCTCGAATCCATTCCCCAGAATAACAGCTTAACAAGTGGGAAGAAGCACTGTAGTGATTTTACAAAGAAAGACAAAAGTAGAAAATATTGACCTAAAAGGTAGCTGAGGAGTATATGGGAAAGGAAAGACCATATAGAATTACATAAAATTTAGTTTCTCCCCAGAATGGTCCTGCCACTCCCAGTGTCCTGGGCTGCACAAAATGAAAGAACTGACCATGGGGAAATGGGCTGCTACGACAAACAGCCTTTCCAAGAGAACTGCAAGGATAAAGCTGTACCTCCTCCCAACTGCTCATCTTCAGATAATCCATGGGATTTCCATGGCCAGTCTTGAGACAGAGAGGCCAGAAAAAAAATGCTGTACAGCAGGCAGAAAACTAACAATGATTTCACTCATGTCGGGCTTTCCAAGGTCAGAGCATTCTTTGCAACGCTACACAAACCAGGTCAGGAAAAAAAGAGAAACAAACAAGTAACCAACCAAACCTGTGCCCTCCATTGCTCCATGGAGATATAACTCAGCTCTTAGGAGAACAATTAAGAAAAAATAGCACCAGCATCCTAAAAGCCTCACGTACAGCTGTGAATTTAGAAACGTCCTTGTTTATTAGACAAAGTAATTTGCAACTGAATTAAGCTGCTTTATTGAGTCAGTGAAAGGAAGTGTTTATAATACATGCTGAACATCCTGCGAGGCTGCTGAGACCCTATACTGCTGAGAAAGAAACAGATGAACAGAATACAGTGAAATACGTCTTTCATAATAGAGAAAATAAATACTTGCTCTTTAAAACAGTTAGAGAAATTCAACCTTAATTTTCCAACACTGGAGATAACTTTGGAATAATACTGGCAGTGTGTGGTTTTCACCCATTTGTCTTTTAATAAAAGTTTCCACTTAAAAGAAAGAAGATTAAATGGTATAAATGCACACAGAAGTGCTGTAGTGATTTTACACTAACTCCTCACTTTTCTGGGGGCATCTGAGGTATAATATTGCTTTGGCCAAAAGTAAGAGTCCACTGCCTCTTGGAAACATCCTACCATGACTAACCAAAGCAAACAGAGTGACAGCAGCTGCAGTTTATTAGGTCCTGAACCTAACTAAAATAAGTCACAACAACTTATCAGCTTAGTAACCAGTAACTGAGACACATTTCCTTTGAGGACGAAGGGTATGCTAGTGTTTCCAAAATTGTTTTATTTAACAGCTAAAATAAATGGGGATTTATCTGATGACATCTGAACATATGACTGCATCCAGAACAGACCTCAGGATGTTCTGAAGAAAACTGAAGGTCAAGACACAGCATACAGTGAAGCTATTAAATAGTTTAATCCAAAATTACTGCAAAATTGATAGAAAGAAAAAGGAAACTTCCAAAATCAGAATGGCAAATAAGACATCACTTCAGGTAAACATCCCACTGTTCCTGTGTTCCAGTCTTATTTTCCACAGAGATATGAACTCATGATCGTCATCACAGAGATGCCTGTTTTGCCAAATACAACAATTCTATGAAGCTGCTGTGTGTATTAACAACTATTTACTTCCTCTGAGGTTAAAAACCTCAATAATCAAGAGATACAGGTGAACTGTAATACAGAAATTATGTCAAAAAAATCAGTCACTATGTCACAAAGTAATATTTGTATTCCAAATGAAAGTGGTTTGACTTTATGCGCTAAAATTTTTGACTATAAACAATCCAAAATGGCATTTATAAATACTATATGACTCTCCCAAGGCTCTACCACCTGCATGTATTGCTGTTGCTATTTTATTCCAAGAGGAGGCAAAGAACATGACAACTAAACTAAGAAGCAGAATGAAGCCCCTCACTCACAAAAAAAAACCATTAGGAAGCCAGATCCTAAGTGTGCATAGAAAGTTTAGGCTGCTATCAGAGCATCTCCTGCTGTCACACAGTAATTGTCCAGCTCGTCAGCTAATGCACACATGAGGATAAGCCTTTTCTTCTTTTGAAACATCCTATAGTTTCAAGAAAGAGGAACTTTCATAACAGAAGTAGAGCTCTACCTGTTGGGTGTTTTTTTTTCTCCATACTACACTATTTTTCTAGTTGTCTTCCATACATTTATGTCACTTGAGTAGGTTTTTGGAGTGAAATTTACACTTCTTTATGGTTTTCCTGTTGTCTTGCCATCCATCTGCATGGCTAGCAGCTGCAATTACACAGCAGACAGTTCTGTTGTAGGTGATGACTCCTTAGGGAGATGCAGAACTGACACTCCATCAGCTGCATACACCCAAAAGCTTGTTACACCTGGCATTTTTTTTAAACACAGCCACAGCATTCTCATATCATCAGCGTTACTTCAACACTAAATTTGAAAAAGAGCAAGTCAAAAGTTATTTGTTTATCCAGGCAGATGGTCTTTTTCCCAATAGGATACTTACGTGCAACTTCAGGTTCCCAAGTCTCAATACAGACCTCACAAGACTCTTACTGTAGGGAATTCATGCTCTTTTGTGAGTTTGTAATTCTCATGGGCAATTAAAGGAAACTGAATGTCACCATATACCACCTGGAACCTTTGCTTCCAGATGTTTGTAAAGGTTTCTCATTCTACAGCATTATACAGATACTGCTTAGCACCAAGGATCAGCAAGTGACAAGCCAGTCCTGAATTCCTCACTCTGTTTCTTTATCACTGAAGCTAACACTAATTTTCCCTTTTAATGAGAGCCCAATCAGACCATTAACTCTTAATGAGCCAAGACACCATTGATTTAATTGCAAATATTATGGAAGAAAACAAAAACGTTATCTTGTTCCTACATTAGCTATAAGCAAAGCAATCAGTTTAATATCACTGGAACTTAACATCTTGTTGACATCAACTAACTCTGCAAGGAAGTGTTTTGTAGACATGCAAGTGAAACAAATTGTAGTGCTGAAAAATCTCAGCTGCAGTCAGAAAGGGGAAGAACTTGTATACACATGACCAGAGTGGAAATAGGATTGGCTAGTTACCTTTTACGGTTAAAATCTTAGTGATTTATAAAGATACAAAGAATGCTCTAATGTATTTATTACCAGGGTAAAGGAACATGCCCCTGGGCATGCAGGTTATTATGCCAACTCCTACGAAAACCTAGGGCCATATCATATTTTCTTAATCATACTTCACAGTGAGGATGGTATTTGAGGCCAAATATCTCAGTGTAAGAGTCAATGTAATTACACCACAGATCAACGTGGACATTGATCTGACAACGAGGTATTCTAAGCCATGAACTAGCTCTATCTCGTAATGCATTATCTATGAAGATTAAAATCTTTCCAGCATTAATAGGGCTCTGGTACCACCCACACAAGAATGCTAGCTCTGTATTAAATAATTTCTTATCATTGTCTTTACTGTAGGTTACTGTTAGTCTAACAAAAGAATAAATATAGAATTTGTAAGATCTACATTTAAGATCACGTACTTTGAGCACTTAATTTATGTTCCATGCCTTGTATGTACATATATAAATACCACATGGAACAAAATAAAATCACCTTCTTCACCACTTAACTTAAAAACAAGAGTCATGGAAACGAGTTAAAAAAGTAAAACTACGAGTAAACCCCACACTCTGGTTTCATATGTATAAATTACAGCAAAAGTGTGAAATAGGCAAATTAAAAAGAAAAAAATCTAAGTATTTACTCTGGAGAGTGTCTATGGTGTTCTAAAAGAAAATACATAGCTATTTTAACTTGGGCTTCACTTTAAACGAAGCACTGAAGCACTTACATGAAAGGACGGATTTTAGTCCATGCTGTCAAAATGTATCATGGCTTGACCTAACATCTCTTTCAGAAGTCTGAAAACTGAAATGGGATGGTCACATCTGGCATTTGTTATTTTGCCAAGAATGAAGCAATGAGGAGTGGACTGGAAAGTGAATGCTTTGCGTTAAAGGATTTTATAGCCCACTCACTCTTTAGCCCCAAATCATTTACATCTCTTGTGGAAAGCAGTAAGGAACAGAGTTGTCAGTGCATAACAAAAGAAAGCTTCACCTTCTTTTTGGAAGTTGGTGTCTCAGACTGTTTACTCACATAGGAGAATATTCATCACCAACTCTACCCTTGAAAATGGCAGTATTTGGGGCAGAAAGTGAACTGGCTTGATCTCTAACCTACATTTACATCGATGTCCTCTTCTCATAAGGCATTATCAATGACAGGGGTGACTTCAAATCCTAATTACAATAACCTATTTCACCCCCTCTGTGTATTAGCCACCATGCTGAGAAGGAGGACGGAACATCCTGCATGACCAAGTCTGTGGGAGATGGGAGTTCAGTTTGGAGCAGTGTGCTCCTGCCTGCAGGGCATGTCCTGAAACACACAGTGCTATGGGGCGCTGGGGTGGAGTGACAAACCCACCAATCTCCCAACATCTGCTTTATACTCATTACCTATAAAGTTAACAGTTCATTTTCATTAAATTGAAAGTTCTGGTTCGGAAGAACAAACATACATTTCACTTCAACGAGAGACTCTTTGGGAAGCAGAAAGTCTCATCCTACTTGGCTATATAAATAAGGTAGACAAAATTGAAAGCATTAAGTTAGGTAAGACTTTAAGAAGAAACAAAATATTATAAGGAACATTTAAAAAAGAAACCAATACCAAGGAAACAATTTCATCTTTGAGATGCTTTGACATTGAAATGTCATTAATTACTTCACTAGTTACAGACAATGACAATAAAATCCCTAATAAAATTAAACCTTGCAGCTTTTTAATATTAATTTACTTATTTTGATGCAAAGGAGAGTAAAACAAAAAAAAGGCTGAAGGCACACAGGAGCTGGGGAAGGGGGGAATGTCTAATACGTTAATTAAATACTGATTACAGTAAAAATGTTACTGAAGTCTGTTGGTCTCTTATACATACATATTAAGATACAAGTTGTAGGTGATGCAATGGTTTGGCTGAGTATCTGGAAGGCTGTGAGCTATTCCTCTATGTGTGGTCCATTTGTTAGTAAGAAAGCAACTACCCTGCGTTCTCTACTCTATTACCAAAGACTTAATTCTCTCACTTCACTGTAACTCTTGAAAGGGGCAAGTATTTCTTTGATATCGCAAACGTTTGTAAGATGTACTAGTCACACAGCTGCACGCTGCTGTTAAAATCACCTCCTGACTGAAGAAGGCAGACACCAACAGTAGAAGTTGCACTTTTACTGTTTCTTTAAGCCAAAGAAAAGGGAAACAATCAAAGCAGCTGGATATTGTGTATGTCATCAACAATACACCTTCTAAGAAAGAAGTTCATCCATTCAATGTCATTTCATGAGTGACGTGTTATCACAACAAAGGCAAACTTGACGAGGTACGCCCATTTAAATTAGGAGGCATTGAGGACAAGACCAGTCTCCTGCCCTGAGAGTTCATCAGTCAGGGAGAGTGCTGTGAAGCAGCTGTTGTATGATCCAGAGGCTGTGGAAAGCAGATGTCCATATGGATAGAGAGAGGAATAGAGGGTGGAAGCACAAGTTTTTGTGCATTTTACACTGGTAAAACCCATCACACACATCTGCACCTGATCGTGATACCATGGCCTACAACAGTCACATGTAGGACACCCTACAGCCCAGTTCTCTGCCTTCCCAACCTAAAGGATTTTCCTGAGTTCATGGTGAACTTTATTCAGCAAAATGGCCCAATCTAGAGTGTCCTGTAGACATCACTAAGACAAAAATACATTTAAAACATATAAGTTGATAGGTTCTGTTGGAACAGAGCAAAATTCGAAGACAAAGCTATATGGCATTAGGCATTTTTTCCCTGTGAATTGAGATTTTTTTAAAATACTGTTCAAGAAAAGCAAGATTTTTTAACTTTATTTATGACTTAGCATACATCTGCCACTAGAAAAAGACAAAACCTGAGAGAACAGTTTGATAAGAGACACAGCTTTCAGTGAGAAAAAAAGTCTTTAAATGTCCAGCAACAGAGTCAGCAATTATAGCACGGCAAAAGAATTGATGTATCATATCATGTGCAGTTGTTACTACAAAGACTTAGGGTTGCTTTATTCGGTGCAGAATTTTTTTTTTTATCTAGATGAGCCATTAACTGCAGTAACAAAGACAAGCTTGCCAAGGCATTTTAGAGCATGCTATGATTGCTCTGAATGAAAAACTTTATTAGCTTTCATGTGCTTCTATAGGGAAGTGAAAATCAAAGCTGAGACCCCAGGCCTCTTTCTCCTTATGACATGCTCTAGCTAAGCAAATGTAAAACTCTTAATGTAGTCAGTTACCATTCGAAAAAGAAACTGATGAAAACGGAGTTGATTGTTAAGCTTATTAAGCTTGGGCACACCTTCCCAAAAAGCCAACTAAGCTTGTCAGCTCTACAAAGCCACCAAAACCCTAATGACATTCCTTGTATGAATGGTAGTTGGCCAGAGTATCCTGGTCAGATCTTCCTCAGGCAGTTTGGTGGGCACATGGAAACACAGACGTCCACTCTTCTGCTGATACTGCACTGATGCAGTAATATAGCTCTATGTAGCAAACAGGAAAGGTGACAGTAGAAGACAAGGTAGCAATGATTCATGTCCTGTGGGCATTATGAGAAAGATGTTTTCAGAAAGAATACAAAAGGTGAAATGCACCTCTAGGCAAATGGTCAGCACTAAGCAAAGGACACCAAAATTAGCTCAAAGTGGTGCTTAAGTAATTGACAGGCTCTATACCAGTCTTGTAGGTAAAGTAATTTCACCTGCAAACTAAGGAAGGAAACACATTTAAGAGAGCCAAATGTGAACAAAAAACCTGGGAACAAAAAACCATCAGGTCAGCAACATATGCAGCAAAGCAAAGGAGCAGCAGGTTGCAGGGAGACAAAGTCGAGTCAGGAAGGAAAGACAATAATATAGAAGTCAGAGTATTTTGTTGCCTGGCCATTCAAGGAGACTATAAAAGAGGCAATGCATTGGGCATAGTGTTTTAGGGAGGGCCGTTTGTACAATTGAGTTGGTTCACTCTTCTAAAGGCAGTACCTCATGAGAGCAGAAGTCATAAGACCAAGAAATGAGAAGGAGCACCTCCCACTCAAGATGGCAAAAACAGTTTTCTCAGATCAGATCTTAAGTATTCAGAAAGGGACAAACCAACCAAACTTGAATGATTCTGTTCATTTGAAAAGCACCAAAATGCAGTTTCCCTTTTAAAAATACATTCTTATTACATTTGAATGTTTGAAAGGCATACAGTATCAAAATGTCTTATCCAACTAACCAAAGTAATGTATTAACTAAGCATTAGCTTAGGTTTTAAAAGTAAAAATTTATATTTCCACTGTAGTGCAATACTGGTGACATATTCCATTCTTCAAAACAGGAACATCTGTGGTATTTACTCTTTCTCACCCTCTCCCCATAAGGGAGCATGCGTTTCTGTGATGAAACTGCACCCCTTGGGACTGCTGTTCCACCTGGGCTCACTCACCATGCTTATTAGTCTTCCAGACCAGGTGTCTTAGGGATGGTCTTAATCTTGTTATTTGAAAGGATGCGTATCTCTACTGTAGTGTTAGCACAGCAAGACACCACTGTCTATGACATTAACATTCTCTCCTGGCAAAACAGCTTTTTGAAGAAAAGATCATTCTATCAAATTTGTAAGAGAATTTATTATGCTTAACTATTTTCACTAGCTTCTTAAGGAAAAAATGAAATGTTTCTTTGCAATTATTCCATTAAGAAAACCAAGACAAATGAAAAAGGATTAGCTACTTTGTTACTGTAGTGAAGCTCTGAAAGAAGTGTCTCCCTCCAGATTTTGAAGTCTGGATTTTACTTCTTGCAAACCCAGATTTCCCCCCTAAGTAGACCCAGTAAAATCTTTGGTGTCTGATGAACAGCTACAAGCCTGTACTTTCTTTTAGTTATGCAATGTTACTAGGGAGAGGGTGTAAATATAATTACAATAATAATTTTGTTAATTTACCTACATTCCCATGTGAAAGACCTGGGTATACAAAGCAGAACACTGGAATAATGACTATAGCATAAAATATTGCAAGGCTCATTTACAATACTATGTAAAAATGAGTACTCAAAATACATACACAATTATACAACGAACAAGTTGTGTTTCTAAAAGCTAAACATGTTAAAAGTCAAATTACAGCAAAATTATACAACCGATCCTTGTTAAGCCCGTTAAGCAGTCAATGGTATACCTTGTTCAAACAACCATGCTATGTCAGCCAGCCCTCCTCAAACTGCAGTGACATGCTGTAGTGGGAGGAAGACATCCTGCACTTCGCACATCAGCTCAGCCTTTGGAAACAGCTCACAATGAAGCATGCATTTATTGTATTCTTAGTCTTTAGAAATGCTGGTAAAAAACCCAGACACTTTCTCTGCGCTGAGAGAGATTCGCTTTATTAATCACAGGTATGCACTCTAGTAGTGATTTTGTGATACTTGCTAATGGTGATTTTTGTATTTGTGGTAATCTGTAATAAAGCAGAGAAATTCAGAGGATGAAGCCTCTGTGTCCTCATGTTTTACAGAATCCTATGAACCCACAGTCGTGATCTCTCCACACCCACAGATGAAATACCCTTTTAGGCTGTGACAATTGCTTATTAAAACTATTCTCTTATTTCATACCACAGACATGGATAGAATCAAAGGCAGAAAACAGAGTCTCAGATCATGACCATACAGCATGTTAATGGATGAACTCCACACAAAGCTTAAGTGTTTAAAGAGGCAGAGGGGGAGGCTGCCCATGACATGCCTTCTGGTCCATTTGGAGGACTGGTGCACACACTTCCTCTGGGGCTGACTACTGCATAATAGCTGAGAACAGCTTTGATGTCCCCTATCCACCCAGACACAGCATCAGTCCTGCTGGCACCAAGCTGACTGGCACTTGGGACAGCCTCAAGAATTACAACCATAAAAATTATGAGGGTGATTTTTTTTTAACAGCCACTTTTACTTACAAAGCACCAGAAACATTTATTATGCCTTTTCTTCTATCAAATTTTTGACCAAAACAAAGAACATAAGATTACATGAATGCACCGAGCTCACATATTCCCCTAATTTCACCTCTCAGAATTACACAAATATGGCCCAACTTGCACAAAAGCACTGAGCACTAGTCACATCATAAAAACAATTTGCACCATAAATGCACGTTACTGCCTATGGCAGGGTTAATAGACTTAAGCCAGGGTGTTTAGAAGCTATCAACACCCTTTGCTGCTTAAACCACCAGAAGCACAGCATTGATGGGAAACTCCATGGAAAATTCTTTCCACAGTGCATCAGACAAAGAAGGGGCAAAAAATTAGCATTTTATAAAACACTAAAGGATTTTGTTTGTTAATAAAAAGCAACTTCTACCAGAAGCACTTAAACAAGGATGATGCAGAAATCGAGATGAATACTTTGGCAGGCCTTACTGCCAGTTTAATGCCTATAATGAAAAGCAATGAAGTGAACTAGGCATGTTGCTATACTAAATTCTTTTTACCTCATTAAATATTGATAAGAATTTATATTCCTTACCAATGCCAGTAGCAGCTAATTTTATGAATGCAAATTAAATTTAATTTTTACTCTTTGTGAACATAGGTTTTATGCCTGTACTTTATATTATAGCTACACAAGACTTCAAACAAATCTGTGATGTGTTATGAAAGCATAATAAGTGCCTACCTTTCTCAGGAACCGTACTCCATAGGTAAATACATAAAGGTAAAACGTAAATCTCCACCTGCAAAAGGTACAAGAGATTAACTCCAAGGAACCAGGTTTACACACTTTACAGTTCAACATGTGACTTCTTATAGCACTGCCAAACCACCACATCATGGTCACACTAACAGAAGTTGAAGCAAAATTTTGGTCTGGTTTTCTACAACTTTTGTTATCAAGCATTGTGCTCATCTGCCTGCTTTTCCCAGCCTCCCATTAGCCTTCTGAAAATACTGACTAATTTCACCTAAACATGACAGGAAAAAAAAATTTCAAGGATAATTAATTTTTTTAAAGTTTCATGAAAACTAGCAGGAGAGCGGAAGACAAAGGACAACTTGCACACCTATTGCAGAGAAGTTCACTTGTTATTAGACACCAGGATAATGATAATAGGATATTTTATTCAGCCTTCAACAGATTACTTTAGAGTGTTGCACATCAAATACAGTCTTCAGTAACTAAAAGTATCATCACAGTGAGCTGTAATTTTGTGCAGTAGATTCCAGCACTTCACTCTTGAGTTTTAGGGAGCGCATTTTTGTCAGATAGATATGCTGGATACAGACATATATCCACAGTTTATGTCTGCTTCCAAAAAGTTTCCTTAATGCAGATGATTTTGCACTTTCCCAAGTACACATGAAGTAATCACTGTGCTTCTAGTTTTTCTTTTCAGGCAAACTAGAAGCTAGGATCAAGATGCCATGGTAAATAAGAGAGGAACCAGCACAAGATTTAATACGAAATCATCCTCTCCTCTATATCTTCTCCCTTCCCCAATGAAAGGAGATATCCAGAGTATCTTTCAATCTTTTGGACCCATTATTGGCATAGAAAAGAAGTGAGTAAATGGAAGTATAAGGAAATAAAATCAAAACGTCATGTAGTGTAAATTCTTAGAGGAATTCCTGTTTGTTGGTTGTTTTTTTTTCCTAAGGGTTGGGGTGACTACACAAACATGCTTGACACAAACACCAGTGAGGTACTATTCATAACATTTATAGCAGGACGAGATTTAGCTTCTTTAGCATAAGGCAATACTGCAGCATGAATAATCTTCAGTTATGTATTTTACAGCACTTTAGTTTTTCTCTCCACTGGCAAAAGTATTAGCTTATGGCTAATTGGCACTGAAGTGTGTACAGACATTACTGGAACGGTTTCAAAACTGAAAATGCTCCTATGTAAAAGAAGGTTAACCCAAACCCTGTTCTTCAAAGCTACCTTTACCAGTATTTAGAAAGAAAGTTGTGTCATACATAAATAACCCTCTGACAAGCCGAGTACAGGAGAGTGTAAGAACATCAATGAGATTTAAAACGTGGTATTTCAGCTGAACAGAAACTCTCTCTTATCCTGTAGCCTCCAGAGCACTTCAGAGATTAATTTATTCTATTTACATGATACAAATACCAATCCCTTCAAGGGTTCACTCACACTAGCAATACGGCCTGCAGCTTTCATGCTGGCAAGTTTCCTCAAGATACTATAAAAACAGAGTACTCGCAGGCAAAATGTTAGTTGTGCTTGTAGAAACCTTCAGATCACACACACCACACAGCAGAAAAAGCAAGGACAGCAATATGAAGGAAGGTATTATATGAAAAACTGTCTAAGCTAATCTCACTGCTGAGCACCCCCATGCCCTTCTTTCGGGCCTAAGTGCAAACAGTTTCGATAAATTCCTCACAAATAATTTTCTTGTTTTAAAAATCTCCTCAATATCACATTTATTTCACATTTCTCTATGAAAAATTCATTACACATTTGAGGACATTCGTAGCTTGCTGTTGGGAGATGCATTATTCCACAGAGGAGCTCAAACATAGACTAAAGTATTTGAAATATGTTAATGGTTAAGTTTTAGATGGTGGGTCTCAGGGATTTAAAACTCTCCACAGACTTCAGAAAGACTGGCTGCAGCATTTGCTGCAGCTTTCACCTTAGAGGAAATAAAAAGGCCCTTTCCTGAAACAAGCAAATTCAGAAACACCAATTTCCCTGTCCTAGATAATAGTCAGCCCTCTTGGTTGGAAAAAGCCCTTAGCCTGAGCACAGTCTGAATAGTCACAGATCGCAGGGAAAGGAAGATGGCTGGCCAGTGGCACAAACCCCCTCTTATACCCTTTCCAATATCCTGCTCAAGGTCCTTCTTAGGCATCAGCAGTTCATGCTGAATATCCCTAGGCCACTGGGGACATTTATCATCTGGATCGCAGCTGGTTGTCTGCAACAGGGAAAGAAACAACCTCTTCTAAAGCAGCAGTAGCAGAGCCCAACCGAGTAGGAAAAGCAAGGCAAGATCTGTACTAAGATATCTTTTGTTCCCCTTTCCCCCCAGCAATACTCACTGCCCTATTAAAGCAATACAATGGAAGCCACTAGGGAAGCATCCCGTTGTGGGTGACAGCCACATCAATTCACATTTAACTGGAAGATGATGACAGCTGAAGCTGCTCTGGTTTGTGAGAATTTGCTCTGGCCCTCAGACTTTAAACAATCTTCCAAGAGATTGTATAGACACACAAAATCTGAATGACCCACATGCACACAAAGCGTGCTGCTCGAAAGACTTTTTAGGTTAATTTAAATTCAGCAAACCCAGACAAAAGCACTCAAGAAACAAGTGTTCTGGAAGACTTGATCTGTCTGCTCACAATATGGATTATGAAGTTCACTTTAGTCCTGCCCTAACATGACTACAAGACTTCCAGATTGGACTAGGCTGGTACCCAGTCTGCTTGAGCTCAGAATGAGGGAGAACAAACCTGTTCACATTTGCCCTCCTGGCAAATTCTTCGGGTTGTGCTGTGTTTCAAATATGGATGTGACACACTGCAGTGAAGAGTCAAGCAAAAAAGTGACTCTTCAGTAACAACAAAAAAAAATTATTTTCTAATGTAGTCTTAAAATGAATGCTCTAGAGCGCTTCAGATCTGACTGCTCTTGTTCAACACGAGTGCATTCCTGATCCAGAGCACAGTTTCTTAACCTCTCAACCCTTTTAACTTTGAGCTGCTAATGAAAATTTAAAGATGCCTCAGCATGATAAAGAGCACTAATAAGATGGAAAAGCTGGATAGCTTCTGCCAACTAAGTTGGCATACCCTGTCGTGCTCAATTCAGCAAAAACTTTAAGTGCACACTTGAGCAAACACTTCACCGGTTTCATGCATATGTCTAACCAGGTTCCCTTCATCATACTGATGAATTTTGTCCTTCAAATTTTCCCAAAATTTTCTGCACTGAAATGTGACATTAAACTTAGCTAATAAAAGCAAATTGTGTCAGAAAGATGCCATCCTCCCCATGAACCTGCTGTCCAGCAGAGTCAGCTCAGCTTGGCCACTCTCCCAGGAAAAGGGCTGCTTCTCCTAAAATAAGGCTGAAGAGGCACAAGGCCTCTCTGCTCTGGCAGTTTTTCCTTTCTTCCCCTTCTTTTGCAGGAAGACCAGCGACCCTGGCTGTGAACACAGGCGCTCCCACAGAGACCCCAGCTTTGCAGCACAGCCCTGGCAGTGCACAGACCTCCCCACCATAAGCATACACCCCTTACAGCTCTGATGCCAAACCAGTGCCTGCTGCCCAGCAACGCTGTGCCAGGATCCAAACTTACCCAACTGGCTTTTGACAAGCAAACATGAAACATAATCAACGCACAATGTTAAAAGCATAACAGCCATTTTGCTTCCAGAAATGTAACTTATTTTCAGAGACGCTTGTGCCACTGATTTGCTCCAGTCAGGGCCACAAACAGCAATACAAGAATACCACTCTTCAAAACAGTAAAGATTAAAAACCCCCTCATATTTAGCAACTGGCCACAGGCTTACCACACTGCCTGCAGCCAAAGAAACTGCCTTCTGGCTCTGAAAACCATTTTCAGAGAAGCTGCAGACTCCCAAAATTTTTCCCAAAGAAATTTACTTCAGTACAATTCTCAGATTTGCTGTTCTCAGTCACCCTCTGCTCAACTCCTGGCAGTGGCTGATGGACCTCTGGGCTCGGACTTTGGGCTGGAAGCCAAACCGAGCACTGTCTCACTGAACTGGATGAGTATGTAGCTGGGCTATTGCAATCGTTAGCTGAGACTGAAAGATATTTTTGCTGCAATTATATCCTATGGCTGTCAAGAGTATGTTCACTGTGAGACTGCTCAAAGGAGCATTTCTGAGGCTGAGTTTAAACAATACTGAATATTTATTTCTTTTAAATGGGAAGCACTGCTAAATTCCCCAAATGCTCCCTGTGATTTAAAGCAGTCCCATTTGAGGTTAAAAAAAAAACAAAACCCAAAACCAAACACCAACAAACAGCTACCCTTCTCCCCTAAAACAACAAGAAATCCCCACAAAGATAATATTTTTGTAGGCAATAAACCATGTAAAAATACAAGACAGAGCACAGCAAAATAATCCTTAATCCATCCAAAACCTAAGAGGACTACGAGCACCTCAAACATTTAATGGTCTCACAAATTCAAACTTAAGACCTTTTTTATTGTATCACAAGTGTTGATTTTACAGTGTTAAGAGTTCAGTCTTACAGTAATTAAGTTGCACAAAACTGTGCTTTTATATCAGGAACACGACAATTCAGGTGTTACTGTGTTTCATTCTGAGCAATCTGCTCGGATGATTTGCCTTCCCTGATGGAAGCCCTAACACACAGACACAGTGGGCAGTGCTATCCCACAGGATTGCTAGAGAATTGTGGTGGATGACTATTAATGCTTCACAGCCTGAGTCACTATCTAGAAGAGTAAAGCAACAAATTGCCACCTTCTTTTGAGACATCAGCTTTATAAGGAATGTAGAATATCAGAGTTCCAACTCTTTTCCAGGCAGAACTCAAAATAAGACAGGGTGAAGGTAATTTGATAACACTCTCAGCGTTCAGCCTGGTACGCATGGATGTATGTTTCCAGTCGCAAATTTTCAGAAAGATCTCAAGAATTTTTACTCTAAATTCCAATCTCACAATCTCCTTCACCTAATAAAGCTCTTTTAAATAAACTAAGAGCTTTATTAAATTCTACATCTGTATGTACTTTGACCTTGATAGATGTATACACTGAAAACCCAAGCACAGAGCAGATCAGAAACGCAATTTAGGACAGCCCCATGGCATACCTTTGGTTCAGAAACCACAGAGAAGAGCAACTTTGCTTCAAACAGTCTGTACCCTCCACTAAATCTTTACGCATCTTCATCCCTGATAACTAGTCTCACACAAAGCTGCAAGTGTGACAATATGTTTGACGGCAATAGCCCCGCTGCTCCATTTTGCTGCCTCCACATTTCTGCAAAGTCTTGCAGATGAAAGTAGATATAAAGAATGTTAATTCTAAAATAATCAGCCAATCAATCAATCAATCAATCAATCAATCTTCTTGCCCTTTTTGGCCTGGTGCTGCTGTTGAGTTAGACTGAAGCAACCACACAAATGGTAAATAGCTCCTCGCTATGGTAAAGCGGAAGTTATTTGAGGAAGAAGGCAGTTATGCACTGCTCATTAAGATGTGTAAAATACCAAGTATGATAAGTTGAGAAATCTTTATTGCTTTCCTCTTCAATTTTCTGGCTTAAGATTTGACTGTCACCTGATTTTCCTCCTGACTGCAGTTCAAATCAGTTATTCAATATTTAATGTTACAGTGCCACTTGAGACCAGTCCTGTCCTAAATCTGTATGCTCAAAATGTAGCTCCGAAAGTCGTAAAAGCAAAATTTAGTAGTGCATAAAACCAGAAAGGAAACAAGTACTAAATTTTGAAGTGATGCAGTTTTATAAATAATAAAGCATGTTGATATAATTAGACCAGAAAAAGATGCATAGTACAATAGGTGTTTTAGTAATTCCTTCTAGGTTACATAGCTTCTGCTTAATGGTTATGCAACTGTTATCTTCTGAGTGCTTTGAGGAATACATGAAATAAAGCTCTGGTAAGACCTCAGAGATCTATTAGCATTGCCAAATCTTGCCCTACAAAGAGGTACTGCTATCTGGAAAGCTCACAGGAAGAGCACACAGAAAAAACAGATGCTGCTGCCACGCACCCTGTGGTCTGATTAACAGAACTGCCTTCCCATGAGTGATGTTCAATGCACACAGCTGACAAGCCTTGGAGAGAAAAAACAACCCAAAGTCTTTCCAGCCTGAACCTCTAGCCTCTTCCTGCCAGTGATCTCACAAGTCACCTGTTTCCAAACATGGCCTTTCAGATCCCCTGTGGCTATCACAACAGCCACTCACTGTCTCACTGTTTTCCACTTCTAGAGGAAAAAAAACTTAAAATTTTTCAGATTGCATTTGCTTTTCACCTATCAATGTTGTCCTGGCTATGATGACCAACATACACGCATAAGTGAACTTTTGTGACAGGCAATTATCTTCTTAGACTAGCTTGTATTAGCTGTTTCAATTTTATCTCATGTTGAATGTTACCCTCCTGAGCATTAAGTCATCTGCCGCAGACTGGTTTTTAGCCTCCTAAAGCAGATGCTGATCCCTCACGGATACTGATCCTTCCAGAACTAGGCTGGGTGCTGGGCTGTTTCTCCACTTCCCTGAAGAAACTGCCCAGCTGTGCAGTGTACTTTGATCCATGCAGCACACAGAGCTTGTGCACAGCAATGACACACCCTTGATATTACACCATTATAGATCAGTCTTCTGGGGAGGGTTTGCTGTTTCTTCACTTTCTGTACTTCCATTTCAGATGATAAACCTCAGCATCTTCTACACAGGAGTTGCACTGCAGTTGAGTTTGTAGCAGTACATTCAAACTTCACCTTGTCCTTAATTTTATTTTCCTTTTTGCATCCTGAAGAAGTACATTTACTTAGTCATTTATGTTCCTCCCCTTTCCCTACCTCCCAGTCATCATTTGTTGCTCCACTGAAACATTAGAAATACTGATACAAGATGCTCATTACCTTGAAGGTTGTTTTTTGGGTTTTTTTTTTGTTTGTTTTTAAAGGTTTAATATATTATCTTTCAGTATTCCAAACACACTACAAAAACAAACAGGGACAGGAGATTTTTGTACTATTTTTCATGCAAAAGTGTTGTCATCAGAGCAGCAAGAATAAAATTAAAGAAGCCAGGACCCTAAATTTACCAAGAAGCAGCATTCTAAGCAAGCTATACTCAATAGTTTCTGGGCCCCTCAGTTCAAGAGGGACAGGGAACTGCTGGAGAGAGTCCAGCGCAGAGCCACGAAGATGATTAAGGGAATGGAGCATCTCCCTTATGAGGAAAGGCTGAGGAAGCTGGGTCTCTTTAGCTTGGAAAAGAGGAGACTGAGGGGTGACCTAATCAATGTTTATAAATATGTGAAGGGTGAGTGTCAGGAGGATGGAGCCAGGCTCTTCTCTGTGACGTCCAGTGATGTCACAGGACAAGGGGCAATGGGTTCAAGCTGGAACATAGGAGGTTCCACTTGAATATGAGAAAAAACTTCTTTACAGTGAGGGTGACAGAGCACTGGAACAGGCTGCCCAGAGAGGTTGTGGAGTCTCCTTCTCTGGAGACATTCAAAGCCCGCCTGGATGCGTTCCTGTGCGATCTGATCTAGGCGTTCCTGCTCCGGCAGGGGGATTGGACTAGATGATCTTTCGAGGTCCCTTCCAATCCCTAACATTCTGTGATTCCGTGAAATAGTCTAAAAGTATTTACATAACTAACCATAAGGGATAGCATTACATATTTCACAACACAGTTTCTGCAGCACCTTGTACTGAATATTTCCTGTCTGATAGTCACAATTTCAATCATAGACGATTTAACCTGCAAGTATCCAGGACTACATGAGCAGATGCATTACTTGACTCCTCTGGAGAAATCCATGACAAAATTTAACTTTCACACACATGTTTTTTTCATCTGCCAGTTTCCCTGAACTTAAGGGAAGTGAAAAACAAAGCATCCCTGAATGAGCAAATGCTGGTCACCACTCAATAAAAACAGAAGGGCCTGTCACACTAATGATATCAGTTAGACAGAATTAGTGGAATTCCATGGATGTAGATGAAGTGCAAAACATGTAGTGTACAGATGAAGTTACCAGAAAGGTCTCCATTGCATCCTGGGATCTGTGTTCTGCCACAGCAGCTCAAACAGTAAGACAGAGGCTATGTTGAACACTAGGCTACCATATGCCTATGGCTACACCAACAACTACTGTAGCATCATCCCAAAAAGCATTAGGGGAACTAGCAAGTTTATCACCTCCACCAGCACTGCACATGTGTTCTTGCTGAGGCCACTGCCAACATCTATTCAGCCACAGGCCACTGCTTGCCTCTTTTGAGTCTAACAATACTCCAAGGGATGCCCACCATGCTGTCCTGGACGATGTTATGTATGATGTTATGCCCAAATACCAAAATGTGCCAATCAAAAATTTGTTTCCATGTAGCTACAAGGGAAAATCTTTCCACAAAACCATTTTGATAGACAGCCATATAAATACAACATTAGGCAGGCATCATCTTGACCCAGGTTAGTTTATAGCTTTCAGCTCTCAGCAAAGAAAATTTAGGAGAAAAAAATTTTTTAAAAAAATCAGAACAGCATATGTAAGCTGCCACATGAGCTTACAAAACATTTACATCCGAAGAAAATACTCAGTTCAGCTTTCTCTAAAGAGCATAAAAGTACATTTTTGGACAACTTATGCAGAAAACAATGTAATGTAAATGCCTGTAACAGAAAAATATTGAACAATGTGGAAGCTAATTCTCCTCTCTAATCTGTGTCTCCATGAACAGATGCACACAGTTCATGTACCTATAAAAAGAAAGGTAATCAAACGTAGCATAAAATTGTGCAACAACATAAATATGAGGGAGAAGAAAGGAGTAATGACTTGCATGCCAATTCATTCATTGTCATTTATAAAATAAAATCTTACTGCCACTACCCTTCAGTGAGTAAGGTATTTTGATATGGATTGATTGTGACTAGCAACCTGTACAGAATTTAACCTGCAAGCCCTACATACTCACAGGTAAATAATTTCTCATATTCAAGTTTCTTGTTTTTGGTAGAGACTGAAACAGGAAAAGATACCAAATAGTTCTGAACTACTGAGTCTGTGCAGTTTGCAGTCTCCCGAGGAAGAGAAAACCCGCTACAAAAGGCATCCCTGGAGATCTCCTGTTGGACTAAATCCAGACCAGTGCGAATTTAGCAAACGCCATTTGCTAATGCTACACATGCAGAACAGCTAACAGCTCTGAAGACAGCAGAAATGGGAGTAAGAAGGGTATCCTTCTAAATTAGCATTTTGTTCATATTTGCCTTTATTTTTTAAACGAAAATAAGAGTGGATATCTGCATTTACTGAAGATCCAAAAATTTGCATCCACGTAAGAATGAAGATTTATTCTGAATCTGACAGTAACTCTTCATTAATACATACTTGATTGCAATGCATTTCATAAAGTTATTACAGCCCAAGATAACATTGCTCATGTCTCTCTCATACTGCAAATATGTAACAGGTCAAACAAAAGCATAGTTTGAATTGGTAACAAAATGAACATCTAAGAAACAGAAGAGACCTTTCTATGAAAAAACAAAGCAATAATAAGTATTCTTAACATGAGAACAAGAGATATTAGTACCTGAAATCTACCACTTAGGAGAGATCAGTATCACAGACAAACATGATAACAATAACAAATGGTGAGTAACAATAACAAACGGTGAAGCAGCAGCAGCCCAGTGCTTCACGTAGAACAAGAGAGAGAAATGGGGAGAAAACCCTGTGCTGAATTCACAGATCTTTCCCAAATCATCAAGAGTCAGTTTTTAAGCCTTTATCTTCCCCAAATCACGAAGAGTCAGTTTTTCAGCCCTATGAATCCCATCTACTAAGCATCAAAAGGAGTCTTGAACTCTGTAGCATCCCAGACTGAGCCCTTACCTTCTTAGCTGAACATATCCCCTATAGCTCTTCTGAAAAATCCCACCCGTCTCCGTGTTCCTCCACTTTCAAGCCACTTGTCTACAGTGTTTGGCAACTTAATTTAAAACCAAGGCTGACTGAAGAAGGCAGTTGGGTCTCTTCCATAATCAAGGGCTAGATAATTCAAGGCAAGTTGAACATAACAAAGCAGCAGCTACTGCAGTCTTTGCAGTTTTCCTTTAGCTGTCTTTAATCATTATATTGAGACTATAATTTTGAACTAGTGTTCACGTTAACTAGAACTTAGGGAAGAATTATTTAACTTCCATAACATAAAATAATGATGAGCACACACAAACCACAGGAGTATGGAAACCTAGTTATTTTATTATAACCTTGCCTCATGTGCAATGATAATGTTAAGTGATGGTGTCTTTGCAGGACCAGCACATGAGTTAATTTAAACTTATTAATTGTGTTAAAAATTGTGTCACGGGAGGCAGTAAGGGCAGGGAATTCAAAGTTTTTAAGTAATCCAATTTGAGGGAAGAGGAGAATTTAATAAGATGCAAAATGAAAAGTGCTTACAGCACAGTCTAAAAACAGCATGGCCACCAAAGAAATGTGAATTGTCTGAGGACATGGCATGGACATCTTTGCCTGTCTGCTCCAGCAGAACAGCATGGGAAGAGGGACGGCTATTCCTGACACTTAACCAATATTTTAATTTACCCCTAATCTCATGTTTGGGCACACAGACATCCTGAAGCCCAGCTTAAAAAAAGGAAAGAGATCATAGACCAGATTCACATGTGAGAATGGCAGATATGGTAGGAAAGGAATCACAAGGGAAACTGCCAACCTTGCCCAGTTCTGGGGTCTGTTTCACACCAGTCCCCAACTAACTGGAGCCTCTTGAGCAGCATACTACGGAGTTGTAAGGAGTCAACTCCCATCTTCCCCTTCACCAAATGGTTGAGCTTTCCAATGCAGTGTGATAGCAGGGCAACAAGAGCAGAGCCAGACCTGTTATTTCACTATTCAAAATTGAGAAAGAATGATAGGAATAGTTAGGTAAAGGGTGTAAACATAATCATAAGAGCAGCCGTTCAGCAGAAGAGCATTCATTCTCTCAGCCAGTGTTAATCCAAGCACTCGTGTAGAGCTGGCAGCAGGAAGAGGTGCACTCAGAGCACTGCATGGCAGACCATGCCCTGCTCCAGCACACCATGTCCTCCTACCCTGCCACATCAGAAGGGGCCAGGTGGCTGCAGCAATTCCCTCTCTTTTCCCCTCCACCACACTGAAACCTGAGCTTTCACACTGGATACAAGTACTGCCCATGCCTCCCTGGCTTCCCTTCTGTTACTCAGATGCATCTATATTCCCCATCACCACAAGCAACAGCACTCCAGCATGCTTATATGACCACCTTGTGACCCACAACAGGAAAATTAGACTAACAAGCACCCTATGTTTTTATGCAGGGTGACCTTTAACTCCAGTAAGCATAGTGTGCTGCCCTATGAAACAGCTGTACAGCCAACTGTCTGGGCAAAAGGGAGGGCAAGGTCACAGAGGTCAGGGCCACAGCCTCTGCTGCTTACTAGAGCTGCCACAGCAGCCTGTGCTGCTGAACTACACCCTGAGCCAGCCTGTGCAAGTGTGCCACAGCACAAAAGCACATAATAAAATCATAAAACGGTGTATAATTAAGCTGCTTATCCAGCATGGCCACCAAAGAAATGTGAATAGTCCAGAGCCTCATACAGATGCTCCGAGAGGCAAAGCTGGAGGCATAAACCCACAGGAAATCACACTGCAGCAGCTGGACTCTCCTTTGGACGGGCAAGTGCCGAGCAAGCTGTGCATTGGAGAGGAGGTATGCGCAAGATGTTTAGTCCTGATTCATCAAAGAGCAAGTGTTAGGGCAGAATTAAAATCGCTGCCAGTGACTGCACTGTGTTCTCACAACTCTGAAATTAGGACAGCTTGGCAGCCATTAACTTATTCATGTGTCCAGGGACTCAGGCTACAAATTACTATATTTTATGTAACTCAAGGCAACCAGTACTGTCTTGCCCTCTTTCTCTTGGAGCAGGGAAGCCATCAGTGAACCAGCTCTGAATGACATCATATGAAAAAGCATATTTACAAAAAATAAAAAGCTTCAAGAATACTCTTCTGCACTGCCTTCACACATTGCTTAGAGAGAAACATAAATTCCACTCAGCCTACCCTGGTATGAGACAAAGGAATCACTAATGTACAGAGCTATTGACTGCTGCTCTCAAGGAGCAACATCTCACCGTGATGTAAAACAGAGCAGGATTTCTGTCTTGGCTTTATATATCCAAACATGACTCTATGACTCCAGGCCTTTTTGTACAGCACTAGTTTTGCTGACATGAGTCTCAGTATAAATGCCTCATTCTCTTTTACCTTCTGTTGAGGCCTTGCATTCAAGCGTGTCTCTTCCTTTTCTGTGATATTGTTAGATATAATACTCTTAAGAGAATAATAGCTCCTTGAATGTATCAGTCTAGATGTAACTCTTACAGCACTGTGATAAAATGTCAGCATTTTACATACTTACTATAGATAACAATCACCAGACTCTCTCTTCTGCTCTCTACACTTCAGTTGCCACTTGCTAGACGACTTCAATTAGAGTCTTCCTTTCGGCATCTGTGACTCATCTCAACTTCCCTACTACCTGCAGCTATAATAAACTCTTCTTGCACTCAGCAAAGGTCACATCTTCCCTGTTCTAGAACAACTTCACAGACTCCAACTCTCTCCATATCTCATTGAAAACCTATGTCCTTCCTTGCAAAGCTGCCTCACAAATCTAACTCTGCCAACACCTGAGCTCCTACACCCTTCATGCCACAAATGACGTGCACTCACATGGCTCTTCTCTTCCTTACCTCTGTACTCCAGTTTCAGCATGCTTGACAGTTAAAGCATACTTGACAGTTAAAGACTTAAGATTAGTCATCACAACAGTTTTCTAAGCAAACTATGGATACAATCTATATGTATCAGCACAATACCAAATACTTTGTTTGCCAAGTAAATAAAACAGTTTCCTTAACTAAAATTACTGCTGAATTATTGCTTCAGGAGAGCAATGAATTCTAGGAAAGAGACATGAAAACCTGTTTAACTACTCAGAGTGTGAAAAACTGTTTTCACTATTCATTTTGAACATTCTCCTTTCCATTTTCATTTAATACCTCCTGGTTCTTGCATAATGAGATAGGTAGTTGCTGTTCTCCATTTATTTTCTTTATATGTCATCTTCTCCATACGATTTTTATCTTGTACTGAAGCGACACTCTCTCTTCTTCCACTGACTCTGATCTTCTGCACAATCCTTGTAGCATCTACAGTCATGGTGCTGCTATTTGCATCTGCAAAGTACCATACTTTCACGTAACATTTAATAAAAATATCAATTAAAACCAGTTAGTTCTGCTCACACCAGTCTAGCATCACAACAGGAGGTAGTGACAGGCAGCCCAGCTCTACAGGTTTCACAAGTAACAGTTTTATTACCTTCGAAGACAGCTTTACCCGAGTAGTGTAAGAGCTAGCCTATGTTGTTCCCCCTTGCCTTATGCTAACACCATCATTAAATCTGTATCACCTGATGTAAGAGTCCTTACCGATTTTCTAGAGTTCAAGGTTGCAAATTTGGATGGGCTCATATCCACAGTACCTAGGCTAGAATACTGGACAGCCTGTGCCCTGGATATACTTCACATTCATATGAAATACAGCTCTGAAATATCATGGGTATTTGTGGGTTTTTCTGTCTTTCCCCCTCTCCTTTCTTCTGTCCCTGCAAGGATGATCCACATTTCTGAAATACTAACACTGCTGTATTGCACCTTGCCAGAATGGCATTTTTACAGCCTGACACCAAGTGTCTGCTGCTTGCCCTATGGCACAATGTAGGGACAGTAGCCCTGCTTGGATAAAGAGTATCCCAGTTGGAAAAGTCAGATTTGGCAAATTTTATATCCATATTGTCTGTCTGGAGGAAACTCTGGAGTAAACTATCTTTTCAATGAATTATCCTTTCAATAGAGCTTGCATTCCCTCTTGGCAAGAAGTAGCGGCATCACCACGGAAGGGAGTCCAGTTGCAAATTAGTATTCATGAAGTGCAGCCCATGGGAGATGAGACTGCCTGGGGCAAAATGGAGTGTGACAGTGAAGACGCACCCTTATCTTCCAGCTTTGGATCCATTGTGAAGGCAAAGGTGACTTTTTAGACATTATGTTGCTTCAACTAAATGACAGCTGAGATCTTCAAGATGCTTTTTTTAAGAGAGACACTTAACATAATGAAAAGGATAACAGAACCTCACAAGTTTAATAATACAAAGAATCCATTTTTGTTATTAGTTGTTCTTTCTCTAGCATTTCTACCTTAAAAGTCACATGGCAGGTTTATGACTCCCTTCTTCTAGGGGTTAAAAACCAAACCAAACAAGAACATGCTTCTTGCTTTACAAGCACTTTATGTCTATTTAAGAGCCACCAATTTACTTTCACCAGCAGTTTTATGATGTACTGCTATCAGGATTCACTGACATGAAGTTTCCGTATTTTTTAATGGAAGGATACACGTTACTTAGTAACATGCCATGCAGTAAAGAAAAAAATAAATAAATGAGTAATCAATAAAGACCTTCAGAAAACACTGTTAAAAAGTGGTCTTCACTTCTGATGAAGGCTGTCAGACTCAGCCTTTATTCGTTTTTCAAATGCAGCTAGCACAAGCCAATAAGGACTTCACATGGAAAAAAAAATCAAAACTGTGGATGTGTGTGTTATAAGACTAAAAATAAAAATAAAATTGTTGGTTACAACAACAAAAAAGCCTTCCAGCAATGAAGATTTATGCTAAGTGAGAGTAATTTCTCAGATAATTAATCTGAAAAGGGCACATTGTTTTACAAAGACAGATCATGCCACAGTTGCTCCTCTCTCCTTTTGATATAATAAGCTTGGCCCAGCTGGAGCGTACAAACAGCAGCAGTAAACAGTGTCACGAAAAACTTCTCCAAAGTAAATTAGGATGCCTCAAAATTTGTTTTGCAAGGTGGTACACTTTGCTGAGTAGATTTAAAGAAAAATCTGTGTTCACACCGTCTAGCCCCGTGCATTAAAAGAAGTTAACTTGGGCAACTTCTCAGCTTGACAATGGCACTCAGATAAACTGGGTCAATCACAGTAGCTAACAGCTTCCCCAGCTTTCCCTTTACAGGTCTGTTTTAACATGGTGGTGTTGTGAGCTAGTGGCTTTGGGGAAACCACCTTGTTGTATGACCGGAGCCAAAGCAGTCTCTTTGCTTTAAATCCAGTTATCATACTAGGAGGAATACTAGTCCTCTTATGCTTCCTGCTCAACTCCCTTTGATTTAAAGCCATAGGGGGGAGTAAGGAAAAAAATTAAATCAAAAATCTACTTCCAGACGCAGAGAGGTATACACAAATATACACTTCCTGTTCCTCAATGATATGACACAATGCCATGTTCTTCAGACACCACTAACAGAAATAGAAAGTAGCTACTCCAGTATCATTAAAGTTTCAGTGAAGCACCATGAATATTTCACCCACAGTCACTGAAAGCTAACTGAAATACTGAAAAGAAGTAAAGAAATTGAGGATCAACAAGAAAAATATGCAAATTACTCAACTTTTTTCACCTGTATAAACAATTTATCAGTCCTATAAACTGTTTCAGTACTAAGTGTTCCAGTACACTAGTAATTAGTAATTACTTAGAGGCTTCCAGTAGTATGCCTCATTGAAGATTGATGCTGTTTCACAGTGACTTCCAGAAATGTTGGATTTTCCTTGATGCTTTCTCTTTCAGGTGAGACTGCTGTCTTATGATTGATCATCTATCAACAGAAGCACCTGTCCCAGAAGCACCGAAATGCAGCGTGCAGCCCACAGCAAGACACAACCCATTACAGGACATTATTAGGAAAAGCAGCAGCTGAATTAAGTATCTGCCCAGTTAAAAAAAATAATAATCCAGAATTATAATAGCAGGGAAAACCTCTAAATTGTTATCAGCATACTAGTTAGGTGTGCAGTTTCCCTTTCACCAAGCAGTTGATTGAGTTACCAGTGCTGTAGATCTCCTGAACAGACCACAGCAGCAGTGGAGAGGTTATGCCTTGTACCTGTGGGAGAGCAAGGAGGAACAGCCATTCCTGCCCCATGGAAAAAGCAGAGGAAGACAAGGGAGATTTGTTAATTCTATGGCCTTTGAACAGTAACTATCACACTTGCCCCAGAGCACACAGCATGGCTTTACAGACCCATGTCCCTGTCTGTCTGTGAAACACTGCTTTGTCCTCCATTGCATGTAGCACTGAGGTAGCTGAAAACCTGTATTCACAAATCGGAATTAAATGGACCCATAATACCATTTACAACATATTTTCGCTTGCATCTTAAAGATCATTGTATTCAGCAGTGTTTTAGAAGCTGACTTAAGAGGGCCTAAGGCTATTAAAAATTAAGAGCTAGAAGCTTTTTGATGCCTATTTATTTTCTAGTGCTTTACTGCTACACAGAAAGCACAGACTGATGAATTCTTTTATGTACTTTGTTAAAATTTGTAGCAGCACCACTCAGAATTTCAATAACCAAGCAGCTGTCTCAGTTTCTTTCCCTTGCATAGTTATTTTTCCAGTACAATTTTGTAGGAATTACTCTGCTAGTTGAGAAAAGCAATATGGCCAAGAAGTTGCAAACTGCCCAGAAAATTTTCACACAAGTGTGCGTGATAAGCAAAAAAAATTTCTGCATATATCTGTCTCTATCTATATACATACACGTGCACATGCATATATATATATATATAAAACTATAGATGGATAAAACCTCCTCCAAAGCAACATGCATAAACACATTTTCAGTTCCTTAGGAAAAAGAATATATTCTGGCTAGGAGATGAGACAGAGAATTTTCCCTACATCAAAACTAAAGATACTTACAGATACTTTAGTATCCAAGCTTCTTCTAGAGAAGAATGAGAAAAAAAATCTTAGGCTCTTTAGTCTGCACATTTCTATATTTTCACATGTAGACTGTTGCATAAACTCAAAAAATCTCTCAGCCATACGTTTCTTACAGCCACTCTTTGGAAATCATGTAAATGTACGTAACTGCAGGACAGACAAGTCGTGAGCCTGATGACATTCCAAAGTTCCAGGCTAATAACTTAGGGCATCACAAATTCCTTCCCTTTGCACCAAACAACAAGGGAGGAGGACAGGATGCTTGCTCTTATCTACACTATGTGGGCTTTGAGAAAAGCAGGAATGCCTTTACACTGGTAGCGGGAGCAGCAGTGCAACACTGAAACTGGGAAGAAACTGGAAGTGGTTTGGTAATCACTATTGCATTGGGTTTCTGACATATCAGACATTAAGAAAGACATTCTTGGATCCTGTATTCTGTCTGGCAATCAGGAAAGTCACCATTCATGGTCTTCCAAGAGTTACATCCTCCCAGTTGTCCCCAGCATACCTTGAAGACCTTTCCCCACTAGCTTATTCCATGCCTGGAATTCTAATTCTGCTATATTCAGATACAACATTTTTCCTTAAGACATTTTTGGGAACTTAACTTGTGGTCAGACACCTTTTTTTTTCCCTCCTTTTTTTTATTTAATACATTTCTGTGCACATTCTGTGCATTTGAACCAATTTATATCACCTGCCTATAAATACATTGATGGTCCTCTGCAGAAACAACTTTTAGCCTTGTAAAGTACTGCAGATATTCTCCATGAATAACACAGAAACCACATAAGCTTCAGAAAATATTCAAGGTAATCTAGTTTGTGTTTTCTCATGCACTGCACACCAAAAAGTACAGAGCACAAGGTCCCTGTCTTACTCTTGTTCAGGAGAAAGCTTATCTTTCCTTGATGTTAGGCTGTGCCATGGGGACAGAGAGTAAGGAGTAAAAAAACAAACAGAAATGCATGGTGGTAGGAAAGTCCACTTTGAATGCTCAGTTCACCGCTTTTTCTTCTCCTTTATGCACCGTGGATCTTTGAAGTTGAGGAAAGGAGCAAAACTGCCCAAATTCCCACAAGAGAAAGAAAAGCTATGGACAGACTCTCCCCTGCAGCTAATATAGTAAGCTAAGTGCCTGAGCACTACAATCTGAGTTTATAGTAGGTGGATACCTTTCCTAGTGACTACAAACACTCTGCTGTTAACTACAGGTTTCATGTCAGAATCACCAAATCCATGAGAAACAACCTATTGACTTGCTAGTAAAATAATCCTCAGCACCCATTTATTACTATCTTCCTGACTAATGCTGGATCGTGAATCATCACCAGGTGAAATTATCTACCTCCTATTTTGTATAGGTAGTTATCACCATAACATCTGAAATCTTCCCACCGTTACCGGTCTCCACAGATCTGACATTCAAATGGCACTTCCTCTTTCAGACTGACACACAAAACTCTATCGGGTGATAGTTGGTTAAGGTCCCTGAAAAGTCATTTATTTTCACTACCATGCTGTGGCACTAACAGCGTGTATAGACAAGAGATTTTGTTACTGCCTTTTTCTTCTAGGGTGTCATTCATCCCAGCCAAGCATGTTTCTCCTTGAGTTTCACTCTCAGCCTTTGTCCTATTGAAGGTCCTCTACCTTAGATAGTAACCACACTACTGATTTGGCAAGAACGATAAGGCAGTCTGAGATGGTCTGTGGCCCTTCTGGTACAGCTGCCTTCTCCTTTGAATCATGGAAAAGCCACTCTGGGCTCAAGGAACAGTTTGCTAGCAGCAAATTGAATCATTTCCATGTAAAAAGAGTTGGAGCTCTTTTTAAACAGCTCCACATTCACTGTGGGTTCTGTCACTTTTCTTCCCAAGTCACAGTCAATCAATGCAGTTGCCAGCAAAGCTGAAGCCTTCTCTGGAAGGACAACAGCAGCTCAACAGTTGAAGGTGTAGGTGGGGATCACTGTCATTTTGCTTGCTCTGTGCCTGCTTATTACATAAAGGCACATTTTGTTCTCTGTCAGGGCTACAAAACTCTCCACTTGCACCCCAGTTACTGAAGTCTTGGAGTTCTCCCTTTCCCACAACTGTCATGAGCACATGTGCTTTATGCAGCCCACAGCTCCAAAGCAGCTGCCACACACGGACTCTTCATCCAGAAAGCCACCCCATTAACTCCATAGCTGTGAAAAAGCTACAGACACATAGTCTGCTCTAAACATACTGAAGTGAAGCACCACGCTTATTGCCCTGATTTAACTAGACAACCATTTAACACCCATACTGAGGGGAAAAAAGGGTATCCCTGGCTTCCCAATACTCCTCTGAATACCTGCCAACAACTCCATCCAGCGTGTGTGACAGGATGGCTGGTGGCAGACACTGCACCACTGAAATGCTATCAGGGCAATGCACACACGGTTGGTCGGGTAACACCACACTCACAGCAGATGAAGAAGCAACTCCCACTGCACTTTCTACAAACCACAAGCAAAGTGAACCTGAACTATCCACTTATTATTTACACCACCTTGCTTCTTCTTGGACAAGTATTATCATTACTATTAAGTACACATATTGCAGTAAAGCCCAATGGCTCTCTCTAAATGAAACTGAAAATTCTGTCAGTGTAAGTTAATGACATTCATTACAGCTTGCTCTTACCTTCCAGTTTGCCTTCACAGCTCTCATCTGCATGCTTTTTCCACAATGTATGCCCCGAAGGAGCAAGTTCAGCACCCATAACTTTCCTATCTGTGCCTGTATTTCATGGTATATTAAAATTTTTTCTAATTCTAGGTCAGCCCAGATGTGCTGGCACTAACGCAAAAGAGTGAAGTCTTTGACCTGAGTTACAGAAGCAGTCAAATATACCACCCAAATATGCTAGCTCTAACAGTAATACAGTTTTATTTTTATTCCAAGATTCCACGGTCTTTCCCACAAGTTAAGCAGGCAAGTATAACATTACCAGCTACAACCCTTGTAGAAAAAAAAAAAAAAAAAAGGTTGTTCTTCACTGATCCCAAAAATCAGTAACTCTAGACCACCAGCTGCTAGTAACAGGATGACTAGGTTTATCCATAATCTCACCCTGCCTGGCTTTATTAAATATTTAGTAGGGTGGATTTTAGCTGTACCAAGGAAAGGACTTAAGCATTCTGACAGTTAAATTCCTCTGCTTATTAGAGCACAATCATCTTTAGACAATTTATCTTTCTTCTTCTAAAACAAAGTTCTCTGAGCTAGAGAGACAAAATGTGTAACATTTTGTTTTACAAAAACATTTTGGTTTACATTTTTTAACATTTAACTCTCTAATTTCTCTCTTATTCAGTCCTTAGTTGAAAGTAAATACCAGTTGCTACTTGTACCATATTTCAGCTATGGTTTGGCTTTGGAAAAAAAAGCCTTAATACATTATTTATTCAGGACCATATTATGAGCCTTCCTGTATGTCTCCACAGGAATATAAAGTTTAAAGAAAATACTTGGGAAATCTACAAAAGGAAAAAGGAAAGGAAAAAAAATATATTAAATATATTTAGTAAATCTGCACAAATGATACAACAGTATATTCCACAAATTGTTTTTTTTTTATAGACATACACACACACACCCCCTCTCTCTCTGGCTGGTCTGCAGTGTTTTTCTGATTTCTTTACTTGCAATTTCTTAAACAAATATTTTAAGAATTGTTATGAATAAAAAAAACCAACTTGGAAAACAAGACTAACTAAGATCTGCTTTCCAGCTTAAATAGGCTTCCTCCGTTTCTGCTGACATTTCTACCTAACACTTCTTTCCCAGCTAAGAAGTGTAACTAGAGTTTTAAGCCATCAATAAAACAACTACTTGACCAACAGGGTGTAATAAAGCCACTACTTGTTTATGGCCTCAGCAATATTTGCCAAGGCTCTTGATTTGAAGCATGTAAAATTTGCCTTAAAGGCAGGACCTTCCACATCAAAGGAACAACATCCAGCAGTGCTAGAGGGCTGAGTCTTAGAATTAATGAATCTTTTAAATAAACTAGTGTTATTCTTTGTGTTTTGTTACTAGTTCAATGTCTATCAGTTCTCCTTTAAGAAAAACATGTAAATATTTTAAGTGGATTTAATTTTCCATCCTCTTCAATGCAGATTAAGTATTAATATGTTAAATCCAGCTGGCATGGAAATGTAACACAGATACTAAAAACAATGGAGCCTAAGTAGAAAAACAAACTTTATGCAAATAACTAGTTTGAGGAACAGCTGGGTACTGGGAAAGATTCCTTTGAATTAAACCCTGGCAGGTGAAAAATAACTTCCTAAAGAAAGTGTAGAAGCCTTTAGCTTCTCTGAGCTCAGTGCACCAAAGAAAAAGACTAGTAAAAGGAGACAAGCCTGGGATGAGAAAAAAAAATAAAGGGTTTAGCAACCCAACTGGCTTTTAACTTTGCTCCTCCATCTCAGAGCTCTGTCTGGTTGTATAGCTAAACATTGTGCTATATAGACAGCTTTCTGGCCTAACATCAGGCAATTTGTCTCAAATGATAATTTTCTACCTGTCTACAAAAATACCTGTGAAGAACAAAGGGAAAAACTGATGAGGACACGGGCTTCACAAGACTCAAGAAGAGAATGCACATCCTTACATGCTCTCACAGAACTTTGTAAGAGTGCTGGGCTTTTCCTGGTTGCGTCTTTGTCGAAACCAACGTTGAATGCTGCGTACATCCCAGTCCAACTGCTTGGAGAGGCCCTCCAGCCTCTTCTCATCTGGATGCTACAGAACAGAGAAGGATAGAAATTATTGCCTTGCCCAGCTGCAGTAACGCCACTTTAAATTCAGAACCACTGTAATTGCCTCTCGATGTCTTAGAGGCTGCCTGTCAGATGCATGGATATATAGAAATAAAATCAATTTCACAGAAATCTGCTGGCAGATCCACATCAAAATACATTTACAGTGACTATTATTAATATAGAAGGACATATGCTGTAATATTGCATGCAGGTTATTACTAATAAGAAACTTAAAGGGGACAATGGGATGAAAACATGCTTGAAACATGGAAAGTGATGACAAGTAGGGATAAAATGCCATGCATTTCTCAAGCAGCAGGGCTTACAAACACACTCCCTGCCACATGCTATGCCTGTTCCATCCTCCTGAATCAGGATCTTTGGCCTATTGACTGTTGCCCTAGTGAAGATTGTTTGACTGACATGGAAAGAAGATTATCCCATGTTTGTGCATGCTAATGCTAAAAAAAAAAAAAGAGGTCATTAAACAAAGTGACAACTTCAAAAGGAAGATCAACCTTGACAACAAGGAGAGAGAATTTTTCTTCTGTAAAATTAGCTACACTGAATTATTCTCCAAAGCAGCAAATGTGGAACTCTTATTCCATTAGAGCACCTGCAAACCAGTGCAGAGGTAAGGCAAAAGAAAACGAGTTGGTCCTTAATTTGACTACTCTATGGATAGAAGAGCAGTACGGGGCCACATTTCCAATTGTGCAGCTATTCTACATGTACAGAACTGCATGAGGACTATTCATATATTTCTCCTGATCACATTCTTTTTTAAAGAAACAGGAAAAGGTCAGTTACATATACTGAATAAGATAAAAGAGCTGCCACAATAAAGACTTTTTAAAATGTTGTAAGAGGTAAAACAGCAAAGCTTTTATCGGGATGAAGTTTAATCTATTATCCTCCAGGAAAAGACAGGAAGGAAAGGGAAGGGAAAGGATGAGACAAGAAAAGGATGAAGTATTGGCCATCCATCTCAAAGAAAAGAAAAAAAAGTTTTTAGTCAGCCAAATTAGCCACTAGTTTTTCAATGAAAAGTTAAGAAAATCCATTCTCTGTAACTTCAGAAAAATCAAATGATTGATGCAGTTCTTCAGAGCTTGATTAGAGAGAACTGTTGCATATGACTCAAAAAAGGTGGGTAGCTAAATCGGACAGTTTCTTTGAGAGCAGCTACCAGACAGCCATAGCAAACTCTTTCCTGAAAGTAGATAGTTTCCTTTGGAGCTCTTCCCACTTGTCTCTGTGTACTGGGTGCTGGGAGCCCTGTGTGCCAGCTCCTACCATGACTCACAGGCATTAGTTACATCACTTCACACACTCAGGCCCTGCATCGGACTAGCAGATTCTGCAAGGAAAAATAACAACAAAAAAGATCCCATTCTTCCTCCAGCTGAGTCTGTGTGAGAGCTCATGTGCCGCAGCTTTTAGAAACAAGGTACGTGTGATTCCCTCTCTGAAAACAGGACAAAAACCACACCAAGTGCCATGGTGATCTCAGGATAGGGTAAGACATACAAGCAAGACAGATCCATGGCCTATTTCATTGTCCCTGACACTGAACCTAATTTTGCCCCCTATGACTAGCGCTCTTGAAAGTTGAGGCTGATGTCTTTGCTGTAGTGTGCCCAGCTGCAGCCTGGAGCTGAGGTGGGACTGGAAGCTTCTGCAGCACAGTGGCTTCATCCTCCAGGCCTCCACAGGCCTTTCCACTACCAAATGGCTGACCACCAAGGTCTTCAGGAGATGCTAAAGGACACATGACCAGGGGTCACTGCTACAGGAAAGCTCAGGACATTTCAGAAGCATGGACAGGATGACAGAGGTTTAGTTGAGGTGCCATACAGTGAGATCTGTAGAGACAGAGACATTAAGTTGCGGGGGCAAAAAATCTGCAAGCTCTAAAACATTATTCAAAGGATATTCATCACATCAACAGCTGAGGCACCAGCAAGCCACCAGCGCCCTGTGCTCAGGCAGTTTCCCTAGAAGGAATAGCTTTGAAGTTTAATGGAAAACACAGAAGACCAGTCTTACTGGCTCACAATTTTGCTGCTTTAAAAAAAAAACAACATGATTTTATGTAAATTTCTAAAAGATAAGCAAAAAAAAGTATGTGTTCATATGGCACCTACGAAGTGCTTCTGTAACAACTTTTTTTTGACTAAAAGCTTACAGGAGACGTCACGAAGGGATGCACAACAGCTCAAGCTGGCATGACAATTGCATGTTCTGATTTTAGCTGTAAAACACAGCGCCACATTTAGCGGTTAGCTTTGTTTTCTTCAGACATAGTTGATAGTGCCATATCCATTTTATAAGGTAAATATTTTAATAAAATACTCTACCTTTGTAATAGCTGTGAAAACTTTTTCCAGGATGGCATTAGGTTGAGCTTTCTGTGGTCCATTGGCTTGGACTTTAAGGCCTAAGGCACACGGTTTAGCAATGAACCTGTGAGAAACAGAAGAGGAAAAAAGAAAAGTTAAATCCTTCAGTTATTTATTTCATTGCTGTTATCAATCAACGGCATGTGGTAAATGCACAAACATTACAACCCTGCCAGCAAAAACAATACTTAGCCTTATAGCTCAAAAGCAAGCTCATACAGGTGATTATTGCAAAATAAGTAACATCACTTTGAGGGATGAAAGAAACTCCGTGGAGCAGATGAAACTGAGGAGTTTCTTTCATGTTGTGGAAAAAAGGGAAGAAAAAGAGCATGAGAGGAATGCCTCCTAGAGAAGTACCAATGAATGAAAAGAGCAGGACAGCTTGCAAAGAGAAGGAGAGCACAATATTCTTCTCCAGAGTTTTTTCATAAATCAGTTTCCAGAGTAGCTGCTGCCTCAGGACTCCTTTTGCACAGTGGAAATTCAAAGTCCTTAAATGCAGCAAGCACTGAAGCTGCCCAGTCAATACAATTTTCTAAACCATGAACTGTAAACAGTATTGAGTCATGCCTCAAAGACCCTGTTCTCCCTCCAAACTCTTCTGCTAAAACATGAAGCTGTCACAGATCCAAACACCAATCCATAAATTCGTCCACTTTATAAACTGGGCGTCTCTTATACATTTTAGAGATGAATTACATAACCTACGTTACATACACTTAAAGATGACAATTTCACTGGTGTATCTGTGAGTACAGCTCTGGAATCCGCAAGGAAAGTACAAAGGCTGTACAGGAATCACATTCATATGACCAGTATGAACTTCTGCCATCTTTGAACTATGTAACTCCTGATTTCACTTAAAAGACTTCCATTTCCTAAGACTTCATTTGCCAGCATGGACCAAAACAACACACTCAGTAGTTGAGAAGTAGTTCCACATTCATCCAGCTGAATGAGCACAAGTTCTTAAAAATCATGGAATTCTTATCCACACGCAAGCCCCATTTTAAACGCTGTTTGAGCTACAACTGCTGTTTCTGCTATGTTTAAGAGAGCACAGCCGATTGAAAAGAATTAAGTCCTAAGCAATGCTATGGTGGTTACAGCAATAGCACTTGGTAAAGAAAGATGGGTCATGCCAGACCACCTTGTTTTCCTTGTTTCTCCAAGAAAAAATTCTTGATGCGTTGAAATGCATATGAATGCAAATCCTATAGCCTGGAACCATTTTGGTGACTATTTGTGAGGGGGGTGGGAAGTCATATATCCAAATACACATCAGTGAACTCACTCTTTGATCCTTATATAAGAAAAAAAAAATCTCATTACACTCTGTAAAAGTTTTATTACAATCTGGATCAGCTGCAGATTGCAACCATACTGCTAGCTCCCTGGCATCAACCAAATCAATGGCACTGCATCAGGTGTAAATTACCAGCTTTAGGGTTAAGAGCTTTGATGATACCAGTTTCACTGCTGAGCATAAGCAGAAAGCAGTCCAGTTTTCTGCTCATGAAACAGCAGCATATAAACTCTGTACGTGTTACACATAAATACCATGTAATCTAGCTACACTGGAAATTTCTATATTACCTAACGTATAAAGAGACAAAAAAGCAGTGAGAATTGTATTCTCTAGTTTAACACAGACTTGCAAAATCAGTCTCCTCTGAAGTAAGACTTGATTTGGGTTTTTTTGTTATTGTTTGTTTCTTTGGGGGGTTGTGTTTCTTTGTTTGGTTGTTTTGTTTAAATACATCTTTCAACTTCTGTTTTGCTTTTCTCCTTCTGCTGAGTGAAGGAATGAGATAGCCATGATACAACTCCAATAGAAAGGCAGTTCCCTAAACATGCTAATTTAAAAGAAAAAAAAAAGATTAAATTTGATAAAGTCAAATGCAGATTAAAAAGTCCCAGCTAGAACAATTGCATAAGGAGCAATTCTAACAAGCTTCATATTGAGTTGATCTTCATTTAAATCTAAGCAAAGCAGCTGCGTTTACTTAAATGCTATTCTTAAAATGATGTCTTGCTAATGAACAGGCTAGATAAATCCAGAGGAAAGCACAGATACAGTGTTTGTCTAGATTTTAAAGAGAAAAGAACTGCAATATTGATGTTATACCCATTACCTAAAACAAAACACATTTTATGCTTCAATTTGGTATTTTCTAAATAGGAATTTAAATTTTTCTTCCTTTGCTGCTTATGTTTTTCACATGCACTGGAGGAATGGGCACATGACCCGAACCAGAGCTCGTCCACAAGGACACCACAGCGCAGTAAGGACATGTACAGGGTGCACAGCTGCAAGACACAGGATGATCTTGGCCAGCTATGTCTGGGAGTAAGGGATAGAGAAAGTTAAAAAAAAAAAACAAACAAAACACAAAACACAAAGGTCTCTCTCCTGATACACTCTTGTGGTCTTTCTCCATTTTTGAAAAAAGCTTAAAAAAAAAAAATCCCCTCAGGTTATCGTTAATTCCTAGTAGGACACTCAAGGGAAATACAGCAATTTTAACATAAACATTTTATGCCTGCAATACTGAGCAGGTCTGGCCACCAACTCAAGTGTGCTTGAGCCATGTCCATGTGATTGCCTTAGGTGCAACTGGTAAAATTTGAGAGATTTTTTACTTTCCATACAAAAATGTAATGAGCTTTAGCTATACTTTGCAGTACAAAAATTGTTATTCAAGGTTAAAATAGAATTTGAAAGTAGAAATTAATCAATAGGATCCCAAACGTCACACCAGGTGCCATAAAAAGCACCATTAACATAATTGTCACTAACAGTTTTCTGTAATAATTGAAATAGAATCATAGAATGGTTTGGGTTGGAAAGGACCTTAAAGGCCATCTAGTTCCAATCCCCCTGCCATGGGCAGGGACACCCTCCACTAGACCAGGTTGCTCAAAGCCTCATCCAGCCTGGCCTTGAACACCTCCAGGGATGGGGCATCCACAGCTTCCCTGGGCAACCTGTTCCCATGTCTAACCAGCCTCACAGTAAAAGATTTCTTCCTAAACAGATAAATAAGTAAACAAAACAGAATTAATGTTTGATACCTGTACAAACTATGAGCATTTTGCCAAACGCTGCACTTCTTAAAAGCACTATTCATTTTCCATTTCTGCTAACACTGTGGCATTCAATTCCCCAAGCAGTCTTAGTGAAACAAATACAACTATGTATTGCAGAAGGTACTGCAATTAAGAGGTAAAAACTACTGTGAAAGAGTAAGGAGAGCAGAATTTAGTGTATTGCCAGCTTTTCTCTTTAAAACACGTAAATCTGAACAAATGCCACACTAATATATCTTTTTCAAGGGATTCCAGTACAGCTGAATTAAAAGTTGGCATTCAATTACAGAGAAATTAAAAGACAAGCATTTTTTGCCAAATGCAGCCCCATCATTTCTAGATCCAGACCAGAAACACCAGTATAAACAAGGGAATTAAACTCAGAATTCAAGAGCCTTTTTATAGGCAACTTTCTCCTTCACAATCTAAAGCCACATTTTAAAACAAATACAAACCAAAAGCCCACAGCCAGGCAGTTCAGATACTGCAGGTTACTGCCAAGCATCTCAGTGGACAGCACTCAGCCTCTGCAGGCCCATAAACAACACACTGTCTGCCTGAAGACAACAAGCGTTTCAGAGGGTCCCATGCCCCCTGAAGGCAGGCCCTGGTTTGCATTTTGGATCCTGATTGTTTTTCTCAAATTGGTTATTTACAACAGCAACTGCAAGGCCTTGTACTCCACCCAAACTCAGAGATCAGGTTTTCCTCTACAAAGGAGTCAAGAAAGCGTTTGCAAAATGATCCCCCACCTTTCCCAGAGCATAAAAAAAGGCACCATTTCACAAGAAGCATATAAATTTGATCAAGAACAAGTTACATTTTGGGTTTTCCACTTGCCCTTTAACAAACGCCAGCTAGACAAAGACAGACACTATTACTAATACATGAATAAGGAGAAAAAGGAAAAGTAAAAACAAAACACACAAAACCCACCAAACCCCCTCCCCGAAAAACACCAACTGAAAAATTAACTTTGCTCTGGTGGTTGCATTTGCAGTGATTGCAGTGGGTGCAAGTGCTGCATAGAGGGAAATGAGGATCCCGCCCAGCCACCAACCCAGGGAAAACAAAACCCCAAACCTGCAGACTCTTAAGAAGCCCTTCCCACAGCTCCACACTAGACGTCTAAACCCTCACATTCATAAAATTAACAGTTTAAAAATATGCTGGTTCCACTTCCTGGGCACTCCCCACCCTGTAAAAGTTTCTCTTTAGATATACCAACAGGTCAGATCTGCAGTGAGTACAAACCATCCCGGGCACATCAACTGCAAATGTAACTGCAGTTATCACTGATAAAATAACTTCTAATCAAACAGTAAGGAAGATGCCCCCACTGACTCACAGAGGTCTTTCTGTTCTTTACCAGCTATCTGAGCCTTACTAATTGTGGTGGGTTAACCTTGGCTGGACGCCAGGTGCCCACCAGGCCCCTCTGTCAGGCCCGCCCCGCTGCCTGCCCTGGGCTTTTCTGGATGAGCTGGTGTCACATGGCATGGAACAGCCAATCCGGGTCAGCTGTCCTGGCTCCGCCCCTCCCAAGCTGTGTTATAAACACCCTGCCAGCTGCCAGGGTCTCATTCAGCACTGGGAGGGCTGCTGTGGGGATACTGACTCCAGCTCAGACAGACCCAATACACTAATTACCATTTCAGTTTACTGCTTTTCATCTTGACAAATTCCATCATTTTAATCCCAGAATTAACTAGAAATGTTACATGTTCACCCTCGTAATCCCTGGGGGCCGATGTTCACTCACTAACACTAGCAAAAGCTGCATTAAATAGGTATTTTTTAAGGCAACACATGAAAGAGGAGGAGAAAAGTAAAAGTATTCTTTTTTTTTGTGATTCTCCAAGGGAGAAAAGAAGACCCGGGCAACTACAGGCCGGTGAGCCTCATCTCTGTGCCTGGGAAGATCATGGAACAGATCCTCCTAGAAGCTATGCTAAGGCACATACGAGACAAAGAGGTGATTCGAGACAACCAGCATGGCTTCACCAAGGGCAGATCTTGCCTGACCAATCTGGTGGCCTTCTATGATGGAGTGACGGCTTCAGTGGACAGGGGAAGGGTGATGGATGTCATCTACCTGGACTTCTGCAAAGCCTTTGACATGGTCCCTCACCACATCCTTCTCTCTAAAATGGATTAGGAATTGGCTGGCCGGACGCAGCTAAAGGGTTATGATTAATGATTCTGTACCAGGGTGGAGGCCGGTCACGAGCGGTGTCCCTCAGGGGTCCGTCTTGGGACCGGTGCTCTTTAACATCTTCATCAATGACATAGACGATGGCATCGAGTGCACCCTCAGCAAGTTCGCGGATGATACTAAGCTGAGTGGTGCTGTCGACACACTGGAAGGAAGGAAAGCCATCCAGAGGGACCTGGACAGGCTGGAGAAGTGGGCCCGTGTAAACCTAATGAGGTTTAATAAGACCAAGTGCAGGGTGCTGTAAATTCCTGTAAATTAAACACATCTGTCAAATCTCACCATTTCCTACCAGTGTATTTACATATACAAGGGAATGGAGTTATAACCAGAAAAAATTCCTCTCTGTGCTGAAGACATGTCCAGTTCTCTTTGGAAGACTCTGGTTCCCTTTTTGAAAAACTGATGCAGAACAAATTTTCCCAGCTCCTCTCCTTTGTGCTCTCTAAACACAGATTGTCCCAGAGATTTATTATTACAATTGTCTAACTTGTTGGACATTGCTTCCTGATTTTAAACAGAAACAATCTAAATTTGCTGTAACTACAAGGATAAGTGAAAGCAGTAGAGGCTTGTTTCTGAGCAGATGCTCAACAGATTTACCATTATGACACACAAAAACAACTGCTGAATTAATTTTGTTATTTTTGTATAGCTGACCTACTTAATTCAGAAGTTACTTCCATTACTAATAAAAAAGGCAGAAAAATCTTAACAGTCCTAGGACAAATTCAGTAGATAAGTTGGGTACTCACTTCAGTATACCTATCCCAGCACTGATTTTGGCTTTATGTTTTCCAACACCTTCTGCTACAGAAGAACCATCAGGATACGGTCCTAACCCAGTTAACCTCATCCAGCAGCTATACAGGAAATTAACTGAAATTTGTTGGCTCTGCTGGGAAATGGGTCACAACTCGTGTAATGAAACCTTTCAAAGGTAAGAACCCGCCTGGCCAAGGAGGAAGCTCAGCACACAATTTGGTACATCAGAAGGAGCCTGCTGCTGCTGAGCATCATGAGTACTGCAGCATGCAGGAGAGCTCGGAGCCAACCCTTTCAGAGGGGACCTGTTCCCAACCCTCCTGAAATGACTTCAGAAAAGCACACATATGCATCTGCCTTTCATTTAAGAGGTCTGATGCTCTTCCTTCTCTTCTTGTTAGAGATGCATTAGCCGTCATTTCCACACCGGCATCATTATCCCATCTTTCCCATCAAATTATATATAAACTAAGCACTATACTGTGGAACCCACAAATGTTTCTAAAAAATAAAAGCTAAGCAGCTTGTGAGAGAATTCAGCTTACTGAATTAGTGAGGTTTTGTCTTTCTTTGGCTCAAATTATTAGACAGCATTTACACTCAACTAGAGGGGGAAAAAAGCTTGCTGGAAAATCAGTACTGTGGGGGGTTTTTTCAAGGTTTTGAAAGCTTCTTGTTAATGTTTTGACCTGAGAAACCTTTCCAACAAGGAAACATGTTTCTGACCTTAGCACTTCTACAAATTCTAAGTTTCATTACAAGGCTTGAAAAAAACCAAAACCAAACAACAACAACAACAAAAACGCAACACCTCAATCACCAATGTCCTGCTACTTCTTAAAACAGCGCTGTGAAGCTACCTGAAATCCTTCCTATCACAAGGCATTACTCATCCCTCATAACAAAAATCAAAGTACACACCAAACTGGCAGCAGAAAATGCATCTATTACAATACTTGGACCTCAGGGAGCAGGGCTGGCAGCAGCCTGCAGTGCCGCTGAGGGCTGGTGGAACTAATGGTGTGGAATGAGGAGCTGCTCACCTAAAATAAGGAAGCACAATCTAACAGCAGCAATTTGCTAGCATCTAGCATGGGCAGAGTCCTAGAAGCCAGTGGTGGCAGACACTGATGCACTGCTACACGTGGGCTCTATCGGGCTTGCTCTATCAGCCAGATACCCCTCTGGAATACCAGTCGCTAGTACTGAAGTACTGCCACAGACCCTGTAACACTACAGCACCACTCTCATGCATCTTTCTGCCTTTTACAGATAATATTCTTTCCTTTAATATATCAAAGATGGATATAAATGGCAGGCTAAAGAATAGCACTTCACCTGTAACACTTGATGCAATAGGAGTACTGAAACACACGTTAGCTGCATAAAACTGCACCATCTCTGCTTGCAAGAGCAATGCTTCACCTTCAAAAATGTTTTAGTAATTTTTCAGCTGGGAAGCAAAGTGTCCTATAAATTCAGCATATTGTCCTAGAAAAACAGCATTCAGCATCAAGTGTTTTTCCTACTTTGGATGCTATGTAAGTAGAAAATGGTTTTATACAGATCAGTTTTAAAAAAGAAAATCTGGTCACAGTAATCTGCTTGGGGGCAATAAGGGGCTCAAGGGCTTCCATCGAAAAGTACGTTCACATAATAGAAAGTTCCACTTTACTCAACTGTCTGTAAAAGGTAGCTGTGATATAAAAAAGGTTTAGTAGCTGTATTTCAGCTGGCAGGCTTACCAGTTAGCACAGTGCTACCGCACACCATTTTAAATAAAACAAATTATCCTCATCACTCAACAGCAGTATTATGAAATGGTTTGTCCTACAGAGTTACTATTAAGGAATGTGACTGACAAGACTGACCCCATACCACTCAATTACTGTAAAACTGTTTATGTTTTGCAGATGGATTTCTTGCATTTATATTGTCTTGACTGAACATACATGTCTAAAAGTTGCATCTCCTCATTATGCAAATTCAAAAATACCCACTTTTACCTGAGATTTTGCTCCAATCACAAGAGACGTGACCAGCAACATTTGTTTGGCTTGAGCTACCTTTGCCCGCCTGCTAGCTCCCATCACAAGCTGCAGGCCAGACCCAGCTGATCAGGGCCCCGATTCCAGCCCCTGTTCAAACATACTGCTGAACTCTGTTACCTCACTGAGCCAGCAAACCTATTTAATCCTTTCTCTCACAAATGGAAAGGTTAGGGAGGAGTCTGTCTCAAGCTGTAGGTTAGTTCATAACAGGACTGACTGGAGCAGAGGGTGTTCAGCCACCAATATGGGAATACCCCAGTGCAGCCTTTACCAGCAGTGCTTGGGTTGCTTGTCCAGTTAGTAAGTTATTATGAAAATAGTACACAATCAAGGCCAGAAGCTTACAAACAGATGTAGTCATGTCTTCCAAACATGGAAACAGTTTTCTTTCTTTTTTTTTTTTTAAATATATCCATGCACAAAGTTATAAACATTTCAGTTTCTCCCAAAACTCCCTAAGACCAAAGAGCTGAAGTGGGGAGGAACTACATCCTCTCTCCAAAATAGCAACAACAACAGCACAAATGCAGAGAAAGGTCACAAATAAATATTTTTGCAGCCAACTGTTTAATGCTGTCTTTCTTTGCAATGTCTAAAAATAAAGAATTTAGTCACTCTGTAACTTTCCAAGTGCAGAAGAGGCAGAGACAGAAGGGAATGGAAGGGGAGACGCACTCCAGTCCCCCCTGCCTCTCACACACAGTGCCTCTCAGCTGCCCTCCACTGGCACCATCAAGGCTGCAGCAGGTATGGTGGTAACAATACTGAAGGTAACACTTTCACACTTTTTTGCACACAGTAAAACCAGGATACATGAATCAGGGTCAGTGGTAAAATTTGGGTCTCCAAAATTCTAGTCCACTGCTAAAGGTCAGTGGAGATAAAAATATTCTCCCAACTTCTAAAAAGCTGTGGCTTAGGGACTTTCTAGACCAAAAAAAAGGCATCTTTGCATGCAGCAGTCCCCAGAGAGCTGCTCCTCCTTCCCCAAGCTGCACTATGAGCCCATGCGAACTTTCAACACCCTGTGGCAGAGCTCCCCAGTGTAAATTCTGTGTGAAGACAACCATCTCCCTTTGTTTTGAACTTCTCACCCACCAGCTTAATTTCTGGTCCTTTACTTCCTGCACTGGGTAAAAACGAACAGTCAATCCCAATGCAGCCTTTCCATGGCACTCCTGAGCCTATAGATTTGTCTCCTACTCCCCTGTGCTACCTCCTATACAGAGTTGATACATGCTGCTATTTCAGCAAGTCTGGAACAACCAAAGTGAAGAGCTAGCCATAAAACATCTACGTATGAAAAGACACATGGCCCAAATGGGATTAAATGCTGGAAAGAGAAAAGGGCAGAAAGAAAGCATAGATAGAAAGGGAAGATTTACAATTTAATTTTTAAAATCACAGTAGGTCACCCTAATACGACTCTGATCTAACCCACCAGGCCCTGGAGCATTACTTTAGTCACATTTTCAATATGTGAGCAAGGAAAAAAAAATTAGGACCAATACCTGTGTCTACATTAAATCCATAGCCAAGGCGTGGAATCCACCAGCCTCTTGGCACATACGCACCTCTCCTTCATCCACCAAGACAGCTTCTAAGATGCAAAGAAAAGCTGCAGTTACCTGCCACTTGGACATAACCCAAAAGTTGCTTAGTGGCTCAGAGCAAGTGTCTAAAGACATAAAAGCCTCAGCAATCATTTTGATAAATAACATAACTTCCCACTAGAAAGCCAATGATACTCCTCCAGGTTCCTCTGTGGTAGTTCTTAGCCTGGTTGTTAAGTGATAGCTCATCTCATCAGTGTCCTCTTGTATTCTAATTTATTTTCCTTACTCTGATCTATTTACTACCAGGAAGCAACATAATGAAGGATATAGTTAAAAATCTCTAATGAGCACTCTAACAACAATCAGTCCATCTGATATTATTACAAAAGACTGTAGCAAGTCACAGAACGTAACCAGACAGTTCAGCAATGCCTCCCTGGAAAACATTAAAAGGTGTCTAAAACGTTGAGAAATTCTATTGCTCACCTAGAACAGGAACTTATTAAGTTACATCAGGTTAGCATGCATTTTTTTTGAAAGCAGAGAAGACACAGGATGGTTTATATTCAAGTGAACATTAAAAAAATATTTAAGTCCTCAAAATGTTTCAGCGTCTGTGTGGCTCAAGGACCCCTCCCTGCTGCCCTCCTCCATGGGTTCTGCAACCAGTCCCTGAGCAAGTGCAGGTGCTACACGACAGGCAATGCCCAAACCTCGGCCTGTCTGCTGCAAGTGTGTATTTGCATTTGAGCAGATGACTCAGACTGCCTGCACGACTTATAGGCATACTCTATTCCTGAACATTGTTATCACACTACCTGGGAGAGGCACAAACTTCAGGTCTTGAAAGATGTGCACATACCACAAAATATTTAAATATTTGTAAGCTTCCTCTTTGTCCTCTTGATAGTTTGTCTCCTCCACAGACAGGCTGTCATGGCATACGACAGAGAGGATTTAAATATGTGCCTCACTCTTACTGACAAACCAGTACCTCTGCTGCAAATCCTATTTCTCCCTACGCTGGGAGGCAGGAGGTGTTTCAGAAACTTTCCTGCTCTGAGATGAAAGTTCACACTAAATCTTTCTTCTGGTGAAGACTATTCTCTTTGAAGAAGGAATAAGGTCATAGATACCTCCGAGTAGGATAGTTGTATTTATGCAAGTGCTTGAAATAGGGATGGTTGGTTTGACTTGGAGGTTAACCTTTCATTCCAAGAGCTAGGTCATAAAATCATCAAACCTTCTGCGGGAACTTCAAGAGTAACTGATTTTCACCCTAGCTGACAGATATTAGTCACACTAGATGATTACAATGGTATTCATTCACTATATTTTTCATACGTGTGAGCGCATATATATATACGTACACAGACACATACACACATATATAAAGTATATGTAATATATGTACACACATACATACACATATAAAGTGTATGTAATGGCATATATATTTATATACTTATGTATGTGTATATGTAATCAAACTTCAGTTGCTGACTACTCAACAACAAAAAGCAGAGCTTCAGTTCTTTCCAGACACTTTACTCAACCTCAGAACAAAACCCTGTTCCTAACTAGTAAAAATTTTATTTCTTCAGTTTATTTCTAATTAGCTTCCAATACAAAAAGATAACAAACACATATAGGAAACCTATTTCTGAAGAAGCATGAAGCCAAACTACGCAGTAAATTATTTTGCCTATTTTATTCTTAAATTGAGATTCCTTATGAAGATAAGGACTGTTCAAAGTTCACAACTGGAGTTTCCAGCTGGATCCAGACAAGCCGTGACAGGGCAGGCTTCCTCAAGCCATCCCCACCTGCCCGGGCACAGCACCCTGAGCAGGGCCAGCCACCCAAAGCACCCAGGCTTCCTCATCCACTGTTGTCACACCCTGCAGCCACAGAAGCAGCAGATTAGGACTTTGAGAAACTCAAGATTATCTCTGCCCACCTCCCATAAAAGCACTGAGTTTTCAGCTAAATCAGTGACCTGATCCAATTCGCTCCATAAGCACAGCATCGCTAAACCGAAACATAAGCAAACCTGAGTGTGAACTCTCTAGAAGCTCAAGTTAAACCATCACAGGACTATATTCAGGTTCTGCCTTGGAAATCCGATTTTAGTACTTCTTTAAAAGTATTCTCTTCTGAGAAAAGAGATTAAAGAGTATTAGGGTACCTATAATTCAAAATAACTGTTATGAATTCGCTTTTTGGGAAGAATTGTTTCAGCAAAAGATTTGTAAAAATACCTATATGAATGCTCACACCTGAAACCTCAAAAACCAACTCGGACAGACCCCTTTTGAGAATTAGTTTCTATATGCATTGTATGATCATTAAATACCATCCAGGCTGATCAAAACATTCAACAAAGAGGAAAAGCAACTGGTTCTCACTAGCTCCTAAGCTTTATTTTTCACCTTCATCTTTCTATTCTATTTCAAATTATTTCTGAATTTTCTTAAGGCTTTCCACTTTGATTACCACCTCAGTGGAGCACTCTTTCAAAAAGGCAGAGAGCTAATCTGGAAAGCAAATGTGGCTGTGCATCCACAAGTGCAAAGCATGCAGCCATCCAGATGCGTCCCACCATTTATTGGGGCACTGGGGAAACTAGTGTTTACCAGAGTACAGGATATGCTGCACTGCTTGAAATGCGGTCTTTGTTTTCTGCCTTCCATATTGAGGCTTTCCCCAAAGCAAAACCTGCCATCACAGGCAAATAATGAGTTTTGCACACAAAATGCTCATAACACAGCTGACATGCATCTCATTGTACCCCTAATGCGCGACAAACAATTAGTGATCAGACAAAGGAGTGCAAGAACAAATCCTATTAAAAAATAATAGGATTTTCTAGCAGATCACCCAAATGCCACTTTGGAAACAACTCCCTGGTCTGCTGCAGCCAGAAACAGCAGACAGGGAAGGGAGCCTTGCAGCACGACGCGCTTGTGAGCTGCATGCACAGCTACCGGCCAGCCGCAGCTCACCGCGTGAAAGCTGTGCTGGTGGACCAGTTCTGACAGCAACTGAAAATGCTGCAGCACGCGTCAGACAAGAGAAAAGAAGTAATGTCATATCTGGGGTATTTGTGAATCATTTACACCTCGGATCCATAAGCAAGTGTATTTTGTACATCAAAACACACAAGAAACTGTTACAATCGTATTTGGTCATTGCAAGATTTTTGTCAGGAACTTGCACATTCCAACTTCAAATGATCCCACAAAGGACAGCTGACTTAAACATGATTTCCTCGTTGTCTTAGTATATAACTGCCCAGGTCTATCAGCAGAGGGTTTAAAAAAAAAAATTAGACAGATGGGTATTTGAAGGAGCCTGACACTGTAACGTTGTCCCCAGTGGTTGCTATTAGATGCCATGTAAGTGATGCTGAGATGGTAACACACGAGGTGGCTCCTTTTGTGTTAGAGTTTGAAGAAAAGGAGGAGACAAATTCCCCGTGCTGAAAACCAGGCAGAGCACTTACCCACTGCAGCAGGTCACAAAATACTTGTAAGATAATAATTACTTAAAGCTTTTAAATTGGCAAGTATTTGTTACTTTTTGTATTTCTGTTCAGGATACTATATGCCTTCTCTTCTTGGGATCATTAGAATTGTCTTGCTTATTTATTTGTTTTCAATACACCACAGTGCAGGCTGCTTGGGATAAAAGCAGCTTCTTCCACACACCACAACCACCACCACATTACAGAGGAATTGAACTCTGCTCTGAATTGGTTTAGTACCTTCTATTAGAGTATAAAAACGGAAACTAATAACCAAAATTGGGAACCCATAAGAGCTATAATCATGTCATTATAGGAGATTTTTCCACAATTGTAGACCACGAGTTTTATTTTTTAAAAGGGAAGAAACATGGTTCCTAAGATTAGTCATCAAGGAATTCTTATTTAGTAGTATAGCTAAAAAGTCAAAACATTCTGCCTTTAAAATAAGCTGTGACCAAGCAACGTGTGGCTTGAGCAAAGAAGCAACATGGATACCCCTGAAGGCAAAGGTTAATGTAGCCCAACCACCAAAATCCACCCACCAGCACTTAGATACAAACACCCTGCCTCGTTGGGGATCACCTCTTCCACAGGTCTTTAGTTTTTTAGTTTAGTACGTGTCCCACTGCTCCAGGTACTACAGCAAACTGAGCATGCTGGTGCACAGGGAGAACTACAAGACAGCTGAGCGGAAAAAGCACAGAAGCTATTTAGTATGGTATCTAGTATGTTGGTCTGCCAAGTCAAATGGAAGCAACAGCCAGTCTCTCACCCAGCTGGGTTAGAGATTAACCATGTACAATATTGCTGTATTTGAACTGTGGAGTGCTGTAGGCTTGGTGAGAGGAAGGAGAAAGGAGTAGATGGAACAAGGTGGAGAAACACCTAGATAGGAATTGCTGCAGGAATAATTTTGAAGACTTACCCTTACAACCTGTTTACCCAGGCAAATACAAGTGTTTATAGCCCACCATATGCACTTGGCCAGCGTGCTGCTAAGACCCTCGCACTTTGCATACGCTCCAAAGCATTCAGCATGCACATCAGTTACGTACCTGCACAGTGCTTGAACTGCAGCAAGACTTTGCAAGCATTGAGAGCACTTGATAACTACCAACTTCACACAGAATTGTACATCAAACTCTGCCTTCCCTTAAGAACAAATTAGACATGACATCTATACTCAGGATATACAAAGGAAGTATCACAGCTTAAGGCCGTAGCTCACTTAGGGTAGGACTGGAAATGTCAGGCCAGCAGATATAATGCCTCAGAAGGATACTCAAAGCAGCTCCTGCAAGCGGGCACCTCCTTTCAGCTCCTTGGTTGATAGTCACTTTCTTGACATGCATGTCAATCATCGTCCTCTAAAGAAATGTTACTGATACATCCTGGCTCCCAAAGAGCGTGACTGCTGCCTCCACATCTACAGCCAGGAATACACAGAAAAGCAAAAGTCTTCAGAAAACTCAGAACTACAGCGTAATCACAAATTTTACTTTAGAATTGGAAACAGTGATGAATTTACTCCACTGCAAGAACAGCTTCTATCTACAGGGATATCTTTTCAGCTTTGGCAAAACCAAGGAGGGACGGAAAAAGAAGGGCTGGGGGATGCTGTTACACCAAGGTCACAGCAGCACGCAGAAACTATCCTTTTCCAGGCCTACAGCAGGCAAGCATTGTTGACTGACAGGCCAGCTAAAGAGAGAGACAACCTCTGAGGGTTTCCCATGAAGTCTATAAAACCTCGTCTGGTCCCAGCACCACCTTTGCTTTGCTCATTCCCCATCAGCACAATCCTGTCCTTGACAGCTGAGAACTGGAAACTCTTGCCCTCTTCAAGAGCCTCTCCAGCTGGCCAGAACCAACACTGGAGCCAGAGCCGGTGCCATAAGGGAGCAGAGATCACGAGCAAACAATGAGAAAAGGCAAAGATGCATGAAGTCAGTTCCTTGGTTTTAAGTTGATTTGGTTTTCCTGTAGCAGATGCAAGTGGTTCAAGAACTAAACCAGTTATTAAAGAACACAGAACAGGTAAAACCCTCATTGGTCTGTGCTTCAGTTAACGATTGGCTCTAGAAGGAAACCTCTCTGTGATCAAACAGTTAGAAGACAAACCTCATACACGTACCTACTCAGCAACTGAATATCCCCCCCTTCAGATGTCTGCTGCAATGTTTATTCAGAGCATCTGGAGGGTCACAGCACTGGTCATCAGCCTGTCATGAATCCCCATGCTGTTATAGTATTTAGTACTAATCCCTAGTGCTTCACTGCTAAGTAAGGGAAGAAAAATAAACAAACAAGCAAACAAACAAGCAAACCAAGCAACATCTTCTGTGTCCAACAACATGCTCTACCGACTGAGTGGACTTTGCATCATTTTTTATCCTGCCTTGAAAGACTACCATGACAGATGAAGCCCAAAGTCATAGATTAAATGAACTCAATAAAATTATGGAGGGGTGGTCCATAGATTAAGGGAAAATAGTGGGATCTGAGCATGACGTGAATGGTATGGAATAAGGGGTGGAGAATGTCGTGGGTTAAGCAGAGGAGAGTTAATTTTTTTTTCCTTTTCCCTTCTCTTCATAAATAGCTAGCAAGAAGCTATGTTTTGGATTCCTGCTCAGGAGAGAATTGATAAGAGAAGAACGTTTATAGTTATTGCTAGGATGTTGC
>WKFP01014985.1:89331-108886 GCA_011057875.1 Pterocles orientalis | reverse complement strand
AAATTAAGCTGTTCAAGGAGGGAACAAAAATAAACAAATAAAAGCTCTTCCAAAGAGGCAGATTTATAACTAAATCTGTCTGCAGAGCTGTGCAGACTAGAGAAATTAGGTCAAATCTTTTACTAGTCAACCTCAGTGCTATTCCTCTCTGGCTCTCCTCTTTAGCTTTCAGCAGTTATTGAAGAAATCAATTAATGACAATGCAACAGACCTGTCATGCAGGTCTCAAATTACATATCAAGGGGGTCATCTATGCCACTACAGATGGAAGGGGAAAAAAAGAAATCATTATAGTCTTTCCAATTCACAAATCCTAATCCTAGAGCGTATGCCTTCAATGCTGCTAGGGTCCATTAGCAGCCAAACAGTGATGCGTGTTAAAAAATAAAAGGGGAGGGAGGGAGGCAAGAAGCTGACAAAGACAGGCTAGAAAGAGGCAAAATAGAGGAACTGCTGTGCTTTTGCTTTTGCTGTGCTTGCAGCAAAAACACTATAGCATCTGCTGCCTTTAATGACATCTTGCTAGTGTATTTTCTACAGCTTCATGAGCAAACAGTTTTAGGAACCTCATAAATATCTCCATTTTGATACTAGATTTCCAAAGAGTTAACTGTAATACTATTTTGTATATCTACTAGTCACACTGTGTATGTTTTGTCTTTTAGGGAAAGAAGGACTTACATGCTGCAATTCATATATTCACTGTCACAAAGGCATTAAGTGCTTTTTTAAACCTTCATAAAATGCAGGGACCAAGTCAGTCCAATTTCAGCTTACTCATTTTTATTCATTTCTCTCCTTCTGTTGCTCAGACAGAAGGCACTTGGTTTCATCATTTAAAAAAAAAAAAAAAAACCCAAACGCAGAGATACGCAATTCTGTATCAGGCAAATACTAAACCAAATCACTCTCCAACTCCATTTCCACCACATGCAATATGCCATCCTGACAAGCTACTGCAAGAAGGCAAAGAAATCAACTTCCTGACTCAGTCCTATGATGGCCAATCTAACTGGTTTGACAAGCCACATACCGCAACCTTCACGTGGTTGATGTTATGCTGACAGCTGAAGGCTGGGGGAATGCTGGTGTGCCCCACAGGCTGGGCTAGGTAGGGGAACTGGTCCTGATTCTTAATGGTAAGTGCCTCCTCTAACAATGTGGTGACAGTGGCCTTGGACACTGCTCATGTTGCTGCCTCCCCTGCAAAGAGGACTGGGATACCCTTCTTACAAGCAGCTGAGGGACTTCAGTGGTGGGAAAGGGGTGCTTGGGGCCAGGGGGAGCGTGCTGCTGTTAAGCTGGACTGCCTCATTCATTTGCTTTGATGGAAAATAAGTCATTGAGGAAATGTGACACTTGCAGATCTGGCTGGCAAAATACACAATCAGTAAGTAGCCATTTTAGCCCAAATTAATGGAAATTGTCATAATCTCTCTTTCCACACAGGCGCTCAGCAGAGTTTCTGTTACGCTGCTAAAGCCGCCTTCTCTCACCAGTAAACCCAGGACTAAGACAGACCACCTGGAAAAACCATTTGGGGCACAGCATATAGCTGAGCAGCAGACTACAGAGAACGCATCCTAAATTCAAGAATGTGCATAGGGTGCCTTTGTCTTTGATGTTTCTTCACTTTTACTGTTCCTGCCTTTGGCTAAATTCCTTTGAAGCCAAGGCTATGCTACACATAACTCATCTCAATCAGCCTCATCTGACCTTTGTTTCTGAGCTGGATCTTATCTACAGCAGTCACTGTTGAACCTTCAGATTCTTGGATACTTTTTCATCCTTAACTCAGTGAGCAATGAACAATTATTGCCTCAGTATCTTAGATAAACAGCTTTGAAAATCTTGAGGAAAGGGTTTAGGGTTTTCTTTTTGGTTGGTTGATTGGTTTTTGTCTGTTTTTTGGCAGCAACACATTAAGCGGGGGGAGGCATCTTGGACCTGAACCCAGGAGGACACTTGGAATTTGGACCAAATGAGATGCAAAATGCAATCTAACAAGCTCTGCTTGATGTCTGCTGATCAGAAGATAAGTAAAGAAATAGCAGTGCTGGGATTATTGAGGCAGATACGAGGAGGGAGGCAAAGCAAGGTAGGGAAAACAAACATTTTGGAAAAAAATGCCAAGTTAAAACCATTCTGGAACCACTGTACCATCAGGCAGCAGCATCCAGGACAGTTTGACTCACTCCAAGCAAAGCAAATACTCAGTTTTGAAGCCTGTACCTTGATGCTCAATCCTTCTTCCTAAGCAGTGCTCATGCATGATAGTCCAATACAGATCTTTTGCTTCTATAACCTTCATTTTATAATAATCCATTTAGCACAGGTCAGACAGAATGCCTGTACTTACCTAAATGATACTTCCTTTATTTATCTTTAATTCTTAAAATACTGCCCCAGGATGAGAAACACAGTCTGAGATTCAAAATGGTTTTTTCTCCCCATCCTGTTCAATAGGTAAATGGTACAATAATTTGATCAGCTTCATTTGCAGAAAAATATTTTCTTGTTCCACAATTCAATCAGAAACTGGCATTGTTCTTTAAAGATGGCTAGCAGTACACCATTGTCAACTAGGTTTTCTTTCTGTATGAAACAAAGTTTATTTTTACTTTTAAATTACCAGCTGAATTTACAATGTACTCAAAAATCAAGCTGGAAATTACTTTGTCCTTCATTTATTCAAAAAGCTACCCAAACCAAAGTTTTATGCAATTCAACAGCAGCTCTCAAGAACAGTCAAACTGTATTGAGTAAAGAAAGCAAAATTTCAATTGTTTAAATTCCTTTTGTTAGATCACTGATATTCTGATTAGAAACTTAACACAACATCTCCCTTATGAAACAGGTGTTTCTCAATAAGGAAATAAGAGTTTGTGGATGTCTTTCCAAAGCCTCAGTTATCGGGAAAACATACTATCAGTCTTCCAGAGAACAGCTCTTGTCCTTTATTGGGTTCTCACCATAATGAACATCTGCTAAGTCTATAAATTAATCACTGAAAACATCTTGTGCTTCTAGATGATCCAGGCAATCATAGCTGTTCCAGGTTACTAGAGAACATTATCATTTTTCTTTCTCACACAGACATACATCCACATGCACGTCTCCCCTTACAGTGCAGCATAAAGCAAGAACAATTATTTGACATTATTTTTCATGTCATAAAATAAACCTTTAAGGATAATCAAGTAACCAGAGCAGCACACTGTAAATTTCCCTAGCTGATTTAAGCAGCAATTTTTGTACTGTGATAGCCTGAGGATATGAAGGATGCCTCACCTAACTGACTGAAAATGCTCTCTATCTTGAAATCAAGAATTCTTCTGCCTGTCTTCTTGGTTTCTCAACAGCAGAGTTTGGCATGCAGTTGCAATAGGCTCTTTCCATTTCAAAGAAAAGGCTAGAGTCCACTTTAGAGAACTCTTTGCATGTAATGGTATTTATCTTATTACCCCACAAAAGGCCCAACCAACTCAAATCTCACCTACTCTCCCCGTCTTCACAGTTTCCCATTCTTCCTGTGTGTGTTGACATATATTGACACTGTATGTGACCTCATCTTATGACCAGCTGCAATTCCTCTGCCCTCAGAGCTCTCAGTTCATCAATCAGAAATTGGCTCATTTGACTACTATTTGTAACTTCTACAGATGGAAACCACCTACCCTAATTAAAGTTTGGTGCAAATCTCCTGTATTTCCTTTTGGTGTTCCTGGTCTAGCTGACCATCCAGGACTCCGGTGAATGAGGATCCAGTCTCTCACCAAGGCCTGCCAGAAGTAACAGCACCTAACATTTTCTAACCAAACCTGGCTATTGACTTAATTTGGAAAGAGTAGCAAGGGAGCTGTCTTTCCCAAATGGCACATTTCGGGATGCCATCAGCAGAGGTAAACAGATGCTAGTTTGTAATCATTTTGGATCACATTAGCCAGCTGGCATCTCTTTTCTTTCTTATTTGTAATCTGCATTCATTGAAGATGCCGCAAGAAGGTGGGGGTGGCACCTAGTCATGCTACATGTGGGAGGGGATTGCAACAATACAAACACTACGGCTTTCTACTGCTTACCTGGAAAAAAAATATCTTTTAAAGAATTTTCAGATCTGTTCCATGCATAACTTGAGGCAGACAAATCACATATACATCAAGTCTCTTCCTTTCCCAGGATACAAGTGTTCTCATATACCTTTGAGTTTAGCAGTGTATCTGACGGGAGCAGTTGCACATGCATGTTGTTTCTGGTGAGAACACACAAATGGGCATGCCTGGTTACACCGCATTCCTCCCAGGTGTACGCACATACATCATGGTCACTTTTTCCCCCCTCACACTGTACTGTTAGTCTCAGTCCCCTCTCCCACACTCCAGAAAACACCTGCGCGCTCCTTCCAAACCTACTTCTCTGCCTCGTTCCAACCTCTGGTCCTCAACCTCTCCATTAACAATTTTTATCTACTGAGTACAAGAGGTATTTGGGGAGTAATTAATTCCCTAAACTTTAAGTTCCAAGTAAACAACAGAAGTGTCAAGATACTGAAAAGCAGCAGATTGTCACACGACAAGCTTTGTGGTTGCTTCACTGTATTTCCACAAAAATTATTTGCATTACTCATACACGAGGGGGTTGACTTGTCATGATCAGACATTTGAGATGCAAATATTTATTGATGGCACAGAAGTACTACAACTTTTGTTTTTATTATTCATTATTTTAACACCATTAGTTAAGAGGTTTTGGACCACCATTATTTTAACACCATTAGTTAAGAGGCTTTGGAACACCAAAATCACTCAAGCCTGTTCTGCAGAAGGACCAAAAGAACTTACATTTTATCACTATTTTATTTATATGATAAGTAATCCTGCTGCCGGATCAAGCTCTAAGCCTAGAACTATGAGCTGAGAGCTGAAGTACACTGCAGTAGTGTACTATTTTCATAAAGAAAGCCAAAGAGTAAATCAAGTCCTTCATTAAAATTACAATTATAGGACAATAACTTTGTAAATACTATATTTTTATACCCTGTTCTAAATAGCATTCAGATGTCCAAAAGTATTAAAATACAGATTTTAATGCATTCCAAAATTTATTTATTTTTAGCTGAATAAAGAGGACATGTCTCTTTGGTATAGAACACTGCCACACGCAGCAGCCCTCCTCTACTCACGGATCTTCATGCCAAGTATTATACTGCACTTCAACAGAAAAACATCAGCATTTACTTCTGTTAGTTTTTCAGCTTTAGACAGTCTTATTACACACAGACACCTTACACAGCTTTCACAACATTACTCAGACCTTTTTCAACTGTTCATTTGCATTAAGTTCCATTTACAGACCTGCATCTCAAAATACCCTTTTGGAACAGGCAAATATTATATTACCACTGTTTTCGATACAATTTTAGAGGTAAGGAATGAGGAAGGAACAAAACCCAACCCTGGTATGAATCTTCTGGGCACAGTGTGAATGGATGGCAAAGCAAGGCAATATCACTGAAATTGAGACAGTTTGACAGTTTGCACTTTCCTACCATGAAAAGTATTTATTTTGTTTCTTTTAAGTAATATGTTGGAAAATTTCCAGGCAAGACAATATTTAAGAAGGTGTTGAGAAGTAAAAAGAGCAAACTCTTCAGTGGCCATTAGAGCTTATAGCTTCAAGTGCCTTTTTTTCAAGATTTGGATTTGTCACAACAGATTTCTGATAAGGATTCCCACAAGCTCTGCATGTTTTACAGTTAATTTCATCTTGTTCCAGGTGTCTCCTCATCAAAGCAAGAATGAGATTGATTGATGGTGTTTCTTTTGTTCATTCAGTTGATGGCAACTGCTGGTCACTGGGACCTTATAGTCTTAAATTTAAGAGATGGAGAGAAAAATATCCCAGAAAACCCAGATGTGAAGATGAAATTTTCCATCTACCTTCTTCTCCTCTAACCTCATATATCCCAGACACAATCTGAAGTTATTCCACAACAGAAGGCAACTGCACTGGTAATAAGTGTCCAAGAGGAAGGGGGTTTAGGAGTTCAGCAGAATGCCTCACCTTGCAGTAAGTTCTGAAAACTTTTTACTGTTTGTGATAGTTCTTATTAAATAATGTGAAAACATTATAGAAACAAGAATCAGCTATGGTTCTTACACACATACTATAAAATAGGATACCAGGTCTAGGGGTACGTAATATAAAAATCATCAGCAGAGAACACGAGCACTAATTTTCAGTCCTCTGCTTTACTGTCACACTCTGAGCCAGACCTCTTGAGGCCAGGAGCCTTGCTCTTTCAATGTCAACAGCAAGACCAGACCAGTGCACTTCCAATCACTGTCCCACAGGCTGGAGTTTTGGAATCTCTGGAGGATGCAGAGCCCACTCCTGTGATTAAGCTGTCTACTTGAAAACCGCTCCTTTATGGGCAAAGCTGAGGGGGTACATTTGTCAAGCCTTCATTTGAAGAGAGTTTGGTTAAAGGGGAACTTTAAAAACACACAAGGTGGATCCAGTGTGTTCCATTTTCCTATTCATTATGCAAGTGTACTCACTCAGAGGCCTCTTTATGTCATTCAATATAAATAAACACCTGCAGCACTACCAAGCAAAGCAAAAAGAGCACCCTGTTGTGAAGCAGAGTGGGAGATTTGTCAAGATGGTCTTGGATGTCATAATTATAACCTATTCAATATCCACACACACACACCACCCCCCAAGTTTAGATTTACTCTCTAAATCACAAAATCACCACACATGGAACAAACATCACCATCATTCAGGATGACACTTTTCTTTTTCTGTTTGTGCGTATGCAACATAGCTCTTAATAGATGCTTATATTGTAACTCTGGCAGCCACTATAGTTTACTTAGAACACCTGGGTTCGCATTAAGCTACTTGCCAGGCAGACTGACAGTAACACCATTGCAGTACAGTACCCATCAGGGCAACACTCCTTCCAGGCTACCCTACATGTTGACAGGAGCTACAGCCACAGCACAGATGTATCAGACCTTCTTCTCCACCACGAAGTAGCTTTGTGCAAGAGCAGAAGCGTGGCAGGACACAAGCAAGATGTCCATGAGGTGTCTACCTGTTGTTGAGTTGCAGACCTAACCTCTTTAGTTAGTATTAAAGATGCTCTTGTTCCAAAGGGATCAAGGGAAGGAAGAATAAGGCTAAAGCATAATCCCTTTGGATGACTGATCACCTTTTACCATGCAGGAGCCGAGGTCCACATCTTAACTCTGTCAAAAAAGCATAAGTCTTTCTAGTTAACATTAAATATTAACTAACCTTCTATGTGTGCGATTTGCAGACAGAACATTACTCCATGGCTGCACACATTCTATCAGTCCTGAAAAAAATGGGGGAGGAAGGAAATGTGGCATTTACTCAAGGAAAGAAAAATGGAATTTTAAATAAAATAATTTTACACACACACACACATATATATATAGCCTTGATTTCTACCTAAATGTACAGACTGAATGTCTTCTGCTTCTTAATTACTGAAACAGTAATCAGGTGGCTACTATATCACGACTATATAGAATGACACAATTTCTGTTCTTTCACACAAGTTTTATGCTGATATAACACCATAACTCAACAGAAGCTGATTTCTAATTCATATTGGCAGAAGATCAGATTCAGGACCTTTGTGAGTAAAGAAATATTCAAGAGTAATATAGATCCTCAAGGGGTACAAATCAGTCTGACCACGCTCAAACAAACTGTGATTTACACCACCAGCAGACTTTACCAGTATGCAAAAAATCAAATAAGACTCTGTGACAAAGCTCTTTATGCATGTAATAGAGTTTCACAAAATTAATGCACTCTTTAGATTACAGTTCATATAGGAAAACAAATGCTAATATTCCAAGAGAGACAGCTAGTCTGACGTATGGACTCCAGGATGTTTCACAGGAAGCTGTAAGAAGTCATTGGGCAGGAAGCATGAAAAACCCTGACCATTGTAATTTTATTTTTTCATGTATGACTTAGGGTTTACTGGCCCATGTGCAGCAGGAAAGCCTAAAGCTTTGGAAGAGATTCACAGGAAACTCTGCTGAAGTTGTCAACTGGTAACACCTGGATTCCAAAGACTGTTTTTATGTATAAAGATTAACTAATCTAGCTTTTTATTTTGAATCTTTATATAAAACCATATAAATGAAAAGTTAAGATGCTGGAAACTACTGCCTTGGCTCTTCATTCTAACAAGCCTTCCCCAAGACAGAGGGCCACCACCATAAACAAGCAAAAATAAAGTCAAACAACAATACATAACATCTTCCTGTTCTGGTCAGTGTTTAAAGTCAGCCACAGTTATTGAAGGGAAGTAGAAGTCCTTTGGAGACAGCACACAAAGCACTGGACATGAAGGATTGAAATCAAGGTTACCTTCTCCTTGCTCTGAAACCCTTTATGGACAACATAGCTGGCAACATCCTTACTTTCACAGCTACTTCCTTCTCTGGATATAGTTTCTCATCATGCTGTGCTCTAGTCCGAGAGCTTGAAAATGATGGCAGATTATTCAGCAGATAATGTCATTGAGTTAGTCAATGCACTTGGGTTATTTCCAAATAATTTTTCAGGGAATATTTCCTGGTGTGGATACAGGACTTTGTAGAAAGAAAATGTGAAAGTTATGGTTTTTCTGAATAAACACTTTTGAGAGTTTTGTGATTAAGATGGCCAATGTATTCTTTTTTCTACCAAACTGAGAAAGAGCCTTGATAACATTAGGATAAGCCTGAAACCCTTCCCCAACCCAAACCATTCTTCCTACCCACCCCTGCACTCAGCAGGCCTTCCTCAATGGCTCCTTTTACAATTAAACGCCCTCTTAAAAGCTAAGTTAGGAGTCTAATGCTCTTACCACTGTTCTTCAACAAAGGTGCAATGGAAGAGCAGCTCAACGGAATGAGAGTCACTACACATGACAGCACTGAAGAAGGGCAAAACACTTTGCTTCCTCTCTGTTTCAGTTGCTGCCTCTTCCATACACAAGAGCTGGGCAGGAATGGACAAACCTCAAGACAGAAACTTCAAATCTGCCTTTGTTTGCCAGCAGCAGTTCTGCAGAATATCATGCATGAATAGGCAGCTTTTGTTCAAATGGTGGGGGGTGGGGGAGGGCAGGGAGAATCAACAAGAGGGCAAATAAAAATCAAAAGTAAGATGTGAACAGATGCAGGACAAAAAAAAACTTATGGGGCACGCGGAAGAAGAGACGAAGATCAGACAGATGTATGGCAAGAAATATTGGAATAAACCTTAATACTAATTTAAATAGGAGACATGTCAGGGAAATTTATTTTGAGATGGGTACACACCTGTAAGATGAGAAGTGAGAGAGAGAGTTAGCATCAGGAATCATGTTTTGCCCCAAAACAGTGAAATTCTTTCTGAATCATTAATTGGCAGCTTCCAGAGCAGATGTAAAACAAACAGAATCCTAAATTCTAGCTGTATATTCATAGAGTCCTGGTACTTCAAAGATGTGTTGGCTGTAATGTTTTGAGTTAAAAATGAAAGCATGGTAATGAAATATAACAAACAAAAGAACCCACAAAAAAAACCTGTAACACCACTAAATCCAGCCTCCAGAATAGGGTAAATGATTTAGCTACCATGCACTTAAAAATAAGTGCAAACGCAGATGCTTCAAAATAACTTTGTAGTTTTATTTTCTTTAGGGCACCTTCCTTGAGTAAGAGATCTGTTATTAGCATTTAAAGCTCTAAGCCACTCTCTTGTTATGCTCGAGTTATTCCCATCAGCAAAACACAAGTAATGCCATGATGATGGATACAAAGTGCTACTTTCTCTCCAAACCTTGAAGTCAGCTCTCTATAGAAGAGTAAGCAAGATGAAGTAGTGCTCTTCCATTTCTGCTAGCACACTTTTCATCTTGACAGCTGAAGGTAAATGCCAGGATAGGGGTTTGAGCTCTTGCCATGATTCTAGCAAACCATCAGCCTACTTTCAAGAAAATCAACATGTTTGGAGATTTTTTTTTTCCTTCAATAAAATACAAAACAAAACAAACAAACCCACAACAAAACTGTCCATGCACCACGCATGTAGATGCAAACTGAATAACTCTTAAATTAAGAGCCAGTCAAAAACATGTGCTCCTGGGGGCTGGCAAATGCTATAGAGATCTCATTTTTATCTCTGTGTTGTTGTCTTGTAACCAGACCCATCTATCCATGCTGGCTGAAAGTCAGGACATCTGTTCCTGACAAAATTTTGACATTTCTAAATTTCAATTTTTTTACAAATTGGAAGAAAACCAAATATTTTTCACATTTCCTATAAATGCTCTAGAAAATAACAATTCCAGGTTAGCACACACAAGAGTTCCTCTAATTAGGATATGAGGTATGTTTCTTCTGTCAAATATCAAAATGTTTCATTATCACCCCAACAACTGACATTTTGCAATATCTCATTTTCTAGACCAGTCAATATTTTATAGCTGCTCTTAAAAGATATTTTTAATGTAATGATTTTTACTAAAATAGGAAAAAAGTATTAAGTCAGAGTGATGTGATGCCACTGCGGTGTATAAATTACTCTGTGTCAAACATACATACATATATATTTACCACTATACATATATTACCTATATAAACAGTTAGTGAATGGGGAACTAAAGACTGGCTTCTCTTGGTTTTTTTCTAAGACTGACATTATCTTGAACACAAAGGGAATAAAAACTTTTGCAGTAAGGCATGTGATCACCTATTCCCTGTCTTCTAAGAACCTTTTTCTGAGAATTTTTTTTCAAAAACAAAATTATTTTGAAGATATTGCAGTGTGGTACAGAATCCACTTAAGGGAAACAAAACTAAAATTATCCTCAAAAGTGCCTGCTATAATCAAATTTAATGCTGTAGGAGACTCAAAGTATTGATCCTAGAAGGGAACAGAATGTGTTTATACCACAGCAACTCAGATTTCACTTTGGGTGCCCACAAGGTAATTCCTCTCTTAGGTAGAGGAGGTCCACATCTATTTCTTGATTTACATCCCATCTACTCACATGCCAGACTACAACAAAATCAAAAGACTCATTCTACAGCAAATGGAAAATCCAGATGTCCATTCAATCAAGTACTATGTGCTCTACCCTAATTAAGTTTCTCCTGAAGGCTTACAGTGAACTTCAACCTAATTCTCACTTGTTCAGGTTTCCAATACAGTTTACACACTTCATACAGATGTGGGATCCCAGGAGCCCCTCGGAGCCCTGGACAGTGAAAGCATTCCATATAGTGAGCTTTATGATTTGACAGAATCACTGAAGTTGGAAGACACCTCTGGAGATCACCAAGTCCAGCCCCTACTCACAGCACAATCAACTAGAGCAGGACTGTGCCCAGTTAGGTTTTTGAACATCCACAGATGGAGACTCCACAACCTCTCTGGATAACCTGTCGCAGTGTTTCAGCACCATGCCAGGAAAAACTTTGTTCTCATGTTTAAACAGAATTTCCTGCATATCAATTGCCTGTTGTCTCTTGTTCTTTCACTGGACACCACCAAGAAGAGTCCGGCTCTGCCTTCTTTACTCTTCCTAGGTATTTGCACACACCAATAAAATCCCCCTGAGCCTTCTCCAGACCGAACCGTCCCAGATCTCTCAGCCTCTCCTCATATGTCAGATGCTCCAGATCTTTAATCATCTTAGTGGCCCTTCCCTGCCCTCACTCCAGTATGTTCATGCCTTGTAGAGGGGAGACCAAAACTGGAGTCATCACTCCAGACATGGCCTCAACAATGCTGAGTACAGGGGAATAATCTCTTCCCTCAACCTGCTGGCAAGAGTTTCCCCAATGCTGCTGGTGCACTTCTGGCTCACATTCCGCTTGCTGCCCATCAGCACTCCCAGGACTCCATTTGCAGTTCAATTTGTCATAAACACATCAATGCAATCACTGCAAAGTTAATTTGGTACAATGGGTGTTGTAATCCTGGGGAGTGTTTGGCGCTGGAACTGTTCATATTTTCAGGCTACTCTCTTATCATAACAGTTCTCTACCTTCCCTCATACTAGGTGTGTGGGAAAAGTCGACAGATAAGTATCAACCACCCAATTACTACCCCATTATTGCTTCAGTATATACAAAACACGCTCCTGCTTGTGGTCTAACCACTTGATTCTCTTTTTCCCAAGGGCTTCTTTCCAACATGATGCCCTTAAGAGAAATAAATACAACCAGCTGGACCAAATCATCTCATTCAGCAGCATGCTTTGGACAACTGCAAGTAGTAAACAGCAGAAGTTCAAGAAAATCTAACGGATAATTTCAGAAAAGCTTGTCAACAGGCACATACCCACTCACGACCCACTCATTACCTAAAACTTTGGTTTCAACAGAAGCAACTGGTCTCACCAGTTGCAAAAGGGGGTTCTGGTCTTGATGACTCACTGGTCTCATGTACTACAGCAGTGCCCAGGAAAGCCACAGCCCTGACAGTCAGCTAGCTGGTGAGAGGCTGGAGCCCTCCAGCTCCCCAGCTGAACAGGTCTGCTCTTGGTTGAGAAGTGCGTCAGAGGAGCTCATCACCACCTGAGTTCAGCCACTATTCCCAAAACTTCTCAGCTCACTTTTGTTTCACATAGATTTAATTTTGTCTGCTTTGCCACCCTGTAATGCCCACAGGGTTAGACTAGCATACCGTGTTTATGCTGTCCACCTACAAATTTTCAGCAGTTGCTGTACCAAGGTTAATTTCTGTACTTCTTAAGAAACATATCTTGTTCAGATTGTCCCCTCCGTGACACCACACCAGGCAGTTTGTTAATATCAGGTTATTCCCCCCAACCCTCCAAGAGAAACCAAGACAGGGAGGATACTATTAAAAGGAAGCTTTTATTGCACTCACACTGAGAAAAAAATGCAAGTGATGTGGATATATTGCTTTAACCATCCTACTGTGACATGTGAGTGCAAAGAAGGCTTTTCATCATTTCAGACCAAACTTCAAAGTGGGTCATTTATAATATTAAAATGAGGTTTAGGTTAGTGAACCTGAAAGAGACTTCATTAATAGAAGGTAGTTTGGGGAACCTTAGCATTCTGTTCCTCCTTTTGCAAAAGGTAACTTGGATTAATAGCCAATATATAAATACATATGTGCCTTACGTATTATAAAATACACAACATAGCTAACTGTTAATGCTTCCTTATGGCTCTTCGACATTCTTAATAATTGTACAGACAATTACCTTGAGAGTTAAAATTTGATTATGCTACATCAGTAACAATTACATGAGGCTTCACAATTGCTCAGCAATATGAGAGCTTACTAACAGCAAAATTTGTGATTAAGAGATGTATTAACTACAAAGGAAAAAAAATCATTACAGTTTTTTTTCTGCTTTTGGTACAGTCACAGCTTTGTGTTACAGGTCCACCAGCATTATGAAAATCATCTCTTAAGACTGTAACTGGCTATGTTAAATACTCCAGCTCTCCCACCTCCACCACAATTTGACTACTTCAAAATAACTAGAAAGGCATTATCCTCATAAGAAATTGAGGGAGTTGAGTCAGTCTTCCATAAGGACCATGCGCAAAAAAGACTTTCTTGCAGACGAGGGAAGATTTCAGCCCATCTGACTGTCATAAACTTTGCTCACATTAAAGCAAGACATCAGTGATTCCTCCACTTTCAAGTGGTCAGAGACCCACATGTCTCTCTCCCTTTCCCTTGACCTGGATGCCCCTCACTGCTGTACCCCCAAAATCTATAAATGCCCAATGAGTGAATGGAGTCACTGGTGTGAGAGACCACAGAGCAACAAAGGTGTTAGATGAATACCTCTAAGGAACTGTTGATACACATCTGACTGTCCATAAGGTGCCAACTATGGTCTTAAGCATACTACCAAATATCATACAAGGTTACATCACTTATGAAAGCTACAGAGTTCTATGCCGTAATTTTAACTTTCTTCTTAAAACTCCAAGACCACCTGGAGACAGGCACAGAAACCTCAAATGCTATTTAACTGACAAACTACTGTAGGCAGGGAATATTTAACAACTGTTGGGAAAATCAAAACACAAATATGGTCAAGTAAGCACTGTTCAGCTCAGGTAATCCCCTTCTTCTCTACCCTGTTTGATAACAGAGATAGAGTCAAGGGAACAGATTTTCCCCAAATGTTAATTTACTAAATACTTTGTATAGACTAGTAAGACACTGGTCTGCAGATGTATAGAGAGAGGCAGCATACCAGAAGCTGAGAACAAGTTCTTAGCAAATGCTTGTTTACCAGCAACAGAGACAGAAGTAGGAGCAACCAAAAGAGCTAGAGGCAATTTGGATCTAACTGCACAATTAACAGGAATCCAAGAAGGAATGAAGTGGGAGTTTCCAGCAGTAACTGGAACCTGCACTCAGACAAAACCCCAGTAACAGCAGCTCTGCCTCAGTAATAGGCTCCCAGTACCCGCTAGTAACCTGTCACCGAAACCTTTCCCTTCGCCGAGCTACGATTTTGTTGTCATACATCTGTCACACAGATATTTTAGAAATCATACATATTTCCCATTTAACTCCCAATTTTGAAATTGGCACTAACGTGCACTTTATGAAGTGCACTAACGTTCCTTTATGAAGGACATTTAAATAGTATGCATTTTATCTACTCCACCTTCTTTTAAAGGAACTTTTAAAGCTTCTCTAAGCTTACATCTGAACACACAACTACATTACACAACAGAGATGTGTACCAGCCAACACAGACACAACAGCTGGTGCCAAGACAGACAACAGCTCTCCAGGTAAAAACAATCGTTTTGTTGTGAGGTGTCTACTTGTGTTAGTGGGTGAAGCTCAAACACTGCAACCCGAGGAAACAAAAACTGGTTACATAACGGAAAATATAAATGACAGCATATTAATTACTAATGAAAAGAAACAGAGAAATGGATAGTATAATCAGCGAGACAAATTTATTTTAAAGCTATTTACTGTTAATACTCTATTGGTACTATTTTAAAAAGAAATTGGTTTAAAGTTTTTTTTTTTGGTTATTTTCTTTACATCATCTGTGTCTTTTAATAAGAAGTTATCAATTTCAATGTCCTATTCCATTTCAACAGAATCAAGCATTTATTAAATAGTAATCAAGCAAAAAAAGACTGTACAGGTTCTCTTATGAAAAATAGAAATTATAAAAAACATAGAGTAAAAAAGAAAACTGAGACAGTTATTGTCAGTGACCACATGCATCCACTTACACACAAGTGAATTGTACATGAATGATCAGATTTTGCCTAACACACGGGGAACTAAGCAAGAAATCTACAAATATCACAGCCAACAAACAGGTTTTGACAGAAATAACAATCACTGTGCCACCCAACCTCCCTAGATGAGGTTTCAGGTTGCTGGAAATGCAGCAGGTTTGTATACCCTCTTGTATCCCATCTAGCCTCCTTGTTGTTGTAAGAAAACACTGATGTCTTAGAGATTACGAAAATCAAATTTGTATGTATACACCACGTAACAGAAACACCTGCAAGATTTTAATGTATTGTCATGTGAATGAATTTTTACAGTTTGCAAAATCTATATATCCTTGTTATTTTTTTATATCTATATATATGTGCGCACACACACAGTCATTGTATTATGTCACCCTGATCCACTAGGAATTCTGCTGTGACATACCAAATGACAGCCAGATGAGGTTACCTTTGAGGCTGAATTATCATTATAAAAGCAAAATGTTATATAAAAGCTGTGAATTTCCATATGCTCAATGTCTAGAGTATCTTGATCTGACTGATAGTAAACGATGAGGCTGGCTCAGTTTAAATCAGTGCAGCTGGAGGGCTGTTCCTATATATAATCAAGCTATTCCTGACCATATGGCCATTCCATCAACTGAGGAGTATCAGCTTCACCTTTGAGAACTGCCCCCACGTCAAAGCAAGAGGACAATAAAGGCATTAGATGTGCTGGTCAGGGATAGCAGGACAAGGAAATCAACAAAAAGTAGTTTATTTGAAAGGAAGAAAATTCAAAATTTATTAATTTCAAAAGTGTTTAGATTTGTTTCTTGACTTGATTAGTTGATTCAGCAAAGCAATAATAAAAAAATCCCAGTATGATTAACTCTGTTAATAATAGGTGAATATGTATAGAACAACATTTCCAAGTTCTGTCATTTCAGTTGCACCTGCAAATATGTACATACAAGTATATATGTATATAGAACATAAATATATACACATAAATGAATTCAACTTTTAACCCTTGGCATGACAAGTTTTATCCCCCAGACGTATCAAGAACTTTGTAAGCAAAGACACATGAAGTCCAAATCACATCTCCCCTGAACAATATTTCTTACTACTGTGAAGATCCATGAAGTTAGTCACCCTTCACAGCAAGGGAAGTAAAACCATACTGCTCCAGCAGCCTACCAGTCAGCTGCTGTGAAAGAGTGAAAATAATGGATATAAAATACATAACTAGATTCTTAACACCCCGTGGCCGCTTACCTACCAGCATAAAGAATTGCAAGAGCACCTGTATTAGGCATCTGACAAAACAAATTAAAGAATACACGGATGTTACAAATATTGAAGTGCTACCATGGATATAAAGTACATCTGGGTTTTTTTTTTTCACATGTATTACAGCATCTATTTTTATTTTTTCTTTAATTCTAGATACCATTGCAAAAACTGGGGCCAAATCTTGTTCCAGGATGCGGCATGTACAACATCAGTCATCCACAATGTGAGTTTTGAAAGGAAAAAAATGTATCTGTTTTAACACAGAGAAGAATGAAAAAATTATCATTTTAACAGATATTCCTCTCTTTTATTCCAGATCTTTATAGCTTTATCAATTGAAATAATTGCAAGCCTTTAACTAATGATGTGCATGAGGCATTTCTGTGGCTCCCAAACAAAACACAGAGGCCTAACAAAATAAATTACCACTGAGCAATAATAAGGCTTGATCTTGCCCCCATTCAAGTCAATCTTGCTTTGATCAGTGGAAGCAGGTCCAGTTGCTTTTGCCCAGCTAGCTTTAATAAAATGCTCCACATGAAAAATCACAATTCTACCATCTGGTTTAATCCCTACTCTCATAGTGGAGTTTTGCAACTGATTTGAAATTAAAAAGGAAAAAACCCCTCATATTTAAGTAACTGTTAATAAAACATCTTTGGAGGTTTCTCATCAACTATCAGGCTAGCAGAATTGCATTTCCAGATCTAAATTTCAAAATTAGCCTAAAGAATATCAGAGAATTACAAAAACATACCAATTTCTCATCTGTATAACACTTAAAAATATAATGTACTGCAAAATTAAAAAATACTTTAAGAAAAATAACCAGAAAGAGGGGATACAGACTAATAAATAATCAGAGTAGGTTCTATAATGCTAACAACAGCCACATCAGAACTAGCAGAAACAATGGGATTCTAAATTTAGGCTGAAATAGTCTCCCTGACTGTTCCTCCATCTAAACACGGTCCTGCTGTGATACATACTGCAGTTCAGATGTCAAGGGATGCAACATCACTTTCAGCTTGCAAAAGTACACATTGTACAGACAGCAAAAGAAAAAAAATCCACTAATGATTTGACATTATCTAAATAATACTTGGCACTCAAATTTTAACTATATTGCAGTATTAAAACTTAGCATAAGTGTTTAAATCAACTTTTGATAATCTCAGATTTTTGGGCAGACCATAAGTTTTGCTGTCTCTTTCAGCAAACAAGTAGAGCAACACAGAAGTCAACAACAGCCCACCGCAGCTTATTTTTCAGAACAAATACGGTCCTCTCAACTAAGTCATGAAAACAGCCAAGTTTTTTGCAAACCAGCATCCCAGGTGCCACATTCTAACCAGGGCGACAGAATACTTTACGAGATGCAGTGTTACCTGGCAGCTCACCTATCACATTATCACATTTAAAGCACCTGTATAGGCTTTCTCTGGAAAGTAGCCACTATTGGTCTTCCTAAATCTTCCTTGACTACCCTAACAGGACTGCCCAGAAAGACAGCACTGAAAACACTTAGGTGCTGGCATAGGGAATCTCTTTTGTTCTCTGCAGATGGAGGGAACACCACCTTTGTCAGGCTGCGCAAGTGAGCAACCCGCTTGGCTTCAGCTGCCTCCCCGCGACAGCCGGCCTCTGCCAACACCCACCGACAACAAACAGTCACGGCTGACCAATCACTAGTTTGACGTCTTGTACTTAGATATACACAAATACGAATTTATATGTTTTCGAAATGTCTGTTTTCAATTCAGCACTCTCAAAGAACTGCGAGCTTGGTTTAGTGGTGAACAGCGTCCGGAAAGTTTCCTCACCGAGATCCCGCATCCTCGCAGCACTTGCAGTGTTTCCGAACATGTCACACTCTGTCACCGCCGCTGCCATACACACCGGCCCAGCACAGCTCTGCTCAGCCGCGCAGCTGTGCCGTACCCTCAGGCCGGCGCTCACAGCGAGCTGCCCACTCACCCCTGACGCCCAGGTCTCGCAGCCGCCGCCTCAGCCGTGTCCCCACAGCGCTTCTTGCGGGGCTTCTCTGAGAGGGGCGGAAGGCACCCCACCGCAGCCCGTGGGTAGCGGCCCGCGGGCGGGCAGGCCCCGGCGCGCACAGGTGCCGCAGGGCTCTTTCCCCCGGCCGCCGCAGGTGGAGGGAGCGCTGCGCCCGTTCCCGGGGAGATCTCGCCTCCTAGCGCCCGCCCCGGGCCGCGCTGCGAGCAGCGGCAGCGGAGCGCCAGCTGCTTCCGGAACCCCTCCACCTTCCTGCATCGGGCCCGCTACGTGACTGACCGAGGAGGAGGGAGAGAAAACGTGAGAGCCCGGCGAGGCCGGGAGGGAAGCGGCGGCGGCAGAAGGACGCCGGGCAGCCACGGTTCCCCAGCCACCCCTCAGCGAGCGGCCGCTGCCGGCCGCGCGGCCCTCCCAGCCCCGCCGAGCCCGGGGCGGCGCGGGCGGCTCGGGGTTACCTTTCGAAGAGCAGCCGGATCATGAAGATGCAGAAGGCCAGGGGGAAAGCGAGGTAGAGGTCCTCCGCCTGCGGGAAGGCGGCTTCCTCCGTGCTCTGCAGGTCCGCCCAGGTAACGTTGTGCGGCAGCCAGAACCGCTCGTTCCAGAACCAGGCGAGGATCCCTGCCATCTTTGCTTTGTCTGCCGCGGCGCCCCCCGCTCCGCTCCGCCCGCCGGCCTCCCTCGCCGCGCCGAGGCGTGTGCGAGCGGCTGCCTGGGGAAAGGAGGAGGATGGAGGCGTGTGTCAGCGCCTCAGCTGCGGATGATGCAGCCGAGCGCTGCGCTCTGCCGGCTCCCCGCCCCGGCCGCCCGCCGGGGGCAGCGGCCGCCCCGCCTGTCACACGCCCGCGCCGGCCCCCATTGGCTCCCGCCCGCACCCCGCGCTGCTCGGCTGCCCCAGGGCCGTCCGAGGAGCGCAGCGGGCCCCGGGGCTGGCCCCCACCGGTCAGACAGAAGCATCTTTTCCCCACCCC
>WKFP01014985.1:77359-89311 GCA_011057875.1 Pterocles orientalis | reverse complement strand
AGTGAATGACTGAAAGTAAGTCAGTTTCCTCAAAAGCCCAGTGTGGGCAGTCTTTGTAATATACAAGAGTTAGTAATAACTAAACAAAAACATATACACAAATTCCCAAAAAGTTACTGAACTATTTTTTCTCTGAAAAGAAAAAGACAAAATGGATGGACTGCACATTGCTGGTTGCTCAAGGTCTTGGACTAGCAAAGTGTAGGACTTCATAGTTTATGTCTTGTTTGTTTGTTTAGCATCAAGAAGCTGGGTAAGATCTTGGGCACAAAAGAAAAGGTTCCTTAGCTTTAGGGAAAAAATTATTGTTCCTAGTCTAATCAAGTTTCTCCTTCAGGCTTAAACCAAGTGTACTAAATGCATTTTCACACAGCAGATTTCCTTTGCCCACCAGCCTGAGTTCTCCCCATGGCTACAAACTTCCAGTAGCCTCTTCACATCAGGTGATGTGTACTAACTAACAAGTACTAACTTGCTTTCTCACAGATCAGAATAAACTGTGTGACACCTTGCAATGTAGACACAAAAATTCAGAAAGTTTTCTGGAAAATTTAATTTTTTTTTCTATCAATATTAAACTGCTTAAATTTGGCAGTGGTTTATGCTATCTTAGGCTTCCACACAGATATAAACACACACACCCAAAGCAAAGATTGAAAATAAAAATGATCAGTACTTAGTCATTAAGAGGGTTACTTTAGATAATGGGACACATAAGACGTCAGTTGATCAGGACAGCGTTCCAACAGGTACTGCAAAAATTGCATAGAAAAGTAGCATACTGTTTCAACTCGGCTCTTCAGCACGGAAACGCCCTTTAAAGTTTTCAAGCACTACATTCATGCTGCAAATATGGCTTGAGTTACAAGCTCATAACAAAACCTTGGAGGCTTCTTTGAAGGATATTGACAGACATCTTTCCCACTGGGGGAATGTCTCAAAAGCAGCTTTACTAGTTTACAGTGGGTAATAGCCTGCTGTTTTTATTTACCTGTCACGGTTTATTTATCCATCTGCAGTCAACAGGAGTGTGTATCGCATCTCTAAACTGCTTGGAGCGAGTTTGGTAGTGTGTATTTGTTAGCATCAGTGTCTGTGCCGTGCTACTGGCCACCTGGAGGAGTTCCTCCACCAAAACAGGAAAAGCTGCAGCAAAATTAAAATGTTATTGATTTTAAAAAATGCTAAAGAACTGAAAGCAACCGATCAAAATTTTTATCTTGTGTAGTCTGCTGTAATTCTGGAGTAGTGCCAGGCTTGCATGCAGGGAACTGCGATCAGACTCTGGGCCTCTCCATTTAATGGACCGGGCCATACAGGTGACAATAACATGATCCACTGGGGCTGACTTTCTGTTATCCAAACCTGAACTGGGTTGTTCCTGAGCAGAAGAGATGGATGTGCCTGACCCACGTAAAGGCAGCGGCACCAGCCCCATTTCCATACGTTGGTATCATTAGGCCACTAAAGATATGCCTAGCAGAAGGGTCAAGAACTGCCTGGGTGTTGCGTGGCTGCTCTCCACCCTCCTGGGGAGGGTGGAGGACCATGGGCATGGGGCAGCAACAGTGTGAAGCATTCTTCCAACACGTCTTCTACCTGCTGGTCCCGGCAGCTGTGGGGACTTCCATTTTCTTGTACCACTAGTTTTGTCAGCTTCTCTACTAATTTCACCGAAGAAGTAAAATCACACTAACAGAGCAGCAGTCTTCATTAAAAAAGCTATGCTGGGATAATCAAATCACTCCTGACTGCTGCATGGCGTTGTATTAATATGAAAAGACCAAACACTGGAGTTATCAAACGGTAAACCCTGAATTCAAATCACTAGCAGAGCTCTGTGTAATAACACTTAAATTACATCAGTACAGTAGGCGTTCCCACGTTATGTCACTTCACAGGCTTGCAAATTTTTTACCTTGGCAGACAAGCAAGTTTTGTCACTTGGGAAGACATGCAATGGTAATTACTTTGGCTGTCATAAAAAGATATGTGGACAAGTAGCTCTATCTGAAAAAGAGGTTTCCAAGCCTCAGGAGGGTTTGTGCTTTGTGCTGGGCTCCAACTAAAGTCAAGACTTGAGGCAGAACTGCTCTGTGAGGACTGGTCAGAAGAGGAAGAAGCAGGGATTGCCTGAGTCACTGTATGTCTCCATGCTTCATTTGTCTCCATTGTTCACTTTGGTTTGGTTTCCTGCTCTAGATTTAAAGAAAGTGTGATGAAGTGTACATTCTAATTATGATACTCTCATAGTTCACTTTTTTCAATGTTGCTTAACTACCTGAGCTTATGCTAAAGGGAACTAGACCCTGTGCAAACTACAGTAAGAGTAGTCAAAATCTTCTGCACCAATTTTAACTCAATTATCCTGAAAGAAAACTTCTAATGAGGTTTTGCACAACTCTTAGCATAGACAGAGGGCTGGAAAAAGTGCTGGTTTTATCTCAGACTAGATACACTGTATTACACTTCAACTGGCATTGTAGAAACATTTACTTCACCACTATTCATGTGACCAGCTTCAGACTCTAGAGTCACAGTATAATTTACTTAGCAAAGGGACTTTTCAAACCATCAGGTGGTCAAAATTTACTGTTCAGAGTGTTGGCTAGTGTGGAGCTGTACGGATATTGTCTCCCCAGCATCCAGAGATGCTCTGGGAGACTGCAGACTTTCAGTAGCCAGGTCTTGTTTCCCCGCTCAGTAAAATCTGGGCACTGACCAACTGCATGGCTGTACCCAACTCTAGCAATGAACATGCAACCTGGAGTCTGTGGCAGCTTTATGTCAGCTCTGAGGGGACAGACAATACCTGACCCTCCATGCAATGGGAGCACTAACCTGCATAAGAAGTCAGCTACTGCAGTGCTAATCTGTCAGACTCCTTACAGGGAATTTACATTGCCAGTGTGAGCTTCTGCAAGATCAGTACTTCCCACCTCACGGCTGCAAGCTGTGCTCTAGTCCTGGCAGCCCAGGAGTTATTTACTGTCTTATCAAACCACAGTCCTGAGAACGCCAGAAATTACTGTCAGAACTAAACTCACTTATTTACCATTCATCTTCAGACAGCTTCCAACCTTCAGGTCTGTATCAAAACAGATAAATTAAATAGAAGAATGACAAGCCAGACAAATGAGGGTAGCTGAATAATATCAATTAACATTAGCAGGCTTTTTTAAAAAAATATTTTTTTCCCAAAGTTTCAGTCAAAACAACATTTTTTTCTTGGAAAGGATACTTCATAAGAAAAAAAAAAGTATCACTTAATATTAAATGTAATCTTTTAACTAACATGCTTATCACTGTCATTATTTGCTATTGTTCATCAATAAAAGAGGTTTTCATTTACTAAAACCCCAAATAATTAAACCTCAGGAAGAAAATGCTGCTTCCAGAAATAAGAACCGTCACAGAAACAAACAAATGAAGTAATGCAAACCACAATGCACTCATTTCTAACTATGCATTTAGGATATCAACGGAGGATGAAGATCCAGCTGGCTGGGGCCCAAAGTGTTGGCAAGGAAAGTAGGAAAGGGAGTTAAAGGGATACAGTTTAAAGTAAGGAAAATTTATCTTTCTTTATCCTGTTGCACCTTCCAGTGGATTTGATCACCAAGTACAACATATTTTGTTCTGCCCTCAGGGACAGATGAGGGATGGAGAGAAATGCTCCGACATGATTCCAGCTGAACCTGAATCACTCAGATGAAGCTGGTGCTCTCCAGTCCTGCCACAAGTTCAGGTTCTTCAGTCTTATTCTTTGGAGCTCAGTTTCTGATCATGAAATCTCATGTTCCTGGTTTAGAGCAGAAGAAAAGCTGCAGCCCTTAGGAATGGGGAACAGAGCTGGGATGGGTTATACCCTCCTGCCTCTATTATAGATTGAAATTTTCCTTCACCAAAGTGGCACCAAAACAAGCTTTTTTCAGGAAACATCAGGGGAAGGCAGGCAGCATACTGTAGCTGTACAATTTCAAACACATACAAACTCTTCACATGAGCTTTGATTAAGAAGAGCCAGACACACACAGCTGCACTGCATTCCAAAATATACCCCCACCCCTCAATTTGCCTGTCTTTAAATAAGTGACACTTCTTTAAAGCACATTAAGTCCCCTGTGTTATATTTTTCAAGTCCTCTAGAGCACAGCTTTGTGAGGGGAAGATGGGCATGATTCTACCATTTTTATGACAATGTTGTATACTTTCTAGCTTGAATTTCCTCTGTAAGGCAAAATAAACACTCCCCAGCATGTTATTTGGGGTGATGTGTTATACCTTCTGCTACATGGGGGTGTTTAGATCCCATTTGAAGTCAGTCAGCAGGTAAAGTCATAATACAACTACAATCTTCTGCTTGTTGCAATATGTATGTAAGATTTTCCTTGTGCCTTAATAGCATGTTTGATGTGTTTATTCCACTACAATAATATTTTATAAGCTGGTCTACAAGCAGAGGGTCCGAACAAAATCTTGGGATTAAATCTTCAACACACATCTTGTAAGGTTTTACACTCTACAGTATGTTGACTCAGGCTCTGTAGTATTATAAAAAATAGAAAAAACCCACTGCATAAATACTAACATTTTGTCAGCATTAGAAGTGGTCAACATCTAGATACTTAAGTTTTAATAACTTTTAAAATTAAAATCAGAAAAAATACTGCTTTCCCTTTGGTATACTTAGTCTATTGTGTTGAATTGTGTTTTACAAAAACTGTTTCATGATGTAGAATAAACCCAGGAGGAATTAAGAATCATAACACTGAGCATTACCAAAAAGTACAAGCATCTGCAAGGATGGGCTGCATTAATAACAGTCTGGATAGTCACCATGTGAGGGAGCACTTAGTGTCAATTTGTCAACTCCTTTTAACTGCACTTGGCAGTAGCAATTTTCTCCTTTATTTTTTTCTTCTATCCATCAATAGCTGTAAAAAGACCCAGTAGTCAACACTTTGCAGGTGTTCTTTTGTAACAAAATAATATTAATTAGGTATTAAAATCCCTAATTGCTGTTTATTTCTTCGACTTTCTGCATCAGCAATTTGTAATGTTTTCCTTGTGCAGACTCTTTACTGCTTTCTAAGCCATTTTTCTTTCTCACTTGACAGCGTCTCTTCTGTCCTTTCCTGTGTACATGGTCATTTTTCCACTCAGTTATTATTCAGACTCAATATTCACTAAATTTAAGCTGCAAAAATATGTATTTTTACCACAGTATTATTTGAGATGCTTAATGTGTTTGTTTGTTAGTGCACTCACAGAATGATGATGTTCTGGTTGATTTCATGCTGATTTCATTACAAAATCAGCCTAAGAGCTAAGAGAAACCAGCAAAGAGTATACAGGCAAGGCTGTTTCAATTAGGAATTAGGAGGGTACTAAAATATGCTTTAAAAATCACTCACCCGTAAATACTGAAGAGAGTTGGCATGTTTACCACAACATTCTCAGCATGTTCAGTCATCTAGTAAAACGGCATGGAGCAAGGCAAATACAAGCACGAGGAAGGATTTCACCAGTACCAACTGGGTTTGGAACAACACTGACAGATTTTCACTTTAGGGGGGAAAAAGAAACCAACCATAAGGAGAGCATATTGCCAAGAAGATAAGTAAGTGGAATCGTGTTTTAAAGAACCTAATCTTTTATTCTTCATTTGCCTCAGCACTTGCTATTTATTCTGCAAAAGTTTCAGGTGGCAGAGAAAAAGAGTGACTGAAAGAACCACCAGAAAGGCTACCAGCAGCAGAACTCTCTGGCTGCTGATGTCGGAGGAGCAGGAAACAGCACTAGCAGAAGCCTGAGCTCTGACTGACCTAGCGATCAGGTGAAGCAGCTCTGAAGGGAATGATTTAAGGATGATTTATGGTCTGCCTTGCAGGAGTAGAGATCACTGTTTTGTCTGGAGCACATAACTTACCTTAAGGGTTACTTCATATGCTATTTCCCAATCTAGTAGCTGAAAACAACAGAAAAGTATCTTACTTCACCACCACCCATGAGTGAGATTTGCTAACAGAGTGACTACCAGTTGCCTCTTCTTGGTGGCCATGCCTTAACACTGGGTTGGAGACACAATGTCATGACTGGGGAACTCCTATGGTAATAGAAACTGGGACCCAAAAGTTGCTGGAGAGACCAAAAATAATGTTTCCACCTCTCTTGTTATGCCAAGACTACATAGACACAGCTGACAGTATGTCTATGCTACCTCTCTGGAAGTGCTGTAATCAGAATAAAGATCCACCTTAGACTAGCAGTTAATTTTTCCCCTGTCATTGCATAAACAATAACATGTTTCAGGTAGGTACCATGGCATTTTCCAGCAACCTTTTAACAACAAATTCTGGTTTCTTCTCATCTTGTCTGTTTCTTATGACACACATCAGAATGGATTTTGAGAAAAAGATTCTTTAACAACCTTTGCCTTCTCAGGCTAGCTATTAAAGGCCTTTAAAAAAAAAAAAGAAAGGTATAATTTGAAGATACTTTGGTAGTTTTACAAATAGAACAAACACATCTCCACACACAACTCAAACTACATACCTGTGCCGATCACATGCCACTATTCTTCCCCTGCTGCAGTAACTGATAACATGCCAAAGATGACTGTCCGGCAGTTTTGACTTCCGAGCTTACTGTTTTTCTAAGCTTAAAATTCCTAATCATTAAATCTTATAACTATCTACTTTTAATGTCATTCCATCTTAAACAGATGATTCTAACCAATTGCTTCTCAGCACCCCTCTAATCCAACCAATGTTGCCCGTTAAGTCACTAGATCAATTTCCGTCCATCGACATGCTATAGCATTGTCAGCTAGTGACTCTTAGAGATCCTTTTGTCACCATGGCCTTATTTCCCAGCATGCTGACTCTTGCCTTCTCCAGCGTTTTGTTTGCCTGTAGGTTTCTAGCTCTCCTTGATGTCAGAACTTGTAAAGGGAATGTTTTACCACTTTTAAGACCCCTCCTGCTTAACAAACGAGCGACATTCAGAGGTGCACAAAGGAACAGAACATTATAAATATCTCAGCTGATAGGACAAGATTTCTAAGCCAAAACAGAGCTTAATCTTCCTGCAACTCTAAGCAGCAGCATAAGCATCCTACTGCTTTTGAAGCTTTCCTGTTGTCTCAGCAAAGTGCTGCCTTCCTTAACTTAATTTTTACATTTAAAAAAATATAATAAATAGCATACTGCATTTTTCTGTTTTCAAGGACACACAAAGTATTACTCTTTATTTTGGGACTAAAGCTTAAGTAATTTCACAGAAAAAGAAAAATTGTAATGAACTTTTTTACTAATCTGAATCCTGCATTACTCACAGCATTTGTCACAACCATCTAATGCTGGTTCTGAAAGCCTCTGTTAGATATCCTTTTCTCTGACAGGCTTGAGTTGTGTGGTGATGCTAGTAACCACATCAGGCCTTGAGCAGTTTCAAATATCCTCCTAGTCAGCTAATTGCATGCATCTGCAGCTCTGCTCATTTGCCTAGCTCCAGTGACAGCTGTGTAGCTCTGAAATGCAAACCAGAAGCAAAAGGTGTGTGAAAATTCATGCCAACCAACAGCAACTGGAATCAGAACAGTAGATTACCTTCAGTATGTGCCTCTGGAAACAAGGGGGACAGCGCTGAAGCAGTCAGTTCTGTTGCCTAAAATAAAATCTTTTGTCCATTCTATCTTGAACCATGCCTCTGTTACTGCAGACAAGACCATGAGTCCTTCCTTCTCAGCTTCTGCTCCACACACAAAAGGGTGTGCTCCATGATCCTGCGCTGTGTCTTGTACTTGTGGGCCAGCAGGCAGCAAAGAACAACACAAGTGTGGAAGGGCTGGCACTCAGTAAAGAAGAGGAGAAATAATGCACATTCAGAAATGTGCAATGAGAACAAATGCACAAGAAATATGAGCTGGAGACGTGGTTGGTGACATGCCTTGGCATTTTCTGCATAGCTGGCAATTTATTGCACATATGTAGGATGGTCATATCCTGTCCCCAGTGCCCCACAGTTTATCAAGCCTGGTCAGGCAGCCCTTCCAAGTCTTAAATCAGATCTGAAAGAATCAAGAAAGCATAAGCTACCTGTCCTAATTGCTTGAGTAACAGAGATCCAGGACTGGAGATAAGGGATTAACAAAAAGAGGAAATGCAATCCACTGGTGAATTTATGTTAATTACAGGCAAAAGAGCTAAGGATACAATTTTCAGGTCATTGCATCTCTGCTATTCCCATGGCTGTAGGGACTTAATCCTCATCTATCTTGACTGCACTTTGTATGGGTTAATTGGCATTTCTGCATAAACTATAAGACATGAAGTATGCTAATAAATTATGAGTCCTTAAAAAGTATTAACTGCTTAGAAAATTAGTAATGTATAAATAACTTAGTTCTGAAAGTTATACTACATTTGAGCACTCATTTTAAATCTCTTCAAATTTCAGCAATAAATACCTACAAATCACCCTTTCTGAGAATCAGCAAAAAGACAGGCCGGAAGCTAAGGAAGATTAGCAGTTGGAGTTAAAAATAATTGCCTTGCCGTTCCATTATGCTTCAGGCTTCTAAGACTGGGATTTACTTGGAGAAAAATCTGTTTAAAGCTGTTTTTGAATTCTTTGTCTTCTGATGCCGTAACCTGGGGGAAGGCAGCCTGTGGCTCACCGAGCAGCTGGGACAGACAGAAACGGTCTCCTGATTGACCTTCCCCTGATGCTGCTGCAAGGGTGCCCAATGGAGCACCCGCTAAGATGGCTTTGCTGCGGGGCTGCCCACACTGCCATGTCCACCCCCAACTACCCCTGGGCTACCATGGATGATGTCTTGTTGCTTCCCATGCTAATGGTGGATGCACCAGTAGGGGCAAGGTGAGAGGTGCAGGGGTTCCGCTTGCTTTTGCAACTTATGACAAAAAAGGAATACAGCAATTAGACATAAACAATTAGAGTCACACCCTTCCAAAGAAAACTGCAGATTGCAATGCTACCTGTGTGAACACGCCAGGAGAGAAATGCACCAGAGGGATGAGCAGCGGCTGCAGCCCACGTGCTGCCACCCTGCCCCGTGGGAGTGTCCCACAGTCATTCACTTGGGTGGACCCTTGGAGGTGTCATTGTACATGTAAGTTATTTTCTGAGACAGATTCCTCAGGGGAGAAGCTGTTTTACTCTGACTGCTTTGCATACATTCATGTAAGAAAGACATAATCTTCTCCTGGGGCATTCCTCCTGGATTCACACTAGCAGACAATTTACTAAGGAATGTGCAACATCTACCATATGTTAAAGTTAACCCAAGAGCCAGATGTCTAGAAGTGCATCATATAAAATTGAGGCCACAATTGAAAAAAAAGCCCTAGGGAGTCTGGTGACCAGGTTCTGGCGGGAAGGTAGCAGCCTGGAAATTAATCCTTGATATTGCATAACTCCCTGAAATTCTGAGCGATCTGGCCCCACCTGTGAGACAAACTCTGCTCTGTGGAAATCTGGCCTCCTTGTGCACATCCTGTGTGGAAACCGGGTGCTGGAAATAGTCAGCTCTCTGGCATGCAGGAGTTTCAGGCATTGGCACATGCTGGCAACCAGATCATATCCATCTTGCCAGGCTGGGAACTGGGAGAAAGGGATAGCCCACCGTGAAAAATTTTTCTGCTCACTTGGCAGCTGATATCCTTATGTACCCTGTGCCCGTGCTTACTCCACTGAGACTCTGCTAGAGAAAGCTTTAATTTAACATGTACTGCTTACTAACACCTTTTCAAATGCTAGTGTAAACCAAGCTGTTAAAAGTTTGCAGTCATGAGCTGGTTAAAATTAACCATAGCACAAAGCCCAGGGTCTAACTTGAGAAGCTAACAGTGATAAACCAGGGACTGTCATTGCATCAGAAAAAGAGAACTTACTGGGTGATTGTTCACCATTTAAATACCACATTAGGAACAATTATATCTGGATGAGGTGCATTTGTTTTTAAATAACTGTTTTGTTTTCTCTTGTGGTTTAACCCCAGCCAGCAGTAAACACCACACAGCCACTGGCTCACCTCCCACCCCACCCACCTCCCATGGGATGGGGGAGAGAATCAGAAGGGTAAAAGTGAGAAAACTCATGGGTTTAGATAAAGACAGTTTAATAAGCAAAGCAAAAGCCACGTGTACAAGCAAAGCAAAACAAGGAATTCATTCACTACTTCCCATCAGCAGGCAGGTATTCAGCCACCTCCAGGAAAGCAGGGCTCCATCACGCATAATGGTTACTTGGGAAGACAAATGTCATAACTCTGAATGTCTCCCCCTTTTTTTTCTTCCCTCAGCTTTACATGCTGAGCATGATGTCATATGGTATGGAATATCCCTTTGGTCAGCTGTCCTGGCTGTGTCCCCTCCCAACTTCTTGTGTACCCCCAGCCTGCACTCTGGTGGGTGGTGTGAGGAGCAGAAAAGGCTTTGTGTGTGAGCACTGCTCATCAATAACTAAAACATCCTTGTGTTAGCAACACTGTTTTCAGCACAAATCCAAAACATAGCCCTCTACGTGCTACTATGGAGAAAATCAACGCTATCCCAGACAAACCCAGCACATTTTGAAATACTATTGTAAGCAGAGCAATTTATATTCTGGTGTGGTTTAATCTGAGACATCCAAAGCACAAATGGTTTCAAACTACTTCCTTCAATACTCAGCTAGCTCGCTCCCTACTAAAATGTACTGTCCCAGCACCCTGCATTTGTTTCTAAAGAAAAAGAGCAAAGATACCTCAAAAATTCAAGCACCTACAGCTGGAGGACTCTTCAATTTGCCTAGGTTTTACACAAGCCTCCCCTGAAAGTTTGAGGCTTCAAAACATTTACTGCACAACAAATCCTTCTTTGCTGGGAGAACCTCCTGCAAACCTTACACCCACTGTACTACGGGGCCTGGAGGAGGACAGAGTGGAGGCTCTGGATCAGAGCTGATGACAACAGGAGAGGTACACAGGTTGAGACAGACCTGCTGAAAATACAGCCCAGAGGTTTTGGGGCTGGTACAGCCTTCATGGGTGTCCTGGGAAGAGGTTCTGCAGCTCTTCCTCTTCTCCTGATACATAGTGCAGGTCTTAGCAAGCAGGACTTGAAGGAGAGTTCCAGCCTTGTAAATTCATGTCTGAAATTCATCATCAGGCACATACTACTGTAGTATTTTGCATCACTGCAGTTGACTGATTGCCAATGCATTTGAGGCAATCAATACATTTGCAAAAAGTAAGGTCAAGAACTTAATATTTTGATGTGTCCCAGAACAAACCGAGAACTTGGCAGCTGAATCAGACCTAGGATTCAATTAATCTGTCAGCAGTCAGTACAAGGTATTTCAGAAGAATATGTAAGACTTCTGCAGCTGGCAGACGAGGGAAACATGGTCTTCTACCCTCACCCTACACATGCTTTAGATTTCTTCCTGATCTAATGGAGATTTTGTGAATCCTCAAAAAAGTGCCTTTCAGAGAGCTTTGACCATAGTTACAACTCTGGATGTTTGCTATCCAGTAAATGGTTGACTACCATTTGTCAGCCTTCATTACTTTCCTCATGCTGGTGAATACAAAGGTTATATTACATGTCCAGTGTACAGACTCATTACATTATGCCCATCCTTTAATTTAATTCCATGTTGCCTTGTTTTTATCTATAAAAGTAGTGCAGAGAGAAAGCTTCAAGCTAGTTCATTGTCATGGGTTAAGCAGAGCAGAGTTAATATTTTTTTCCTTTTCCCTTCTCTTCATAAATAGCTATCAAGAAGCTATGTTTTGGATTCCTGCTCAGGAGAGAATTGATAAGAGAAGAACGTTTATAGTTATTGCTAGGATGTTGCTATTTGTTCTCAAGGACATACATTCAGCCTTTTGGGGGGGAAGAGACAGTCTGGCTTCTAGCCTGGGATTTGCTTTTAGGTAAA
>WKFP01014985.1:53934-77339 GCA_011057875.1 Pterocles orientalis | reverse complement strand
TATCACTGTGTATCACATTGCATCTTTGTATATAGTATTATTTCTAATATTATTGTAGTTTAGTTATTAAATTGTCCTTATCTCAACCCACGAGTCCTCTTTGCCATTTACCTCTTTAATTCTCTCCCCTATCTTTGGGTGGGGGCAGGGACTGTGTGAGCGGGTGTGTGTGGTTTGGCCCCCAGCCAAGGGCCAACCCATCACATTCATAATGTTGTTTTTATCTACCATGCTCTTATTTATCTTTGCATTAAAGCAAACAGTTCTTGTCTTTTTAATTTGACTGCCTGGGAGAGTTTTTTCCATTCCCTTGATTTATCAGCTTTTTCTGATTCACCTCTTCTCCTGAATCCACTCTAATTAGCTCTGTGGTATCCTTTTTGATATGGAGTTACCAAGACCATGCAGCTGATGCTGCGGTGTCAATACAATAACAGATTTTTTTTCCATCACACTGTATCTGCTATTTTTTTCTTTTCATTTAATGACTTGCTTGCTCTTTTGGCCACAGATGCCCTTTGAGAAACCTGCAGCGATGCTTCATTTTAAGTATTAAATTAGTTTGGACCCCTGTGAGATGTACAATTAGTTTAACTTTTTCCTTCCATCCATAGTAGTTTGCATATCTCAGCACTAAAAAAATCTATTCTATCTAATCTGGGGAACTTCAAAAAGACCATTTTTAAAAATTCCCCTCTCTCTTCATAAACTGTGCTTTATTCTCCTGAACAATTTCCTAAATGACAGCCTCCTAGATAATGTCAGCCTCTTTTCTATTGAAGAAGTAAACTCAGATGATAAAAAGCAAACATCAGTTTCTTTAAGACTTATCTGTTCACCTTTATGCTACAGCTTCACAGTATAAAGAGTGCGAGAAAGTTAAGAGTTTGGGGCGGTGTCTTGGATAATTTTTTAAAGCTATTTTAATACAGTCTTATCTGGCCACTATGGAACAAGCCTGTTTGCTGTAAGGTTTTTAAAACCTTATTTAAAAATGTATTTATGGACACCAGAAAGCTGGAGTGGGACTTATTACAAGGGCATGTAGTGATAGGAAAAGGGGTAATGGCTTTAAACTGAAAGAGGGTAGATTTAGATTAGATATAAGCAAGAAATTCTTTACTGTGAGGGCAGTGAGGCACTGGAACAGGTTGCCCAGAGAAGCTGTGGATGCCCCATCCCTGGAGGTGTTCAAGGCCAAGTTGGATGAGGCTTTGAGCAACCTGGTCAAGTGGAGGGTGTCCCTGCCCATGGCAGGGGGCTTGGAACTAGACAGTCTTGAAGGCCCCTTCCAGCCCAACCATTTTATGATTCTATGATTAAGTGAATGTACTTCAACCTTTCTTTGAAAGCATACAGCAAATAACTCTTTATTAGTTACCTAAATTAAACATAATTATGTTCCATTATTGATATATTAATGAGAAGGTTCTGATGATTTCAGTACTATCTGTGCATAACCTGTTTATTTGATACTTCCTGGACATATAAGCCATGGTAAGTCTTCAGTAACACTTGTGTGAACAATCTGATCAAAGATTTCTTTGAGAATTAAATGCTTTTCTTTACACAAAATGAACCATTCGGCAGCGCTTCTCTTCACGAATACACTATAGAATACTTTTGCGAAACAAGGTTAGCAGGACTATCTCACAACTGGCCACATAAGTACTTGTATCAGAAGAGTGAGTTCCTTCTTTATGTTCATTTTGGCTTTCAAAAAATGACTTTGGTTTTTATTTCAAGTATGTACTATTGGCATCTCAAATCTGAAGATTAGCGAGCTTCTTAAATGCTTGCACCCATGCTGTACTGGGAGGAAAATCTGTAAAAATATAGAAAAATGATCACTTGATTAAGGTGTGAGGATAAGAGTGGGGGCTAGAACTAGCTTGAGAGCCAAGAAATAAGAATTCATATCCCTATGTCTGTGAAAGAAACATGACATGGCCTTAGGCAAATAATTTTACTTTGCTGTAGTTCTGCCTCCATTCCAGCTGTTAAACAGTGAAAATTTTAGTCTGCAGGACAGGAAAAATAATAAAAATAGTAATTTCCAGAGTAAATAGGTAGTGTGGTAGTGTACAGTATTACAAAGCTGGCAGAGTCCTTCAATTAATTGTCACTACAGTTCCTGGTAATTAGGCCTGAACTTTGGATCCCAAAAACCATCTTGGTCTGTGCAGAGTTCAGGTACCATTTCTACCTCAGTCTCTGGCATTTTCAGAGGAGACAGGACATAGCAGCTCAGCTCTTCAGTGTTCTTAAACCACTCCTGGGACCTGCCTGGACAGCCCTTAGATGTCTTTCTCTGACTGCCAAGCTGCTTGGTGGGCTTGGCTTCCTGCAATATTAGCCCCACGAAGTAACCTGTAACCTTCGGTCATACCGGATTCATTGATCACCAAGAATAGTGGCCCCCCAGGATACTTGTTAGAAGCACAGTTACACCAAGTGAAATGGATTCAAGTAAAGCCCCCGCTCCGCCAGAAGCACATACTTCAGTCAATCTGCACTTACCTACTTTGTGAGCTGGATCTACTGATTGTCTCAGATGTGCAAACTCCTGATACTGCCCAGCAGCAACCAGCTTCTGAGCAGAAACGTATCTCTGAGAACACATCCTTATGCAAGCCAGTTATCACTAGCTCTACACCAGCTAAAAAAGGGAGTTTTAGCTTCCTCCAGCCTAGTTTAGTACATGTTTGTGCATGTCTAAGTGCTCAGACCAAGGATGAATTAAAAGCAGCTGTGATTCTGAATACCTCAGTGAACTTATTTAGTCAGCAGGAGCAATGGAGACCACGAAAATACTACAAGAGCATCTCACTTTCCTGTCCTTCTCATGTATGGTTTTAGGGAAGAAGAAGGGAGCTCTGCAGAGATCTCTAGAAAGGTGGCATTGGTCCTGCTGCCACTGCTGAGCCTTCCAGGTGTGCAGCACATTCCTCTTTGCCAGTTGATGCTTGTTGGAACTGACAGCAAACAAAGTGAGCTTGGATCAAAAATAATTCCTTCAGAAGGAGCTGTTTTATATCCTTTGCTTTTTTCTTTCTCACAGTCTTCCTACAGCAGCTGCAGGCAACGTAGTTGTTCTTGTTGCTGCCAAAAGTCACTCAGGAGCCTAATCATCGATTTGCAAAATCGATGCTGTTCGACTGTAAGATGTTAAATACTCACCAACAAGCTGCAGCTTGTCTGCAGTGATCAGCACTGTGACTTGGAGCACCATTCATGCTGGCCAAGGCAGAATTTAGTTAAAAAGCAGGGTAATAGGATGGCAGTGAAAGAGTTGCTCTTTATGAGTCTGACCACTCATTCTGGGGTGTTGGAATATGGAAAAACTGCCTACAGTATTGGCTTAACTAATAGGAAGACAATTACAGAATCACAGAATGTTGGAGATTGGAAGGAACCTCGAAAGATCAAGTCCAATCCCTATGAGGAAGCAATGGTTTCTATAGTAATATGGAGGGGCTGGATGTATAGAATCAACTGCAAGATAGGCCTTTCAAGCAGGCAGCCTCTCAGAACCAGCTTCTTTCTGGACACCGATGAGAGCAGGGAAGACTGTCCTTCAACATCCAGGATGCATCTGTGAAAGCTGGACTGTCAAAAAAACAAAAGCCATATAAAATTTCTAGCTGGCTGGTGATACTAATTTTCTTTGAAGATTTCTTGCTTATCTTGTTTTATTCTCCTTTTTAAAATGCATTAAAACAGGGAAATTTCAAGTTTGTCTTTGAATTCCACTTGCCACGCTCACTGTTTTTGGGTCCTGCACCAGTGGTACACCACACACAGATGAAAGTGACTCACTGATGATTCTTTGTCATCAATGTGTCGATACCAACTTTATAGCTATATATACAATTTTCTAAGCATCTTAGCAGGAAGAAACACCAACCTTTTGCAACTTTTTAACATGGGAAAGTAATTGTAGTTAGTTTTTCCTTCCTTCATATGCTACAGGACAAATACACTTCGGGTGACTTTTAACATCCCTTTAGCTTCTTGTTTGTTCATTTGGTTTGTTTATTCGTATGAAGAGTGCTTGCTTTTCATATGTAATAAAAATGTCTCAGGTTTGATCATCATGTTGAAAAGTCAAGAGCTCCACAGATACAATACTGGTCCCAGATGCGTTTTATTGATTGTCAATAATATGAAAGAAAACTGTTACTAAAAATAAGACTTAGGCGCAAATTGATGAGATGGTATATCAGCCCATATTCCTATGTTTCCATGTAATGCTTTATGGCAAGTGGGACAGTTCCTCATAAGTCACAGTCAGAAGACATGTGGGCACTAATAATTTAGGATTCTATTAGCTTTTTCCACCCAGACACAATGTGCTGCAAATATTAATTAGGTCTCACTGTACCGCTTTAGGATAGCTCAGTACTATGAAATCAATTCCAATGTACGGTAAGAGATGTTTATTAAAAAGTATCTTCAGACACTATTGTTTTAATATTTTGTTGTACTCATCAGTTAGCACTTCCTCTCTGAATTATTTGTGCATTGACATACATCCACTTATGCTAATGCTCATACATCAAGGTGAAAATAGTTTTTGACATTACAACTGAATAGTTAACCTTGAATACTTGAGGCAGACACCCTCCATATTTTCCTATGTGTGAATTTCTCCTACTTACTGACAGGTTCTTACAAATGTATTTTATTGGCCATGTTACAATGCATACTCAGGGTCCTTTTAAAATGAACATTACTGACAATCTAATTTGCTAGCTCATGTGCTTTATTACAGATATCTTTCTTTTTTGAGAGCTAGGGAGGATGTCCATGCTCTCATGGCCAAATATAAATGTTCTTTTGGAGCTGACACAGGTTCTTCCTTTTGCAACCAATTAGAGACACTGGACTGCCACACTGGTCACACAGTTCATGTACACATATGGACACCTATGTTAGTTCATGTGTGCACTAAAAGCTGTATTTTCCTGATGACAGAAGCATCTTGTCATCTTCAACGGATGCAAGATTGAGCCTAAGTGTCTATGTGTTAAAAACCTAATGGTTTTTGCTGAATACTTGTCTGAGTAAGAACTTGAACTGAATGCCATTTGGGTCAAATGAAAAAAAATCTCCCCCTAACCTGAATGTTAAAGGTAATTAAGTCCTACTGTGGCAAACTGCTATTTAAGGAAAATTGCTTCTTTTTCCAAGCATGAAATAAGCTCGTTGATCTCAATATAGATATATAGCCTGAAAATGCATTTGATTTGAAAGTCACTTAACAAAATGTTGGGAAATTCTCTGTATTCTCTCTTCTGTGGCACTGCAATATTTGATTGATAGTAAATGTTTAATATTTTTAATTAGGATCTAATTTCACCAGAATAGACCCTAATCCAGATATGAAATGGAGCATACTGCTGGGAAGAGCTAGTAAAAACACAGAAATGTGAATGATGCAGCCTCATAGCTGTGGGTGAGTTCCTCTTGTATCTGTCTTGTTGCATCAGCTTTCACAATGAGTGCCTTCTGCACGGTACTGAGAAGCCCATGTGCACATGGAAGGGGAACTTACACCTTGTTATGAGCAGCTGGATATCCTGAAGGAACAGCATCACATCTTCCAGTGTATTTGAGTCGGAACCTACTGCATGATGTGTTTGACTTCACCCATTTATAAAAAGTTATGGGGAGAAGATTTCCTATTCTTTTCACATTCAAACCTTTGAAATTACTGCTTGTCAGGTCAGACCTATGGTCAGCAGCACTACTTGCATTTGGCTGTCCATCTGGAATGTCTGTGTTTATCTTAGTCTCTTTCTACCAAATAACACAGCAAGTACCAAACCTCACTATACCTTCCACCAAATATTGTCTTTATATAGGAGGATTTGATGACTTCCATCTGGAAGACTGAAGTATGTGGAAGTTAAAGCTGCATTCGCACAAACTTTTCCTGGGAGTCTACAGTTTGGAAAGTCACTGCTAAGATGGTTATATACTAAGATAAAGGGAATGCCTGAAAAATGTAGGGCAAGAAATCAGTAGATTTAACTTCTCTTGCTTGGAGCAGAGTTTTGAAAAAAAAGTGGGAAAGAGACGAGAGGGCAGATGACCACAGGATGGACTGCTAAGGGGAACAAGAATCAGAGGTGGCTAAATCATTTTTAGCGAAAGATACTTTTATCTCACTGGAAAATTTCCTGGAGAAGTGTACTTCACTAAATTAATAACAAAAACTACACAACAAGTAAATAACAGTCCTCAAGGAATGTGCATTCATATATACACTCTCTCGGTTTTTGGGTTCTTTCAGACAAATGTGTTCCTTTATACAGACCAGGCATTGGTCCAAGTTGTTGTCTCAGACCTGGAGGACAGCATTTTCTGCAATCTCTGTGTCTCTACATGTTTTTAGCCAATGTTGTCTGAACTAGAATGACCTTTTCTATTGGCATTGAGGCATATAAAGTGGATAATCATAGCAGGGGCAGACAGAAAGAAATCTATTTGTTGAGCAAGTCCATTCTTCTTTAAGGATGGACTGTCATCCCAGTGATGGATATATCAGATTAAATTGTCACTACCATTTGATTTTTCCAGGCATCTGCAAAAATTATTTATTTACATAAGGGAGAGCTTTGAGCGTAGAAAGGGAGCAACTGTTCTCTCAAAAAAAAATCAGCTCTCTTAAAATGTTTTTTTCTTGTGGATGTTTTCATTCTTCTCTGAAACAGTTAAAACATTTTAATTATTAGTAGAACTGCAGAGGTTCAGTGTCTCTGTATAGCCACCATAATAAGTACCCAATCAAGAGCAAGAAGTCAAAATAAGAGATAAAAATGACAGTTAATCAGGGCATAGACAATTAAGAATCCAGTAGCACCACTTAATTTTTCTAGGCTGGTTGATCACTTTTCACTATGAGGGAAGACAAAAATGTCGACCTTTTAAATTTGAATGTTGTCTTCTAAGAAAAGCAAAAGCTCACTTAATCTATGAACTCATTACCAGAGACATAAAGGTTAATCAAAGTATAGAAAAGGTGGACATTTGAGACAGAGTGGAAAAGCATACTGCTGTCTCCTTGGCATGTTACCATGGATCAAATAGGATCAAATCGGTTAAAACAACAGGAGTATACAGCCAAAAGCTTGCCCAAGCAATCACACGGATAATGATGCTAACTGCCAGGAAATACATTATTTTCAGTGTATGACGGCTGCACCAGTTGGCGAACTACCTGCTATTATGTAATGCAAGAAAAATATTTATTGCATTTTCCCTCTGTGATTTCAAAGACCATGGATTAAAAAAATCTGTATGTTTTGCACGTAGGAACTCTAGTGATAAAGTATCCTATCCACTGCGCTGCAAGAATTGATATTTTGCCGGTATCCAAATAAGATGTCTTATTGTTTGTCTCAAACAGTTGTGCGCTGCTATTCCTTTGAGATTACTGCTTTTAACTGCATAGAGCCATCATCTGAACATATAGCTGGGAATCACTCTTCACTCCAGTCTCAGCATTGACTCTAGATTTTAGCCCTTTATTTTTAGTCAAAGCCTGAAGAACTCACTGAAGAAAACAAGTATTCCACAAAGGTTGTAACACAAGTATGACAGGACTCTTGAACTGCTGGAATAGGGTTAGTAGAATACAGGAAGGAGTGTTAGTGGGTTTTGCAGAAAAAGGCCAGGATCAAAGACCAATTAAAAAAAAAAGTTGATACAATAAGGGATTCTGAAACGCAATCTGAAAGAACTTCAGCAGTCAGTTAAGTTGCCATAATGACATTGCAGGGAGATTACCTGGTTGATTCTAAGGTTTGCGGCATATGATAACTATGTCAAGGCACTTACAGTAAAAGCCATAAACAGATTTAAAACATATACTACAAAGAAAAACTGGGGATGTAATTTTCATAGTATGAAAAAAAAGTTGCTGCTTCATTCTCAGCTCCTATTTCAATAGTTTGTCACTTCAAGTGGTAAGTGGTCCACAATTTTTGCTTTCTGATAGAGGATTTTATTAATTCACTTAATAATGAAAAAGGTATAAATTTCAGCTCCATCATCCTGATTTCATTAGTTGCTTTGCCAAAGGACTATTGGTACAATCAGAGAAAATCACAGCCCTGCTGTGTTCAATAGCACGAGGCTGGAAGCCTCTTGGGCTCACAGCAGCACCTAGTGCAGTGCTGATGCTCCCCTCTCAAAGAGACTGAACAAGCTTCCTCCAGGCAGTGGGAGCAAAATTCAGCCTCCCCATGCCCCAGGCAGTAGCTCCCATGGCCATTGGCATGTCTCAGCAAGCATACCATAGGACAGTGGCAATGGAAGGTCATATTCTTTCTGTGAATCTGTTTTATACTTGTCTCACTTGCTTGTGCCTCAACTTGCTCCTTCCCCACAAAGACAGGAGGAGTGGGCTTTTCTGGTGAGACCCACATCTCTGCTCTCCAGCCCTCCGGGCTCTAGGGAGTTTTTGAGGTCTGAGGGTAGACTCTAGACTGGGGTATCTTTTTGAAGGGAAAATCAAAGCATTAGAAACAGTTTAAAGAAATCATGCTTCATGCCAAATACTGTATTTGAAGAAAGAGAAACTGTGGAAGGATTTATCTTTTTGATATGCCAGCATCATAGTGAGGTGGCTTTTTTTACACTTCCAAAGAGCTGTGCAAAACAACTATTTAACTCTCCAAAGTGAATGTTAGGAACAGAAGGTGATAGTGTAATTACAGTAACTTGCAAATTCTCTGAGTGCCTTCACATTAGCAATCAATCTGGTTTAGCAGTTCTCTTACAAAGAACTTCGTTTGCTGCACTGTATACCAATCAAATTATGTTGCACATATGCACCAGGGAATAAAACTGGTGTGAATGAATACACTGAAAACTTTCTTGAACAAGGAAATCTTCAGTGACTCTCTCTCCCTCTGTTCTCTCTTCCTCCCCTTTTGAATACAGACTTTTATAAGACTTGTTTAAAAGACATGTACAATTTAGATATCCTTTCTGATTAAAGGAAAACGTTTTAGATGGTAGTTCTCAGCACTCAGATTCTGCTGTCGATCTCTAACTTTTTTTTAAAGACATGGAAGATAGCTTCAAAAACAGGTAACATGATGAGAATAGGATAAAGAGTGTAAGTAAATAAAACAGCAGTGGATGAATACATATTGGGAGAAACATTACACTGACACATAATTTCTGGCTGCCCTTCCCATCTCACCTGGTCATGTTCCAGAGCTAGAAGGAGCCAGATACAGCTATGAACTTTTGGATCCCCATGTGTGATAAAAATTTTGAACAATTTCACTGTAATTACACAAATGACCACTGAATTTTTCAGTTTGATCACAATTAAGCACAACAACATAACTAGTGCAAAATGTTAAGCTGCATCAGCTTCTCTTCAAATACCACAGCACTTGCAAGGTCCTGGTCCTAGACTTTAGACCTCTGTTAGACGTGATGGAGCCATGTCAGGGAGCACTGCTTCTCCTCTGGCTATAGGTCCCACCAGCAGCCCCTATCCTTTGCAAAGCTGAGCTCCCAATGGACAAAACAGAGTCAAAATGAAGCTGCAGGACTGTCAGGACCCCGAATGCACCACCAGGCAATGTACCCTTGGGGGGATTTTGCTGCCTGTGCCTGGCCCGATACAGCATGGCTTGGTGACTTGGACCAGCCTGCTGTGAAGAGCTGTGTCACACCTTGCCTGGAGCCACTGGTCCTTGGCTTTGAGACTGCGCCTAACCTCAGGCCCTTGCCTAAGCTGCAGATCTGCCTGTGCCAGGCTTGTTCCTTCCCCATCCTGACCCCTGACTTGCAGCATGGACTTCCTGACTCAACCTGTCCTGTCCCTACAGACTCTCCTGGTGGTCATTGGACTGACACTGATCCTGGCTGCCATCCCTGGGCCTGCCCCCCTCGCCTGGTGGGGGTCCTGCCAGACTGTCCCCGGCTCTGTGCAGCCACTGGCCCTGTTGCCTCGCTGGCACCCACGGCTCCCAGCTCACCTGCCCTAGCAGAGCAGCCCAGCCCTCCCTGCTCCCTGCCAGACACAGCTTGTACAGTCACCTTCCAGAAAGCTCCAAGTCTGGGAATACAGCCAACACTAAAACCAAACACAAGATGTATTCTTCCCTAACTGCACATACATTCAACCCCAGTCTGTGAAAAATCCCAGAAATAGCCCATGGTGAAAAGTAATAGAGGTATATGGAAGAGTAAGGAGTGGTATCGTAAAGCTATGGTGAGATAAAGATGAGAGATCACATCTTTTACAGAGTGCTGATACTGCTGGAGAGAATAAAAGAACACGTGAACACATGGACTTTCTTCAGTCCTGGAACATAACATAAGGCAAAATACAGGTAGGGAGCAACTACTCCGAGTTTGAACCCTTTAAGCAAGCAGAGGGAAAACGGTAATTGGCACCTGTGAGGCACAGATGCCTGACAGTAAGGACAGAGGCAGCGAAGCTGTCAGGGCTGTAGGATGTAGAGAGTCAGCAGTTCCGGAACAACAGCAGGCACTGTATGGCAAAAATTATCTGTACTGAATTTCTGATTTTTAATATGTAGTGAAATTATGTTTTGCTCTTCCTAGACTCATCTCTGGAAGGCAGCCCAGGATGAGACTGAGAGGCCAGAGCCTCGGTGGCTGTTCCCTAAAAATGTTCCCCTGAAGGCAAGGGACATTTCTGTCCTTGCCAGCCATCTCTAGTTCTGACCTGCACCCATCTCCAAGCTTGCTGCTTCTGCTTCAGAAATGAGCAAGTTGTGACCTAAAAACTTGTCTTTCCTCTTCATCCCCCCAACAGTATCAACTAGATCCTTAAGAGTTCACTTCCTCCCACAACCTTGTTTCTGAGAGTATAAAGAGATCTGTAAGCTATAATCTAACAAAACTTCTCTGACACTGAAGAGACTATAAGTAGTAGAAGGATGTACACATCCACCTGCTAAAAACAATTCAAGCTTCTTCAAATTGCTTAGATAGCTGAACTTATAAGCAAAGAGTAGGCAAGAGTGGGAATAAAAAATTAAGCTATGAATCTAGAATTGGACAGTCTGTAAGTGAGATACATCCATTTGCCTCTGATTACAGAGTGTACCTGGCCCTGTCACCTGGCCTGAGTGGCAGCTGCTTTGAAATCAGTTCATTGTCTCCTTGCAGTTCGGGGCTGCTGCTAAATGATGCTCAGTAGCAGTCTCTGCAGAAAGGCTGAAGACTTATGGGATGATGGAGCCTAAGACCATGTTGGCTCTGCAGCTGGATCTCTACAGTTGAGTCTGTCTGTCTGTGATATTATTCTTCTTCTATTAAGCAAGTAGTTCTAGCATCCAGGCTGGCCAGCTTGGCAACTTTCAGAGGCACAAAGCTAAAAATATTTCAAAACTTGAGAAAACATAGGCTCTTTCTGTCATGAAATCTCTCATTTGAAAGTAATAGTTCTCTGGGTTTGTCTGGCTTGCCTCTACAAATGATATGAACTTATAATTAATCAAGAGAGTGGAAATGTCACCTGAGCCTTGCTGAGGAATATGAGATCAGCACTAATACAGATCAATACAAGTTACTTTCCTGATTCATAATGTGTGTGTCAGGTTGCAATTCCCCTGGCTGAAGGCAGACTGCCTGATATATTTATCTAGTCCTTGAATCAGGGCCCAGCTCTGCAGAATATAAGATTTCCGTTTAAAAGTAATAGTGAGTTTTGAACCCTGAGGCTTGTTCAGAGATCTCACATTGTCACTGGGGTGCATAGGTGTTTATATACGGTTGGATATGTGCCCTAAGAAAATACTCCTAATGGTGATCTGAGTGAGCAGCACTGTTCCCAGGTTGGGGTCCACAGCCAGTTTCCTGAGAAGTCTCATCATTCATATGCTGATGCTTCACTTGTACTGATGCCAGTGAGCATTATTCCTGCACCTCTCATGAGTTACCTTTATGTTCTCTGCAAAAATACCTGGCAAATATGTTTGTTTTCTTTTCCTTCTTTCTTTTTTTTTAAAAAAATATCTGAAATATTGTTCAGTTTTGGGTAAAAAACATTTAAACTACTTAAATTCTTCCCCCCTGTTTTTTGACTAGTTCATATACCAATGCTTCACAGAAGTTACACAGTTGAACAAATACTTTGCCAGGATTTCTAAGCAGCTTTGAAGAGGCCTTGTACTACCTCCAGTGCAAATGCTAATTTAAGCAAACAAAATCAAAATTATTTTATTCCTATTGCAGGAAAATCTTATGTAAGACTAGTGTAGCTGATTTCCTTTACAGCCCAGAATCTAAGGCACTAATTAAACATATAAGTCTTTATTACTTGATTTAAGACATTTGGCAGACAAGATCTGAATCGAAAAAGTAAACATATTTTCAAATTTCTCTCTCTGACTCTATACATATGCTATTAAATTGTTCAATACGGCATTCATACAGTGAACTTTATCAGAGAATATCAATAAATATGCATACAATTAGTGTGAAAAAACCTTTTCTGCTCTTTGCTTCATTAAAAATAGTAGGTTTTTACTGCAACAGAAGAAATATGTCTTGCAAATGTTATAACTCCTACATATTTTGAGTTTGCACATTGCACTGTTTCAAGCAGTGAAAAATACACTTATATAACTTCAGAAGTACAACAAAGAGACAATATAAACCTGTCCCTTTATGGGAGAGACAATGAAAAGCCCTTTATGTATTTGTCACTTGCTGTGAATCTTGGGAAAATTAACAAAAAAACCCTCGTACTTTATTCCTTGTCTGACAAAGGGTCAGAGGAAATATTAATTTCCTTTCCCGTTATTAAAGGCTACCATGTTTCTGCCTATTGGAGAAAAACTATCAGATGTAAAAGCAAGTACAAAACCTGTTTGGTTTTCCTTGACCATGGTACTAATAGATTCTTGGAATACATTCAGATATCTGCCTGATAAAATGCTTGTAGCAGAGAAAGGAGTTCCTGCCCTTCAGTTTTGGTGGTGTAAATGACCATGCGAAAGTCCTTAGCTGATTTTAGTGCTCCAGCTTTCTTTTCAAACCATGGTTAAAAATATATGGGTATTTTTTAAACTTCCAGATGATAAATGAAGATGGCTTGCAACTTTAAAATGACAGTGATTCTCAGTTGAAATATCACTGCCACTGTTGAAATGGAAAATTCATTTGTTCTGCTTGTTTTATATTGGGGGAGTTTGTGATCTTGCCTCAGCTCTGCAGCAACCCATCACTTACATCTCATTCTTGACGAGTCTGCTCTCTCTCTTTTCTGGGAGCTGGGTAAGGTGCCATATGTTCCATTCACTGTCTCTGGCTGGAGATGACCTTATCTGTCATTTCTGATATCTGTGATGACTTATTTCCATTTTTATCTTTTTTCAAAGAGGCATTAATAACTAGGTGCTCACCACCTTTGCTATTTGAGGTTTTCTATTTCTTTATAGGTTTGCACATCCCATCTTTTCTTCTGCCTCCAGCTTCTTCAGTTACTAGTATTTGAGTTCGGAGTTTTCTAAAAAAAAGTCTGCAGGTTACCAACAATGATTCATTGTCAGAACTGTTAAATTATACTTTGCACTATTAAATAACAGGATATGGCATCAATGAAATGGAATCTGATACTGTTTCACTACAATCCCTTTCAGTATGGATGATATTACTTTAAAATTAATTTCAGCTATCCCACTGAATTCAGGGAAAAAGGCAACCAACTTTATTGTGACTTGCTCAAACTTGTGCCTTGCAAACTGCAACCTAGAATATTTACCTAGTTAAACAAATCTGACTGTCAACCAGCTGCCTTAGCTGAGATACTCCTTGCATATATCTGTTCCAGCAAATTGAGAATATTAAATTATGCATTTTTGCTATCAGCATAAAGAAGTCTATGAGAGATTTTACCCATGCTTTTTTTTTTTTTTTTAAATTTTGTCACCAGGACATACTCCTTTGTCTCCACTGAAGTTGTGGTCATGGCATATCACAAGCCCCCACAGTTAATCTGATATTACAGAAGCTACAATCAGGTCAATACAAATTTTTACTAACTCTTTTGTTTGTTCTTTTTTAAACGAACACATATACAACTTTGTAGAAAACTTACTCCAACTAAAGTGTCTGATGTGCATGATGTGTTAAAGAGTTTTTACTTACTATAGGAAATGAGGTGATACTCCAAGAGGGTTTCTTTTTTTCGCTGACACTGCAGATTCAGATGAAAGCTCTGTCTAAGTATCTTCCTCTTGTCTTTTGTACTGTTGGATACTCAGTCATCCTAGAGCTTCCAGCTTCCCATTCTTCCTGTCAGATACTATTCTTGCCTTTTGGTTATTGCCCAGCAATATTCCCCCTGGGCCCTACACATCCCAGAGCAAGCTGTGCCTGCTTGTAGCATCCTCTTTCCATACAGCTCTCTCTGGTGCCACTCAAAGATCACATCCCAGAATTACACCACTTCAGCTGATGCTTTGTGTACCTCTGTAAGATCTGTGTCAGGGAGTACTTTCGTACCAGCACTGTGCCACATGTTGGTGTAATCACTGGTAAGACAAAGCTGTGCCTATGCTAGGACTTGTTTACCAACAGAGATGAAACTGCATTTTACTGGCATCACTTCCAAATATGTTTTCCTGCATATTGGCAAAATTAGGTTTTATTTTAGTATAATAAGCACCCTTACATAGGCATAGCAAACAGAACTAGTCAGAGTGTGGTTTCTGCTGCTACAACTAGTTTTGTAGGTGCAATCATACTGGCCAGAGTACTGGGTCAGAGCTCTAACTCCCATTGCTGTATTTGTAGAGGACACATTACAGGCTACAACAGCAAAACCTGCTGGTTCCCAGATCCAGGGTATCTCATTTTAGTGCACAGTTGATTCTGCTACTAGTAATGATTGAAACAAAATTTGGAGTGCTTTCTTGGTGTATTATACCTAGTGGTATATACTAAATGTACGGCTTTTATGGGTACAGTATCTGTGAATAATGATGCCTGCTGGGTGTGTTTTCTTTGTTTTAATGATATAGCAGTAAAACGTTAAAATAGGTTGTGCCTGAACTGCCTAATTTCTGTTTCTTGTCCATTAAAAGCATGGTGTTGATGAGTTTAGGTTTCTGTCATTCATGGATAAATTAGATTTTTTTTTAATAATAAAAGCACTAAGCGATGCATTATAAAATAATGATGTTTATATTGCTACATTTAAGCCTCCTTTTTTCAATTATACAAATGGTGCAAGATCAAAAGCAATTGTTAAAGGTCTTTTAAAGAAGACTCAAATCTAAATTTTTGAGTCAACTTTTTTTTTAATACTGTGAAGATTCAGGAGATTATTACTGTATGTTTTAGCTGTTCTTACAGATAGGAGAGAAAGGAATTAGAGCGTTGAGGAATTTTAAAGCACCTAATTCTTTGGAGGAAGAGGTTTTTCTTTAGATTTGAGTTATATTTTTAATGCCTTAATTGGCATTTTAATATTCCTAGAGTGGAGACTACACATTTGTTACCAGATTTTTGTTTCAGACATTATTCCATAGCTTGTCTTGGTACCAGGAAGCTTTGTGAGCTTTAATTGATAAATAGGAAAGGAGTGCAACTTCTGACCTTTCCCCTTGGGGTAGATTGTCTTGTTTCAGCACCTCATTAGAGCAGAAGGAATTAGAGCAATGGGCAGTGATCTGAATCCAAATCTGAAGCTATGCTGACAGTACTTCTGCTCTGTCCTGCAACTCTGGAAATCAATGGTAGGTATGGCAAGCACTCCCAACAAGAGAAACACTGAGACTTCTTGATGCTAAGCCCATGTTGTGAGGGCTCTGAGCACAGCAAATGGATTTGCAACCTCTTTCTCTACTCCTAGGGGTTTCGTCATCTGTACTTAAGGCCAGCTCAGACATGGTGTTGCTCTGTATCAGGGCGCTGTAAAAACAGCCAGGTTGCAAGAAGGATCAATAAGAAGCTTCACCTGGGTCCTCTGGTGTGTTCATCAAGCTCAGGCCCTTGCCCGTGGTTCCTGCCTGAGCTACCCTGTAGCTCTGCTTGGTATTTGCCTGAGCCTACTATGCTATAGTGGTGCACTCTGCTGATCCTGACCCTGCCTTGCTAACTGACCTTCCTGGCTGCAGCTTGGACCTGCCCAGTCCCTACAGACTTGCCTGGCTGTCATCAGACTGTCATTGTCCCTGGCTGCCATCCCTGGGCCTGCACCCTTTGTCTGGCTAGGGTCCTGCCAGACTGCCTAGTGACAATAACAGACACGCTACCTGTTTAACTACACATTCACTAGAAGAGAAAGGGAGGTTGAAAGCATTTAGTCTGCTGCCATCATCACCAGCTGCTGTTGTGTCAGCCTTCATATCTCATGGTGTAATTTAAAGCACAGCCGTCCCTCACCGCGGCCAAATGAGAGGCTTTCAACCTTAACGTACATAATTGCAGAGAGCTGTGCTACACCATGTGATAGTCTTAACTGCAATATTAGGCCATTTATCTGAGCAAGAGGATGGTTTTACTTCACTTGTTTCTCTGAGGTAGAAGTGATAGTAGAGAGCATTGTTCCTTCTCCCTCTTGTTTAGTATGTGCTAGGTTACAGAGCTGTTTAGGTTGCATCTGCTGCCTTTCTACTCAGAAGAAAAGGAGTGGGTGAATGCTGTCCCTTGTGCATGCTACTCGTGCACGCACCATTGCTTATGAACCCCAGTCCTCCTGCTTGTCTTTGACTTTATATAGGTATGTTTATATTCAATGGTAATTAATTGGTCTGAAATGTTATTGTAATCACCAGTGTTATTCTTGTCTAAATCCTCCAAACCTAGAAATAAAGTCCAAGTTATTTTGGTCTGAACTTTTTTTTTGTTTCCCTTCCCTATCTACAGAGGATACTGCTGGGGACTACTGAAAGGCCTGAGCACCAGCTTAACTCTTCTCCCACAGTGGCCTACAGGGTTTTAAATATTGCTGGTTTTAATTGTAGCCTGGCTATGCAAAGCCTTTTTTCACTTTGGAATCAATCATTCAGTGACTGGACTCCGTGACTCAGACAATCTCTTGGAGTCCTATGTCTTCAAGCACTAGGAAAAGCCAAACCATGCTCAGACAGGACTTTCCTGAACTGTCTTCAATTCAGAGCATAGTGAGTGTGCCCTACCTCTTCTCAGAATCTCCAAAATCTGCAGATTGCTATTCTTTTCAGTGTCTGAAAAGTCTTGTGAAAGAACTACTGCCTGCAACAGCAGAGCCTGCAGGGCTCTTCTGCTGTGTCTCCAGCAGGGGACCTGCTTTTCAAAGGCAGCTTGGCCTCCTGGCACTGACCAACTGCTTCAAGGTCTTGCTGTTGCTTTCTGTTCTATTATCTTGCCCGACTCCGTGGCTCTGATTTTTTTTTTTTTTTTGAGTTGTACCCTGAATACACAGCACATTTCCCACAGGTCTCACTGTTTATAAAATTGCTATCCTAGAAAGTTCTTCCTGCAAAAGCTGCTCATTTGAACAAATTGCAGAGTGCAGGTGCACTAGAAATTCCCAAAGTTGTAGGATTTGTGGGACAAATTGGGACAACAATCAGGACAAAAGTTACTGTAACGGTATCAGATGTAAACCAGCAGTTTAGACAGTGATATGGTAGGAGCATGACAGAAATTCATGGCTCCGGAACTAAAACCACCCTCTACCCACATGCCGCAACAACTGGGCAGAAATGGAGAAGTTGGCTGGTTTCCATCAATAGTGAGTAACCCATTTTTCTGTGCTGAGTGATTTGGCCTGTGCTGTTGCTGTCTTACTCTTTTTTTTCTTTTCATGTGATTGCTGGCAGAAAGGTCTTCTCTACTAACAAGTTTGTCTAGTCTTGGCGTTAAGCTTCATATTGAATGACAATTTAATACTTCCTCTTCCAAGTCTTTCTAACCTTTAGTTTTGTAACAGATAATTGCTAATGTGTGTATATGAAAATATTTTAATCACCTAGATTTTAAAAATGAGATTGAGAGGAATCCTTAGTTTAGCACAAAAATGTGCAACATTTTTTCTACTACTAGGAGGCTCTCTTCTGAGTTTAACTGTTGCATGTGAGAAAATGGAAGTTCAGTGCACAGATGATTCCATATTTGCAAGTTGCTGATACACCTTCTGATGAAATGTTAAGCACTAGTGAGACATTTATTCTTCCTTCAGCTTTCTCAGCAACACACAGCAAAACCAAAGTAACTTGCTTTCCTTTTTGGAATAATCTTCTGTTAACTGAAAGATTCCACTGAATAAGCTACACAAAAAAGTTTAGTTAATGAAAGAGGGTTATCCTGAACTGAACTAGGACTGAATAAAATATCTAACAGGTTGTGTTGTTACATGTATCTTTTTGACTTCAAATCACACTTCATCATACTTCCTAACAATTTATGAGAGTCTGTTCTGCTTTTAATCAGTGCTGACTTCGAAAGCCTTCCTGCTCACATATTTTTATTAATAGTTCTAATTACCTTAAATTTCTCCTGTAGTAGGAAGTGAGATTTTAAAATCTATAGAAATCTTTTCTTACCGCTCTTCCATATCTCCAAAAAGTTAAATATACAAAGCATTCAATGTAGGAGTGAGTCTGTAAGCAGTAAGACTTCACAAATCGCTATTTTCAGAATTATTTCATAGTAGGTAAAATCCTGTTGATATTACACAAACACTGACAATACTAAGAGGGTGGAAAGAAAAAAAACCTGTACAAATATTAACAACAGAGTTTCATCTTTTTTTTTAATCTCCTCTTGTTTGATGGGAAGCAGGAGAGAAGTTTAATTATGATTCTTGTCTTGAATATTTGCTCAGATCAGGGGGTCCTGGTTAGCCAAGGGGATCATTTCCCAGCTGTGCACAGTCCTCCGTCATGGCAGGAGCCCAGGCGGACCCCGCACTGAGGGGACGGGGTGTGGCTCTGCCACCCTCCCTGGAAAGGGACACTCATGTCAAGCGGCAACTTCAACACTTCGCAGGACTGGAGCCCGCATCGCTGATGAAAACAAATGTTTGTTTGCGTATCCTCAAATTTAAACACAAGTAATCTTGCAGCGGCAGTGCTCTGGGCAGCAACACTCGTACGCTTGAGAGCTGTGCTCCAGAGATGCCCGTGTGCTCGTGCCACCGGCCTGACAGGCGCTCTCCAGCACCCCTGCCCCGCGGTGCGGCTGCCTTCCAGCCCTTCCCGTGCTCAGCCCCGGCAGCGGCCGGAGAGGCGCAGTGGGCTGCCGCCAGGGCCGGGGCCCGCACACGCTCAGCCCACCGCCCTTCGCAGGACCTTGCAACGCTTCCAGCCGCGGGGGCCCCACACGGAGCGGCGGCATGAGCCGGGAAGGAAGGTGGCCGGGGATGCGGGCAGCCGGGTTACGAGGCGCTGGGGGAGGGGGCGAGCTCCCGGGGTCAGCGGGGCCGTCCTCTACGGGAGCTCGCATCTCCCCCAGGCAGTGGCGCGTGACAGCGAGCGACCCCCGCGTTCTGCCGGAGCCGCACTCCGCCACCGGCCGGGCTCCGCCGAGCCGCGCCGTCGCTCGCCCTCTCCCCTCAGCGGCGCGGGGCGAGCGGCCGGGGCCGGCGGCGGCGCCCGCCTCTGCCTCCTCCCCCTCGGTGCCCTGCCTCCTCCCTCCGCCGGGCGGCCGGCTGCGCGGGGAGGGAGCGCGGCCGAAAGGTGTTGCTGCAAGGGAAGTTTGAAGAAGGTCGCCGGGTGCCTGGGCGCTCCGGCAGCATCATGGCGGAGCAGAGCGAGTCGCCGGTCCACGTCCAACAGCCCCAGCCGGCGCCCGCGCCCGCCGCCCCGGCCGTCGGCTGGCCCATCTGCAGGGACGCCTACGAGCTGCAGGAGGTTATCGGTCAGTGGAGCGGGGAGGGCGGCGGGGAGCGCCGCGGGGCGGAGGCAGGGGATGTGGCGGTAGCCGGCCGGCTCCAGGCCTAACCGGTGCTCATCATCCCGCCGGCGGGGCTCGCTCACTGCGGCGGATGCGCCCGGCACTGCAGTGGCGCCGCCGCCGGCTGCTGCAAACTTTATCCGCCGGCAGCGGGCGGGCGGCGCGGCCCCGGGGGGCGGCGGCTCCTTCTAGAACCCGCCGCGCCCCGCCTGGTGCGGCCCGGCCCGGGGGAGCTGCTGTCCCGCGGTGCGGTGTCATCCCGCGCACCGGAGCCCTGAGCTGCCGCTTTGCAGGGGGACTCCGGCAGCTCCGCAGTGTGCGCTCCGTGTGCGTGCGATGTCACACATGTGCACGCATCCGCTTAGATTACTCTGCATTTTTCCGGTGGTTTCGTGGGGGAGGTAAATCTCACCCCTAGACCTGCTACTGTCGTGATGACTTCCTTTTAAATTTCCTTTTTTTTAAAAATATTTTTAAACCCTTTCCTCTTGCCCCTCCCTTTTTAATCTTGCCCCCATCTCCCTGTGCCCCTCGGCCCCGCTCCCCATGGGGTGGCACGTCAGGACAGCGGGGATTACAGCTCCGTGTCACCCCAGCCCACCTGCCTTTGTCCCGGTTTGCCGTGGGAGAGTTAAGCCGTCCGCCACCCCCCTCCCCAGGTCCCTGTGGGTAGGGGGCTTTCTGGTGGTGCGCTTGGGTGCTTTGTTTGCGTGTCCAGCTAATGCAGATCAGATGTGTTCAGGCTCCATCCCCTGTATTTGGATTGGACTATTTTGAATTTTACTGTGTGAAAAGGTGGCTGTTGTTAACAGTATATGTGGTTGAAAGTTTTTTGTTTCCTGACCTGGATGTTGCTTGTTGCTAATAAACTACTTTGGGAAAACTTGCTTTTATTTGTTTGTAACATTTTAAACCTCTAGCAAATACTGCAGAAGGCAAAGGCCAGCTCTAAGACTATGACTGCTAGTCCTTATGAATGAGGCCACTTAAATGAAAAAAATCCCAGAGTCTTGCCTGCTGCTGCTGTTGGTGCTCTTCAGTGTTACACAGCAATTGGTAGTAGTTGTCAGGCTGATGACAACCAGAACTACATGTGATTGATCTGGGGTGCAAGTTGTGTGTACTCAGCTTTTTCATTAAGCTTTTTATTTTCCACAAGCAGAAACAAAATAGAGGAGAAAAGTATCACTTAAAATGGGATGGCTTTCTGTTGACCCAGGTGGTGCCTTTGTGTTTCTGTTTGTACTTCCTAGGCTGTGCAAAGGGACTAAGGAGGAATGAGGGTTCAGGTGTTCAGGTCCCTGGAGGTGGCTGGCCTGGACCAGACTGGTGCTCAGCATCAAGCGAGTGCTGCCAGTGGAGGCCCCGCATGGGCATGGTTTTACTGGCCAGAGGGCCTTGTCTTAACTTGGTCTGGGTAATGGACCTAAATTAGCCAAACGGAAGCCGTTGTACTAGCATAAGCTTTATCTTTGCTGAGGAGCAAATCTTAGGTAAAAAAGGCCTCGAAGGTGTTGGATTAATCCCTGTGTAGGGTGTGACATGAGTCATATGACTTATTTAAATAGGAATTATTTTCTGTTGCAGTACCTGTAGAATGCCTGGTTAGAGTTTCATTTAGAAACTAATTTTCACTTTCTCCTTTCCACTTAAAAGCTTGTATCTTTTGATATGTAAAATTTATTTCTAAATATTTATATATGGACGTACATCCAAATACCCCTATCTGTAGAGAAACTTTTTTGTGAGTTGCCTACTGGTGGTATTAAATGTTGATATTATTTCTATTATTCACTAAAGTGAGTGCCTGGTAAGGAAATTAAGGTCAGGTTGTATTGAATCAGATTCTTGGATACACTGAACTTGTCTGACTTCAGTTGAATTTTCACTAAGCTTAGGTTGCTTACATAATGTTCTCTCAAACTCACGGAGATGTATTTTGTACCACTTGACTTAAAAATCTTGTGTTCAGTCAGATATGTCTTTTTTCATTAATGTCTTGTGTTCATTGTCTTAATTTCTAGGAGATCCACTATGAGATTAAATTTAGTCTCAATGGTATTAAAAATAGTAAAAACCCAAACAAACACACCCCACCCCATTTCTTGCAAAAAACTCCACTTCGTAAATTATATTCATTTGACCAAATGTGGACATAATTTTGGAGATGTTGGATTAATGTTGTTGCTGTGAGGGACTCTTCAAGCATCTTCTTTATATCTGAGGGAGGGGAGAATGATACAATCTGAGCTTGGTTCAGCACCAATTTATATCCTGTTGCGTCGGCCATGCTGGGGTTAATTATATTGTGAACGTGAGTAGTTACCACTTGCTGAAACAGAGCCCTTCACCTGTGGAAAAGGCTACATACCTCTCCCTGAGGAGCTGGGCTGTGTCTTTAGGGATGTGTTCAGTTACAACACCCTTTGCCAGTTAAATGAGAGAACTAACAACGTATTGAAGCATCTTTGTGGGCTTTGCAGGAGGAAGGGTACACAGTGTGAGGTACACCAGGGTAGTTTATTGCAACAGAATAGGCTTTATATTGTATGGTAACTAAAACACGGATGCAGAATGACTTCAGTGACCTCTTTTAGGGGGCATTTAAAAGTTTTGGTGGTGATCATAAAATGGGAATCATTGTCAGTTGTGTGGGCTGTCTTCATCCTGGGGGTTTAGCAGGTTGGAGAAGTTCTGCTCTTTGTGAGAACATGAACTTTTCTTATTGCTCATCTGCACCTAGCCAAATGCTGTTTTGAAAACCAATGCCACCTGATATGGATTTCAAATGATACAGCTTTTTTTTCCTTCTCTCTCTGTTACTTCCTTTGTGATGGTTGGGAGATTCAAGTGCCTATTAAAGAGAAAATGCTGACTTTAAGGAGTGCTTCTTATGAGATGTTATTCCATGTTTGCTTTATTTTTAAGGTGGCTGGCCAATTCTTTGTAAACTACTGGTGTGCGGTTTCATGATACATTTAATCTGCTCTAACAGGCAGCTGTTGAAAGGATCGCATTGATCTGACAGAGAACTAGTTCTTCTGCTGGTTTAGTTTTCTGTCGTATCAGGTTCCCTGTTTGACTTGCAGCATGGCTGCGTGATTGATAGATCTGATGTAAAGAAGAGGTAGGAAGAAACTGTTCTGATTGCTATCTGTAAATGTGTCGGTTAAAGAGTTAGAGAAGAGGAAATTCTTATATTAATTCACATTGATACAGGCTGTCTGTACACTTACCCTTTGGAGGTCAGGAGGGGATTCCCGTTAGGACAGGACGATCCAAAGCAACCTTCCGGTAGGAGTTACAGAGATAAGCACTGTAATGGCTGTTAAGGGAGAGTCAGATTTCATTTAGTGAAGACTTGGGAGACCTCTTTCTATGATTTTAATACAATAAGTTGAAATGTGCAATGGATTTTAATGTATGTGCTGCTTTTTTTTTTTTTTTTAAGCTGGATACAACGTAGATTAAAAAAAAACCCTAATAAAAGCAATACTCTGAGAGATGTTCTTATT
>WKFP01014985.1:41818-52367 GCA_011057875.1 Pterocles orientalis | reverse complement strand
TTTTTTTTTTTTTTCTTTCAATGAAGAATCGCTTTCCCTTCGCTCAGAGGGCAGTTGTTTTTTTTTCCGGAATCTACTTGTCAAATGGAGCTTCTCTTTGTTAAATGGAAACAAAACCACATCTGTTCTGACTGACTTGAGGGGAAAAAACAGTGAGCTCTCCATGCAAAGGAGACATGGGTGGCTCATATAGTGTCTACATGTGTAGGCCATATTCCATTTTTGTGGGACCTTTTTGGTTCTCTTCCCTCTTCCCGCCTTCCAAAATAGTTCAGAACTATAAGGCAGCAGTAGATAGAAGCTGGTTTTATTTCCAGTAATAGTAGCAATTCTTGGTGTTTAAAGAATGGACCTTAAAAATCAAGTTAAGTTAGTTACTCTCGTTAACTTCTTGGGTTTGCTGAAGTCACTGGGGTACTGCTGAGAAGCAGCAACAGAGGAGCAATCTGCTTGCAAAACTTGGAAGATAAATATGTCACTAGGAAATATATTGGTGCCCAGAATTAAAAGTGAGTTTTTTAATTTTTTTTCCCCAAAGGAGATCACACTTGACAGAAGTTGATACTGCTTATCCTGTGTAAATAAATAATTAGCTTTTTTGAATTAGTGGATTTTTACTTACTTTTGCCTTTTGCAGCACAGCCTTGGTGGTATGATGAAATTCTGACAGCTCTGCTAGATTTCACTGTTTCTTGCTAAATTTGAAGGTCTTTCGGTGTGCATAGGGGTAGCGTGGTTGAAGCTTGTGGGTGTAAGGAAGTTATCATCCAACAGCAGCAGAATGAAGCAATGCTGGTATGAAATCCTGGAGAGAAGAATTTGCTTCAAAACTTCTTCTTACATCAGTCTCTGTATGCACTGTACTAGGTTCTGTGTGGTTGTGCGATCAACCGTAACTGAAGCAACCAATACATGTTGAATGCTTGTCTGTTGCCTTCTTTCGTGGGGCTTGGCTGCTGTCCTCCTCCCTTGCCTACCCTAGGGTTGTGTGGCAGCGATGCAGCTCTTCCTTCCCTCTGCCACCTGCTTCATTCTGCACAGCACTTCTGGCCGGAGACCATGCTGTGGTATTTAACATGTGCCTGGGGGACTAGGAGACCTAGACTAAAAAGAAGTGGGAAAAAAACCTCTACCTTGGAACAAAAATGTAGTAATGAGAACCAGGGGTGCTATACAGGGGGAAACAAGCAATCGTATGATACCTGACAGTGCAGGAAGAACCTAATTTTTCCCAAAACAGCTGTCAAGTCAGAGTTACTTTATGAGAGTTGGTTGCCTTTCAGGAGAGAATAATAGATAGTTGGAGGATGGCAGTAAAGGGGAAGAAGCTTAATCTTCATGGAGAAGCATGCACGATTCCTGGCTTTTATGTAGATTTCAGTTAACTGGTGACTGTTTTGTAGGAAGTTTCTGTGGCGGGGATAAGATGCTGTCAATGCTGGTAGTGGGTTTCTAAAGAGCACCTCTGAACAATTCTGAGGTGTGATTTTCCAGGGTTACTGTTTGTGACAGTCCTGCAGCTTGCTCCCATGAGAAACTCAGTGAAAAGTTTTAACAGTGTCATTTGTTTGTTAGCTGAAGTGTTAAGTTTGTGGCATTGGTGGAGTTAATATGTCCAGTCCTTTGCCCCTAGGTATTTGACTAGCCATGTGACTTTACTCAACAGTTTGGTGAAATCCCAGTATGATAAATTAGCTGTCTCCATTAATTCTTTATCTTTATGATTAACAATTTCTGAATCGTTTTATTAGCCTAATTATTCCTGTGGCTGACTAACTGCCTCTGAGGTATTCTGGTCAGAAGTAAAATGTAGGTGAAACTTGAGGATGTCCTATAAGGGTGATGTAATGGTTGTGTTACATAGCTTTCAAGCTGAGCTGTGCTGACACACTTAAAGAGAAACGAGGACTAGAAGCAGACTGAAAATTGGAAGATTTTGTGTGTTCCTAGTCATGCTTTCAGAAGTGGTGTGAACTTCTAAACATGAAACATATGATCTCAAAGGTCAAGGTCAACGTTGAATGTCTGAGGGTTTTCTTAATAGGAACAAGTAATTATTGTAGCTGTAAGCAAACTGTATGCCAAGTACACCTGCCTCAGGGTAGTGGTACAAAAATAGTTAATTTAACAGACCAGGAAAACATTGTGTATTTACTTGTTGATCATGGTTTCTGTCCCATAAGAGTAATATGGACAAGATCATAAGTTTGAGGTATTGCTTTAGACTTCTGAGAAACATGTTCGGATTCAGAAGGATCACAATTCAGTAATAAAGTTGCTTTTCCCTTCTCACTTCTTTTCTTTGAGACATTTTATTACACGGACTGAATTTAAACTTATAATTTATTCCTGGTAGTGTTTTGTGCTTCCAGGCTTTGAGCCACTTCAGGCTAATAACAGGAACTTCATTAGAATTAGATTAGAATCACCTGATGAAAATTTAATGCTATGATAGCATTTGTGTTGCTCCAACTCTTCTATTGTTTCATGAGAAGCAGAATGAAAAATAGGTAAGTTTTTTGGTTGTGGAGTGTGGCCACGGTAGACTCAGATTCTAGCAGGCGCGTTCTGTTTGGATGAACCAGCTGAAGTTGCTTTGTAGCTCAACACTGCAGTATTAATTAGAGATCTTCATGGCAGTGCAGTAGCAATGCTGCCTTTGTTTTGGTAGATTGCTGTTCTTCATTCTCAGAAGAGAATGATGCACTATGTGGTGACATCCGGAAGACTTGGAAAATACTGCATTCATGGTATTAGAATTGTTCCAAGTCTTTACTTTCAAACTAAATGAGAAACAATAATATATGCCAACTAAATCAACACCAGCATTTGTTTATAGTGCTACTTCAGAAATGAACAGTAATTCTCTTTTAACAGCTTTTATTCTAGGCAGGAAATTTGTTTCGACATAGCAAATCTTCTTTTTATCCTTCTTGTGTAAGGTGAAGTGGAGTTAAGCAGAGCTCTGTGCAGTTCAGATGATACCCTGGGAAGGTAACTGGTGGGTCCACAGTGAATACCAGGTATCAAGTTCTTGTGTAGTTATGCACAGCCATTTTCAGTGTGAGTTTTGCCTTCCAGATGTCAGGATTTGTATGTGTATTGAATAATGGTTTCTATATTGATAGTGAAACAACAGGGAGAATGAAATGATCACAGTCCATGTTTGTTTTCTGAAAATGTTTTAACTAAAAAATTAGATCTAAAAATTAGCAGTTTATCTTAGGGGGAAAATATCTGGCCATGTAACATAGTAGAGTATTTAGAGATTGTAGTAGAACATGTGATTGGAAAGGTGTTTTGTTTTTATTTATTAGGAAGAACTGGTTCTGTATTAGAAAAGTGCTGGAGAAAGAAGTTGTTTCCTTACACCTGTGAACTTTGAAGAAAAACCTTTATTTCTGAGGCAGTGTCATGCACCTGTATTTGCTAGGATTAAGATGTCATTGCTGTTTTAGTGTATGATTCAAATAACTGCTAGTTTAACTTTTTCTTCCTTAATACAAAAAAGTAATTTATTTTTAATTTTTTTCCCTTATAGATCTTTGTTGTGTAGACAGCTGTAACTCAAAATAGCCATTTCTTACAGATACGTTACTCAGTGTATGTTACTCTAGGGCTTTTCTTTGTGGTATTCTAAAAACTCACAGCTGAATGAGCTTTGGACAGGCAGGTAGGAAGGAGATGGGAAACAGTAGAAACCTTAGCCCTGATGGTTGTATCTCAGCTTGGACAAACTAAACCTGTTCAGGGAGTCTCTCTTAACAGATATTTTCCTCAGCTTTGTACTTCAGGCATGACCCTGCAAAGTTTCAGCATGTCCCTGGCCACAGAGATGATTAAGGGACTGGAGCATCTTTCATTTGGGGCTGAGGGGTGAGACTATGCAGTCTGGAGCAAAGAAGGCTTAGGGGGATCTTATCAATACATATTAAGTATGTGATGGAAGGGAATGAAGAGGGAGCGAGACTCTTCTCAGTAGTGCCCACTGACAGGGCAAGAGGCAATGAATGGATGCAAATTGAAAACGATGAATCTCGATATTAACACAGGAAAACTTATACTGTGAGAGTAATCAAACACTACAACAGGTTGTAGAGGTTGTAGAGTTTCCACCTGTATAGATGCTCAAAACCTTTCTGGGCAACCTGTGGAGCAGGGGCATTGGACTAGATGATCTCTAGATCAACCTCAATGATTCTGTGATTCCATGGTTTGAAACAATTTTTGGTGGTATCTTTGTGCAAAAAGGCAGAAAAATAGTTGGCTGGGGCTTTGTTCTTTCAAAGGGCATCTTAAATTTAGGAAGCAACTCTGACAAAAGTGTTGCTGCTAACAGAAAGGCAGATTTGGAGAATATTTTTGGATTACAAATTGGTTCCACATGGGAATTTTGTTAGTATCTTAGTTGTGTCTATGTCTGTAAATTTCTGGTGAAATGGGAGCAGATAAGGGGAATGAATCAGTTCATGTTGAGGCCGCTACGATCTATTTGGGTTTGGAGTTTTACTTCAAACAAGATGCATACTGGTTCTGTGAACCAAACATCCTAGCTGTCCGTGTTTTTTGAAAATATCTGTAGAGCAGTCTGAACCTTACCTCTTTCAGGGGTTAGAGCATGTTTCTGCTGGAGCAGAACTTCCAGTTCAGGTTCCTCCAGGAGGAGTTTATTTTGCACACACAAGAGCAGCTCTGCAAGGCAAACTAAAGCTCTGTGAGGAAGATCAAGGAGAGGATATTCACTTCAAGCTCCCATGTTTGCTCTACACCAAAATGTGATACGAAATACAGGCAACCATATAGTGTAAGGGCAGGTTAGTGCTCTTTTTTTGAATTTCCCTCTGACCTGAATTATTTTATCCTTTCTCGGTTATTTCTCCGTTTTTTCTACTCTCTTGGGTCTGATGGGAGGCTTTGCCCTTGAGTGGGAACTCCATCCTGATACATATATTTCTGAATTGCATTGTTGGTCTTTTTGATGATTAAAGTATTATTGTTGAGATTTTTCTGTGAAACCAGTGTTGACTGTTCACTCAAGGATAAAACTCTAGACCTTTGAAACAACACTGAATTTTGATACAACATTTTTAAGGGAAGAATGCTGTCAGCTTTCCCTTTCTTTTCTAGATAAGCTTCTTTGGTTTAAATTGAGATTTATTACCCAATGTTCTTTTGTTGTGCAGCTTACTGAATGGTAAGTTTATTTTAGTAGCTTTTCAAATGAATGTAGAAAAAAAGCTACTTTTTGTGGTGCATGCGTCTGAGTGAAGTGTTTATACTGCTTCAGATCAATGAAGGAAAAATGAAAAGTCCCTACTGGTATGCCTTCTGGAGGGCTAATTAGGTAGAGGAGGAGCTCTTTTTTTTTTTTTTTTCCTTTCTTTTTTTTTCCCCAGAAACTCCCTCTTCTACAAAAGCCCTGGAGATTTTGCTTTTTCTTTTTGGTAACAGATCATTTGAAGTCCATGATTTGAAAATAAAAAGTGTTTTAAAAATATATTGTGAGCAATGATGTGAAAAATACACTTTTGGATTAACCTGTTAAGAAAAAATGTATTTTTCTCCCGAAATGTGAGCAGCATTGACCTAGTTTTGTCAAACCCTGTAAAAACAGAAACTATCAAGACCTCTTACATGTACTTCAAGTTTTGTTTTTTTTCTGTGTAACACTATATGAATGATGAGAAAAAGTTTAAATGAAAGAAGTGAGACTTGTTAAGTAATTGATGTAGTTTTTGACCTAACCACGGCATATTAAAACAGCAAGAAACTATCTCTGTTTTACATAGATGTTCTTTTGTATGGTTTTTAGTTCTGTGAATTTGATTACAAGTTTTTGGCACAACTGTAAGTAAAAAAAAAAAATACAAAACCAAAACTGAATAAAGATATTTACATTATTACTTGAAAATCTGACTTGCATTGTGAGAATGAATGGATAATAACACGACAGACAAAATACATTTTAGTGTTTGTAATAAATTCGTAGAGCAAATTGGATTCTTCAACTCTCTTTCATACCTTTTGTTGGGAAAGTACGGAATCAATAGGATTTGTTGGAGTCATTTGTGTCAAGTACAGTACACCCACATTTCTCCTTATCACACAACAGCCCCGATGTGATTGTACAACAGGGGCTGACTCGCGCCTGCAGCGTGCCGGCTGGGTAGCTGTGCTGCTGACTGTGCTGCAAGAGCAGCAGAAGCATGGGTGTAAAAGCCTGCTGCAAGTTCTTTGGCTGCTGCTTTTTCTGTTTCTTCTTCCCTCACAAATTTGCAGTGTGAGAAAAGCTGGATTGTTTTGTGTTTTGCAGGAAGCTGGTCCAGATCTGATTGCAAAACTAATTTTAACTGGAGAAGGGCTTGGGCGCTTCAGAGCTTTTCCCCCTCGTCTGTCTTGTGAGCTAGTTTGACAGATAATATGTCTTACATATGTGCCATTGTTACCTGTGTCTGAGTTCTTTGTTTTGGTCTTCTCAAGAGTCCATTCAGAGAACCTTTAGAGATGATACATGCTCCTGATAGCATATTCATGTACATAATCTAACCTAATGACAACCTAACAGAGTAGATCTTCCCTTTTTTCTCCTTAGGTGCTGGGCTCAAATGAATTTATTTGTTTAGTTAAAGATAAGTAGTCCTTTAAATCTCTTTAAGTAACGGACTGTTATATGTAATTGTACTCATTATTCAGTGGCACACATATCTTTTAGACCGTGAGTTTGGTGAATTTGTGAATTAACTATATACTGATAGGAAAGTGCATTTTAAGCATTCCTTAGGTGAGCACAGCTAAGCTACCTCTTTGCTCTCTGGCCTGATGCTATTTCTTGGTGGCATTGAATTCCCAATTCCTGTTCTGAAACTTGTAAATTAGAGTAAAATTAATATTGAAATGGAGTGTGGTGTATTTTACTCTTGTGCACACCTTGTTTCACTTTTTTTTTTAACACTGGCAGCTCATCTGGATGGTAACATGGCTGAGAGCAGAGATCATTCCAGATAAAGGACTTGACTTTTCACTGCTAAGTTTGGTTTCATACTCTTTACTTCATTAAGCTCTTAAAATGCAGTACTTTATATTACTTCGTAGTCACAACTATGGAAAAATGATAGTGAAGGGATTATAAGTGGATTAGATGTTTAAAGAGGTGATAAGATACCCCAAGCAGATCTGAAAGGCGTGGGACTTGTGAAGAAAAACATAGATTCTGCAAAGAACAGAGATACTTATTTTGCATTTCACATTTGATGCTCGTTCAAATTGATACATTGTAGATTTTTAAGTAGCATATTTCATGAGAGATTCAATGTGTTTTGGGGTTAGAACTGAGTGTTTCTAGCTTGTTTACTTGTTTGTTTTAGATTCAGCTGTATTTATTAAGTTGTCTCTGTGTGTTAGTTGTTCCCCCTCGTGCACATGTGAGCAGGATAATTTTACTGTGTGTGAGAAGTAAGTTCTGCACCACAGAATAACATCTGTTTTCTCCCAAGAATCTGTTAATCAAATTTACCAGTTGTCGCTTGACACTAAGGGGACAGGCAGATTCTTTTAGGGATCCTTGGCAGAATGGTGATGGCACTAAAACACAGTTACAATTAAAGCTTTATTTTCTTAAGAAGGTGTTGTGATTAGTATAGCACAGAACTTATGATTAGAATGGTACAGGATTTCTACAGGCAGAATCACTGTAGTACAATTTGTAAGTAGTGTAATACAGAATTTATAATACAACTTATTTCTGATCACCTCGACCTTCTGCAGATTGGGTCAAATCTTAGGGCATGGTTTGCTGTTATCAGTATAACAATCATAATCTAGACTCAAAAATCGTATAAAAGCGTGAGAGTCACTCATTCGTTCCTTGGGGGAAGCAGATGATGGTGGAGGCATCCATGCCCACTGGGGCTGATGGGTCTCATTGTCCAGCAGCAGCTCAGCTTCAAGTTCCCTACTTAGGACCTCTAACTGCTTGGCTTTATGGACAGTGCACTGTGTTAGGCTTCCCTGTTCTGTGATGGGGTCGTCATCACCACCAGGTTTGTTGGGTGCCTGGGACCTTCAGGGCTGGGAAGGAAAGGAATAATCGGCCTGGCACCCAGGAATCTTGAGGCTGGTAGGGAGGGGAAGAAGAAATCGGTTTGGTTTGTCTGCTTGGTTCACAGGACCTTCAGGGCCTGATGATGCGGAGAAAGGGAATGAATATGTGACTGGCTCAGTCAGAGAATGGCTGCTTGCCTTATAAAGTGGCGTTAGTTATAATAACCATACGAGCAGGGGTCAGGAGCAGGGAGTACTGGTCACAGCGATCTTATCCTGACACCTCCACAAGGCAAATTCCAGTTCTGATGGCTGTAAATTCTGAAATAGTGGTGATTGTGGATTTTTTTTTTATATACATTTTTTTTCACTTACAAATAATGCTTCTTATATTAGAGATGTGGAGCAGACAAAACGAATTTAATCTTGGGTAGTGCTTATAATATGGGGTTTGCCTAAACAGTCTAATTGGGGTTGGTATAGTTCCCTTTCAACTTCTTTATTTAGGCAACTCATCCACTTTAAATGACAAGTCAGGGAGAAGATGACATCTGCTGAAAGTGGACTACTTCTGTTTAGGTTTTCTTTACCTGCTGTGGTGCTGACATTTCTGCTGATGAATAGGAAGATGCTCTTGTACCAGGTCTGGAAATGTACCAGGCTCCCTGTGAGCGCCACAACTGGTATGTAAGAGGACTCAAAGCCATGGAGTACTTTGTTAAAAGATAATTTTTATGATGACACACACACACAGATGAGCATTAAGCTGCCTGGATGTTTGACATCACTACACTTCCCTTTGCAACACATCTACAGGTTTCTTTCAGCGTCAAGTACCGAGGTGTGTTTGGAATACATGCAGCTTCCTATTCAAAGATAGGCAACAGAAGCAGCGTTGTGGTTACTGCCTGTTTCTGATGCACTTCTGAAAGTCGATCCACGACTTTGTTAGCACCGCATCTTACCCAGAAGACTTGAATTCCATTGTAGGTACCCTCTTAAAGAAAGGGCAGAAATGTGGTGTTGTCATGTGCCTTATCTAATTTTTGTGACTGATAGGGCTAAAAGTCTTCCAATGTTGAAAATGTGGGGCTGTCAGGTAGGGTGCTAACCATGTCTCCTGCTGTGTTGTCCCTTTGAACACTGATCATGATAGTACAGGGGGATAAAACCATGTTCTGTACTAAATACAGTATATTGGATTGGAAAATGGTAGGGGAGCTGGGGGTACTGACTGTCTTCCTACTGCAGCTTGAAAGGCAAGACTGTATGTAGTATGTGACATGACTGTTTGGGGTAACAGGATGTATTTCTCTAGTAGTGAGGCATGGGTTTATTTCTACCGAGCTTCAATGGAATGTGTAATATTGATCCAGCAATATGTTATTGTTTATCCTATGTGCTTAACACAGTAACTATATTTTTAGTGGTTCATTTATTTTACTTGTTTCAATAGAGTTGCGCTAAATAAAGGCTCTCTGAGAAAGTAAAAAAAAAAAATATTTCTCAGGCTGGGGCTTAACATCAGCACTTGTTGATCTCTGTTGGGAGAGTCAGAATGGAAACAGAGGGAGGAGGCAATCCTGAGGTGGAAGGAGGTGGTGGGCATAGTCTGTTCTTTCCTCCCTTTCCAAACTGTTTGCTTATTGCCAGGTTTACTTGATTGCCCAAACATAGTGAATGGTCATCCTTGTACTTTCCAGTCTGGTCTTAGTGTGCTGATGTCATTGTACCAAGCTGTCAAGTGCTGAGCTCTGTATGGCCCTAGGCAGAAGTCTTCTTACCAAGAAAGTGTCTGAAAGCAAAATGCTATCATTTAGGCTGATACTTTATTTCAAAGTTGAACACAGTCACTACTAAATAAACTTATGTCTAATCTACGTATGTCTGGTTTCACTTTCTAGCCACAGATTTCTTTAATGTATTTAAGGTATTTAATACAAACCCTAAGTAGAGGTATTTTAAAATTCTTTTAACCATGACTAGTGGTCATGGTAGCTGATTATTCTTAAGATAAGACAGACATTTCAGAAGAGTTCCTGCAACATAGTGTGTCTGGGCTCACCAGTGAGGGGAAGGAAGACTTTAACATTTTCCAGATCATTGTGTAGGTTCTTCACTTTCTTGTACAATATTCAATTGTCTTATTTCCTGAATAATTGTTTTGTGATTGATAGTTATTTGCCATACGCTGATGCTAGAAACATCTGTGTTCAAGAAGGTAGATTCCTGTTCTCGTGTGCCTTTGTGCCTTTATTCTGTTCTGCAGATTTGACAGGGAGGGAGTTGTAACATAGTACTGCATAGCAAATGTCAAAATATTTCCTATAATTTATCTAGCCAAAATATCTGATCTAAACAATCCTTTTACTATTTTAGTGAGGGTGGGGAAAAATAGAGAATATTTTAAAAAGCCTAGTCATTGATTCCTGCCCCTCCTGCCCCTGTTTTTCTTGTACATGGGGTTTTATTGCTGATTGTGAGTCTCCCTGCCTTTTTTTTTTTTTTT
>WKFP01014985.1:1204-37877 GCA_011057875.1 Pterocles orientalis | reverse complement strand
TTTTTTTTTTTTTTTCCTGTATGGAGAATATTCTGTCTGGCTAATGCTCAAGCTTGCTGTATCATAGCTTTAGTACAGATTGGCTCAATGCTTGCATAGAAATTCTCTTGTAGATTTGCTATAATGCATAATAACTTTGACATGAGCATTTAGGCTACTTCTATAAGACTTCAGTGGGGTGACAAAAATATTTGTAGACCTTTATCATCTCTGGTGAGTTTTCTTATGGGTTATTTATGCAATGTGCTTTTGAATAAAGTAGCGTGGGGTAAGCTAGACCTCAGAGATTTTGTGTAAGCTACTCTCTCACAAAAAGGTAAATACAAGAATTGAATAATCCAGTGATTCTATAGCCATAATGGTGATGTTTTTAACTGTCCAACTGCAGAACAAACTCATTTTGTGTAGCTCCATGAAGAATTAATGAGGTTAATTGTTGAATAATGAAAATGCAGAAGTGGCAGTTCTATGTATGGGGATAGATTTCATAGAACACTTAGCATATTTTAAGTGAGTTATGTCATAATCCTAATGGCTAGGATAAACAAACTAGTATCCAAGTGAGCTATAAGGGGAGAGATTTGATCCCAGCATGAAGTAAGAATACAAAGTGGGCAGGAATTGTTAGTGAATTGTGTTTACATGGTTATCATGAAGTTCTGAAGAACACAAGCATTTATGCCATGTGAAGATGGAGAGAGAAATTATGAGTTAATTTTCTGTGAAGAAGTTTCAGAAAGTTTTAGAGTTTAGTATGATGGTCTAAATGAGCTTTAATGAGCTGATTTATAACTTATTTTTAATCAATGGAAGTAACATGAAAGAAAATGAGTAATACTGAAAGATCTCTAGAGTATTGTGGGGTAAAAGCTAGAAACAGAAAGAAAGTAAAGGTTCTTTGTTCTCTGTTTCTTAACCAAAAGTACTGCTTTGCCACCAGCAGAATTGATTCTGTCAAGACTGAAGAGACTAGTTGTGCACAATGCTGCCATGGAATATGTTGAAGTACTGATCAGTTCATAACACACAACTAGGAATGCTAGAAATGCTACACAATCTTGCAGGCAATATACAACATATACAACATAGCTTTCAAAGGTTGTATATAAGCACAGACGTTTTGCATGTTGCGTAAAAAAACACGTTTTTATGAGTGGAAATCTAAGCTAAATTGCATTTGTGCAGGCACAGTTTGCGAGCACAAGTGCGTTCTGCTCTATGCAAGAGGAGTCCTGCAATTGCATTGCATATGAGCTGCATTTAAGAATTACCTAGGAGACTGTTCTTCAGAACTGGATTGTCTGAAAGACTAAATAAAAATACTTTCATAGCTGATTCATCTGCTTTCATAGATTTTATTCTATTTATTACTGACATATTTTACAGACAGTTACAATTTAGTCTTGGATTTGAAGCTGACTTAAAATTTGTGTGCACTAATTAGCTACATTTAATAGGAGGTTTCTATGTGTTGGGGAGGCAGCTGTGTAAAAATGCAGATGGTATAGGTCGGTATGCAAGAGTTTGTATAGATTCTGAGATAAGGTATTTAGTGTTCTCCAATTACACTGCTGTCTAATCCTTCAGATTCCTAGTCAACAGGAGAAAATAATATTACAACAAATACATCCTGTTCAGAGATTAGGTAGAAGAACTATGGGGTTGAGGAAGGTGTCTTTGGGTTAGAGTATCTGAAGGGACCTAATGAATGCAGAAATCTTTAAAAGAGGTTTGTGTTGGAATACTGTAGAGTAACACTGAGCTACTAAAAAAAAGACTTGGTAAATCATTATGTGCTAATGAAGTTACTGACTTTTCTTTTTGAGGAAAAGATGAAAATTGAAAGGAGTCGTTCTAGACCTATTTTGAATAGTTACTGCACAGTGATGAATGAGTGGAAAGTATCAGACCTCTATACGTGACAGGGAATAAATGAAGTGTCACGTGTATGTATGAAGAAGGATATGTGTGATGTGCTAGTGATATGGTCCAGCCAGGTCACCTCGCTGTCTGTCTGAGACTTGACTAGTGGAGCGTAGATAAAACTAAAATGTTCATGCCAGTTGTTGATCACACTTGTTCAAAGATCCTTCTTCTCTTTGCCAGCTCGAGACAGGTTCAGTGAGGGTTAAATTCCTGTTTTTAAAAAAAAATAAAAGAAAAAATACCTTTATGTCACATTTAGAACAATTTGAAGGAAGTTACTCAGTTAAGCTTAAATCCTGGATAAATATTTGTGTTTGTGGGGTTTTCATATTCTTTCTGTGAAGCATGTGCAAAGTAGAATGCAGAAAACTGCTTTTAGGTTATATCTTTTCAGGAGAAGTGAAGTGTGACCATATGTAGTAGCTCTTGAGAAGGTTTCTATTGCATGAACCCAAGCAGTTAAAAGCATTTCTGATGGCTCTGCTGCACTGAGGGCAGGATGGTAGGGAGTGCATAGTTCATAGCATGAAGGGAGAGGTTGACTGTAAAGGCATGCTTTTGCTGGAGGGAAGATGGCAGCAAAAAATGTTTAGCAAGATGAAACTCTCTGACTTGTTGCCTGTTGTGAAATGGGCGTAGCAGTCATCTTGGTGTGGACTGAAATCGCATTATTTCACTGCTAACTTTTGAAATTGGCAAAGAAAACTTGTCTGTAGCAGGAGAATGACTTTTCCAGTAGTGGAAAACCCCTCTCTTTCTTACAAAGCTGTTTTTTTGAGTCCAACCACTGGTAATCCTTTGTTTTATTCGTCTGCAGAAGACAGCTGGATGTAAAGGCTTCATGGTTTATCCAACCTGATCTTTCATTATACTAGATCAGTTTTCTAAATAGAAACTGGGTGCTAAAACCAGTCTGTGCTTCAGTTGTGGTGTAGTTAACATGTTCTCCACTGTGAGGGTTAGATTTTGGAAGACTCCTAAAGTTCAGCATACCTGAAAAAGTCATGCCTTCTGACAAGGACTGTAATCTATTCTATGCAGTCATTTTCTGTGACCCTAATTTGTTATGCTTAAATGGTTGTGTGGCAACTTTGTTTCAATGTGTGGTAGTTGGAAGACAACAGACTACAACGGTATTGCACTGAAATGCTGATGTGGGTAGTTCTGATTGTAACAGCTACTTCCTCTGGAACACCTCACATTTCTTACTTGTTTAGTAGACTAGAGAGGGGCATCTCTTTATTGACAGAAAAGGAGTCTTCTGACCGGTTGAGAAAGCTGCAGATTTTCCTCATCTTTATCTGCGGTTGTTCACCTTGTGAGCCAGAGGAGAAGAGGGGAACATTTCTTAAGAGGGAGGAGGCATATAGCTACTAAGTGCCTGGCTCCTACTTCAGTATTTGAAACTGCTTTTTGAAATGGGTTTTGTATGTAGGTCCCACTGAAAATGCAGGCTGCAGAGTTTGCCTTTGCTATCAGAATACTGTATTGCGTAGAGTATTCAAAAGGCAGGAGAAAGAAGAAACCAAGGTAGATTGGCTTTATTCTAAACATAGAAAGCTTTCTGCATTGTCAGTGCATCTCATTCCCATGGTGAAGAATATCCACCTGCAAGTCATCTCTCTCTGAAGAGAAAATACCGGGAAATGCACTGAAAAGCTTTCTGTATAAAGTAAACTTCAGAGTCTAGTTTATGTCCTAAAATCTCTCATCTCATCCTCTTTCAGTAGGCAAAAGAGGAACAGATCTTCAACTTGTACATAAGGATAGCTCAGGATTAATTTTGCAATCAAGAGTTTTTAAATAGTAGTAAGCACGTAGTCCTTGGTCTGGGGTTTCACAGAACTTAAGCAAGTGATATAGTGGTGTTGGGTCAGAGATATGACAGGACTTTTTTTTGTAATCTAATTTTTCCAAAATATTTTGAAGTCTTACTTACTGTCATTTTACTTCAACTTGAGGAAGCAGTCAGGATTTCATCCTGGTGTTGGCCGAGTAATTTTTCTGTGTGCTTTTTCTGTTTATCCTTTATGTGGCCTTTCTTCATGAATCTATTTTGAAAATGAAGATCTGGTTGTTTCCTACTAGTAGATAAAACTACTGGCACAGATGAAAAAATTACATCAAGGAAAATCTTAGTCTTGGTTCCTGTATCCTTGATAGCTAAATTTTTTTCCCTTTGCCACAGCCTACATTTCTGTAGCCAAAGCGATGAGAGGATTTGCATCTTGATGATGTGAAAACTTCATTAAAGTAGTGTAGATTGAGCTGAGTTATGCTGACTTGGTGGTTCCTTCCTTGGGATGCCTTATTTAATATTTAAAATCTCTCTTAGTTCTTTTATTACTTACATTATTGGATTTTTTTAAAGGCTTTGTTCTGTACGCAAGCAGAACAGGACATGTCAATATTTGTCTTGTGAACACATCCTGCAAAAACGTGACTAGTTAGTCTTGTTGAGATTTTTTTTTAAACATAAACTCAGAATTTTGTAATGCAAGTCATACACTGAGTTGAAAAGCTTTGTGATTTGGTCATGTGAACAAACAGTACATGAAAATAGCTAAGCAAATAGCAGTTAAAACATGGACAATAACTTTCAGTCATGAGGTATTATCGGTGCTGTTTTCAGATGTGCAGAGGGAAAAGCTCTCAATTGTTCTTAAGTCGGCTGGTAACTCAATCCACGTTTGTAGAGCTTGACAACAAAAGGCTTTTTGTTCACAATTTGTATTCATCTAGGACATGCCAATTACTGAGCATAAATAGAACATAGTGTATGAGCAGACTAATATAACATGTTTCTCAATTCGTGACTTACCAGAAATCCATAGTTTATATTAAAATATTTAGAATTACAGGTAAAAGCTATTTGTAGGGGGCTTTTATATTTCTGTATGACTGAGCATGATGTAATTACTTTGAGGAAGCACACACTGCTATGTTTGTGGCAGCATGATGTGCAAGCCGGGCAAAACTCTTTCTGAATATTACTTGTAATCATTTCATTAATTTAGTGAGGCAATTCTGACTGGGGCAAAGCCAGTGGGTGCTTGACAAAAGAAGCAAGAAGACCTTTTACTCCTGCAGTATGCAAATAGAGCATACTAAAGAAAATTACTGTAATGCTTTCCCCCAAATTTTTTCAGTTGCACCAAGCTTTGCTATCAGTGTAGTTGCATGACTGTGTGTGATTTGCATGTTAAGTAAGCATGACTGACTTTCTCTGCTGGGCCATTCAACAACACACATCTTATTGGCATGCTTTTTGTAGGATGTTACCCTAATCACAATGAATGAGCAGGTACATGGGTGAAACTGTAGAAGATTTGACACGTACAATTTTGCTGATGTTTTTCTGTTTATTGCATAGTGGAAACAAGAACCTGGTTAAACAGGGACTGACCTGAAAGAATAGGAGGAAATAACATTTGATAAAACACTTGCCCCCTCATATGATGTTTTAAATTGTGTTAACTGTGCAAGTCATGTTCTTGATTCAAACAGATGTGTCCAAAGACAACAGTGTAATGGTTCCCAATCTATATGAAATACACTGAGTTGGTGGGTGTGATTTGATAAATGAGTGCATCAGTTTAAGTTGTTGGCTTGGGAATTTTTTGTGGAGTATGAAACGGAATGTTGAGGTTTTTCTCTGCTTGAGAAGTGTGCAAGCTGTCGTGCTAGTGGAAAGGTGTGCATGGAGGGAAAGCACTGAAAAAGGATGAACAGAAGATTTTAAGTTCTTTGTCAATGTGGGGTTCTTACGTTGTTTGCTGGTTTGAACTCCTGTGTGTATTAACACTGTGTTCCTTTTCTGCCCTTTTTCAGGTAGTGGTGCTACAGCAGTTGTCCAGGCAGCACTATGCAAACCCAGGCAAGAACGTGTAGCAATAAAGAGGATCAATTTAGAAAAATGCCAAACCAGTATGGATGAATTACTTGTAAGTAACTCAGAGGGAAACATATTACACGGTCTTCTGTTTTGATTTTGCTTTTCACTTGGTACAAGAGTGATAGTAGAATTTTATGTAGGATAATAGTGAGAAAAGGGTTTGAAAATGATCTGAAAGAGGTATGCCCTTCCCCTAAAACTATGTTTTACTGATATATATTTTCTAATGCCACAAAAACAAGAAGTGCAAATTTGAATCTTGGGATTACCAACTGTTGAGAACTGTGGGAAGAACCTTACCCCTTGTTTTCTGGAGACTCGATTTTCAAGAGATTACTGTCTGGTTGACTGTCTTAATGCCAAGGAAAAATACGTTTTCCTTTGGTTTAAATATAAATTAAAAATATAAAGGTAAAATTTAGTAGGTCTCCTTAAAATGTCTAAAGCACTAGAACGTGGCAGTTGGATCATTTTGTAATGATAGCTTTTCAGGGGAAAAGTAGGAATGGCTACACTGCCATCTACACAAGGAAACTCTTGTTAAAGCTAATAACACACACTTATCCAATAGGCCATAACAAGCCATTTGAGGAATGCTGTTTGTTTGGGTCACTGATCAGAAGAGGAAGGGACCTGTAAGAGGCCCTTTGTGAAAGGGGCTGGAAGAATTTTTCCTCTGCACTGGTTATGGCAATCCAGAGAAAGTTGCAAAGAACTGTTAAAAAAATGAGACCTGTTGTTTTTTAATGGTCCTAGTCAGGTGTTTGTAAGCCTAATGCATATTTATATGTAGGCAGTATAATAAGAGTTGAAGGACACAAAACCGTTCTAAAAGTGAGAACACTCTCTTCTGTTCCACAGGTTATGCTACTGCCTAGAGACTGTGGGCTTTTTCTAATGCAGAAATTCCTGCCTCTGAAGGAAATGATCTTCTCAGCAGGGAATTGCCAGTGCAAAAGATATCTTGAATTTGATACAGAGGGTATGGTCCATCCAGTTTCTTCAGATAAAATGGCTTGTTTAAAGTGGAGGACCCAAAATGCTCTTCCCCTGGTCATTGATGGCATTCGCCTTCAGTTTATGTAACAGCTTGTATGGGACATTGTTGTGTTTTTTAAAAGAGGATTGTGGTAGTGAAAACTACCTCTGAGGCAGTGAGATGTCTGTCAACTAAAAACTCAAAAGATAGATTCTGAACTGTGTTCAGAAAGAGAACAGCCCAAGGTGAGATGCCATGCATGATGTATGAACATCTACAGCCTACAAAGAACATTTCTATAAAAGCAGAAATACTAATCACTGTAATATAAGATGGTCAAAAATGGATCTTTTTTGATTGGAATTTGTACTAATGGGAATTAAGAATTAAAAAGTTACAACAAATAAAACCAGGCAAAACTGCCAAAAATCTGCAAGAGATATCTAGGTGGTCTAGAGAAATGACTGCAGTTAATTACCAGTTTGCACAATGTTACCTTAGCAAGTGCTTAAGGTGTCTTTACTGCCCACGTGTCTCTGGAGTCTGCCAAATGAGGCAATAGGTCTTGAATTTTTGGTCCCATATTGGGTTTTTTTTGGTACAAAGACAACTGTCCATGCCATTTTTTTTTTTTTTAACATAAGTCAATTTCTGCTTTTCTGTGTTCAAATTTTGTGTTTCTTTTATTTGTTGATCTGTTTTGATCTGAACGTAGATTTTGGCTTTCCAAATTTCTGGTTAAGAGTGTAAAAAATAGAAACAAAACAGAGCCATCCTTTTATTTTTATGTATGCATAGACACACGTGCATGCATACACATACATAATTAATTCTTTTTTTTTCTTCTGTGAGGGGAAGTGTACTTACTCCGACTCAGTTCTAATAGATTTTAGAATTTAGTTTAAAAATAGAGATGTTATTTTTGGAAAAGGGCATCATTGACCTCAAAACTCTTGTTACAATCATACCAACATTTTCATTTCTGTTGATAATACATAGAATGCTCTGGTGTTTTGTTTTTTCTGACACCGTTCTTGAGTCTGAGTTTTCAGTCACTTATATTTCTGATCAAAGAGTTTCCGTTGGCACAGGAGTGTTCTAAAACTCTGCCTGGCCTCTGAAGGTGCTGTTTTGTAAGATCCTGTGGCCGGGTGCTCATGGATGGTGTGCGAAGGCACCCTTCACAAAGTCTCAGCTCTGTGGCCTTCAGAGAAGTGGAAATGCAGCAAGCCTGCTGCCCATGTAAGCGGACTTAAGATTTGGGCCAGTGTCAATTCAAATAGAAAGGCAGCGGGGAGAGAGTTTAAATAATACTAAGGTTACACAAACTGTCAACTCCTGAAATTTGATACTCTGTTTCCTGCAATGTCCTGTGTTCTCACTATTGTAAGCTAAATGTAACTTAACCCCAGGAGCCAAGGAGAACGTTCCGGTCCTTAGTGTTGTCCTGATGGAGTGTCTTCCCCAATCCCATTACCTCCAGTTTTTTAAAACAAATTAAAAACTCAATAGTACAAACCAGAAAATATTCCATAGAATGGCTTGTTCGGTTGAATAGATTTTCTAAGCTGTTTACATTCCTGCTCTGGATGGCCCTTTGAGGCAGGCTGTCTGGAGGAGCCCCTCGCAGGTTCTGCCCAACCCAGGTGTGGGTGGAGGAGGCCCAGGGGAAGCACCTGCCGGGAGGCTGGGAGCGGGGCCTGGCCCCAGGGGTGCTGCAGCTGAGCACCAAAGGAGCTGTCTGGCAGTTGCTTATTAACTGTGTCACCACTTGCCCTTAGGCCGACACACATATTTCTGTGCAGCTGCTCAGTGAAACTGGATCAGGAATAACCTGGCCAAAAAGAAGTGAGCTTTTAACCTGGGCATGTTTCCTGACAGCAGCGCACAAACGCTTGTGCTAGCACAAGGCAGGGAGGAGCAGAGGGATAGGGGAGAGAGAGGCTTTGATGCTGTTCAATGCCTGAGGTGGTGTGACTCTGAAGAAGGCTCCAGGGCGATCTCCTGGATGTCCCGCCATAAGCTTTTCCTCTGACAGTGTATTTTAAGTGAATACTTTTCTCTGTCACCTGTGCATATTGTGGGCCTCAGGCAAATAGCAGGTTTGAGGAGGCTTATACAGTTCTGTGTGTGCCAGGGGCTCTCCAGAACCGTGGGTTGGAAATTAATACTTTCCTGACTAAAATTTCATCCCTTATTTCTTGTGGGGTGCTGCTTGTTTATTTTTGTTTTGCAAATACTCTCTTTGGGAAAAGTCACCAAAGCTGAGACACAAGGTGCCTTTGGCTGTGGTTATGTGATAGCTCAGTTTTTGCCAACGAGCTGATGCAGGCAGGCAAAGCTTTCAAAGCACTCTTTATTTAAAGATGGTTACATTTCTGCACTATTAATGTGTGAGTAAAATAGATGAGGTGTATTTTTGCCCAGTAGTGGCAGGTAGGCTTTTTGAGCCATTGTTATGTTACCAGCATGGGAAAACAATAAAACAATATAAGAAATGAAATAGTACTGTAGAGTTACAGTGAAGATGTAGTATGGATAGCTGAATTAGGAACCTGAGGCAGTAATTGGACTTGTGTTTAAGTTGACATGTCTTCTGGGACAGGCAAGCGTGCCCCACATATCTTTCTTCTGTTTTCTACATACTGTCCCCTGGGGGAGGGCTGGAGAGGGGGGGAAGCTATTTTGCAAATTACTCAGTTATTCAGGCTCATTGCATGAGTATCCAGGCATTCATCCTTCTGTGTGGCTCAGGGCTCAGAAATTGCCTAGGGAGAAGGACTTTTGACAGCAGGACTAGCTGAATTGTGCCTGACTTAACAGTGACCAACAAGCATCATGAGATTAAATCACAGTCTTTAATACATATAATTAACTTTTTTGTTAGAAAGCAACTGTGATCTTGAGTGCATTGCAAATAACAACAATAAAACCCCTCTGTCAGACACTTGCTGAATTGAGGTTGAAAATTGAAAATGGCATCTGTGGCAGCTTTAAATAATTTAAGCAGGACTGCTGTAGTGCCTGCCTTGTGCCAGTGCTGGTGAGTCAGTGTGTAAGACGGGTCCACCTGAAAGCAGGTGCTTTTCAGAGAGGGAGGGGAGATGGAAGAGTTTGGGTTTTAGCTGGATTGGCTCCCTGACTGGCTTACCCTCCAGGACCGCTAGCACCAGGGATGGATCAAGGCTGTGTGGCTGGAGGTAGAGAGGGAGAAGTAGGGCTGTAGGAGCTTAAGTTGGTGTCAGGCCAAACTCTTCAGTACAAAGGAGTCCTAAATGCTCCTACATAAAGGATTGTCAGGGTAATGAGTGCTGCTGGAAAGGTGTTAGAGAACAATTATGTGAAAGACTGAATTGAAAAAGGACTCTACTTGAAATAACAGATACAAGGCAGCCATTCTTAATGTGTACAGCTGTGGCGTGTGGTGGATGGTGTTACTTGGTAGTGCCACGTTGTGCATCTGTTGGTGACTGTGTGCTCCTCTAGTCAATTGTTTCCTCTGACTTTTCGTCTGTAACATTGCTTTTTCCTCTTGCGCATCTGTTTGCGTAGCTCTGGTGTCCACCTGTCCATCCCACAGTAGCCAAGCCAGCGATGCTGTGTCCTTTGTCCGAAAGCTTCCTTCCTCCTTTCCCAGCTTCTCCCGTTCTGTTCTTTTCATATCCCTTTTGAACTGGAAAGGCACTAGGTTTTGCTCTTTCTTTGTATTTTGTTGTCCAGCCTGTGTCCACACTTTCAGCTCTTGGAGACTGCTCATTCTTCAGTGCTCACTCTGAATTTGGGACTTCAACAGTAATTTATTTGATGCTCTCAGAAGAAAATTGTAGTTATGCCTGTGTCTCCTGGGCAAACCTCCCTCATGTTCTTTGCAATAGTCTTGCACATAGATCTATAGGTAAACTTAAAAGTTTTGGTGCCCTGATGCATTTTCTGCACATACTTCAGTTTTTTTATAGTATTTCACTTTAGAACTTTCTCACTATCCATACGGAACTGATAGCTGGCTGTGTTATGTTTGGCTTTTTATTTCTTACAGAAAGAAATTCAAGCAATGAGTCAATGCAATCACCCCAATGTGGTGACCTATTATACATCTTTTGTGGTGAAGGATGAACTTTGGCTGGTTATGAAGCTGTTAAGTGGGGGTAAGTTACTGGTTTTACTTGTTTAGCTGCAAGGAAATAGTATGATTTTTTCATAATGTACCTTCTTTGAGTTAATTGACCTAAACCAAGTAAGGAAGGGGGGAGAGACTACATAGGATGAACCTTTAGACATAGGTGTGTGCAAGCTTAAATAGTTTGTATATATATATATATATATTGATAGTACAGGCTAAGAATTACTGAGATAAATTAATTGTGTTGATCAGCTCCTGTAATTTTTTATTCTGAATCAATATATTCAAATTCTCTATTAAGGGAAAACTGATGAAAATTAAGTAATTTCTATCAGTGTAGCCTTTTTTTGAGTTTCTCTGGAATCCACTCTATTTTTGTAAAATGCATATACTTCTGATTTTATAATGAGTGTTTCTCATTCCTTATTCAAGGAAGATTCTTCCTAGGACAGGCATTATACATGCTGCATCCTTTTTTTTGCTTAAACTAACCAAACTCTCCTTACAGTTTTTATGATGATGGTTAATGGTATAAAAATACTTGGTTCTGGGAGAGGAAAAAGGGGCTGAACTGAATGAGCTTGTGGCTTAGAAAAGTGAGGCTCCAAAATTAGATGTGATGGTCCTGGTTGCTACATGATGTTCTTCAAGAATAGTCTTGATGGCAGAACACTACTGCACCATGATGCTAGAACACAAGGATGGGAAGTACTCATGAAATAACACTTGTTATGTCACATTTTGTTGAATTTTCCAGTTCAATCAAAAGCAAGCATAGGTCCTGAGAGAAACCAGTGATTCATGACAGGAATTTACTGTGAGCTGTTGAAAAATGCTTGGATAAAAAGAAAAAGTTGCTATTAGATTCTTTGAAATTTATAATTGAAGTTCAATGTCAAAATGGGGGTCACTAGGGATGTTTACATTGTTTGTTTGCAGAGAATATCTCCTTCCAGTCTTGCAGCTGCAGTTGATGCCATGAACACATGAACTGTAATCTAAGCAGGATAATAAACCAAAACCTTTGCTGTACGTGTCTGTTTAAATGTGGGATACTCTGGAATTTTTAATAAGTGGTAGTTTAGCAAGCTGTTAGCAGATCTTTCTAGTGGATCATTGAGTGTTACAGTATTCTTGACAAAAAACAGTGCTTTGTTTCTCATTTGAAAGTGTGCTTTATTCTGAGAATGAGTTACATGAGGTCTTTACACATGCGTGCAAAGGTCTAAATTGCAGTAACATATAAAGAATGAAGAAATATAACTTTCTCAGTAATCTGCTATGATAATGCTGTATATATGCTTTTTTTCCCCCTGAATCTGCAATATAGGTTCAATGCTTGATATAATAAAATACATTGTCAACAGAGGAGAGCACAAAAATGGCGTGCTTGAAGAACCCATAATAGCAACAATTCTTAAAGAAGTTTTGGAGGGCTTAGACTATCTACACAGGAATGGGCAAATTCACAGGTAGGAGCATATACACAGTGAAAAGCATTTTCGAAGCTGTGTGTATAGTTTGTTGATACTGGTCAGCTGCAGTTGCTTGGCTAAGTGAATTGTACTGCCTCTTTCACATACTGTAAATGTGATCAGTATTTATCAAATGATAACAGTCAGGCAGATGCTGCAATTTTTGACTGCAGTTGGTCACTAATACTTAGTACTTGCCTGATACTTATCCTGTATCTCTTATTGTTAATTAGGTCTGTGCAGCACTAGATATGCCAGAACTGTGGTCTATGCTCCTGTGCCTTCTGGTACTCCAGATATCTAATCTGAATCTGTTTTATGTTGTGTGGTCTGTGACTTGGTTATGGTGTTGCACACTAAACCTGTAATCTTAGGCACTCAGGCACTGCTGTATAAATGTGAAATTTATTTTTTCCTGGTAATCAGTAATGTCTATAGCAACTCTACAGACCTCTCTTTATGACCACATGTGAAGCTGGGATTTGTACTATGGAACTGCATATTCAATTTCCGTAAATTGTGCGGACCCCCTGGGATGGTCTATGCATATCTGCTGTAGCACTCCACAGGTTGCTTCCACTGTTTGGTTGTTGGAAGTGCTGTACTCTGAGCTCCCTGATTAGTTTTACTGAGGTGAATTTGCCTTTTAAGGAAGATGCTTACAACATGCTGTCTGTTTCAAGCAGTAGCCTTTTATAAGGGAATCTTTTAAACAAAAACAGATTCTCTGCAGACAGAACTCAGAAAAGAGGTAGTGCAGATGTAGCACAGTAATTGTTCTTTGTGTACTTCTTATGTCTAGTAGTATAAATCAACTGCCTCTGATGTAAATCAAGAACTATTTCCTCCTTTTGCAGAGGGAAAATTGAGATAAATGGAGAAATAAAGAACAATTATCTTGACTTCTGGTCTGGAATGCCAAAGATCTGCCACAAACTTTAATTTATAGTCTTCTGTTAAGATGATATTGTTGCAGAGAGAACATTCGTTAGCTTTTAAGGATAACAGGACCCTTTTGAGGTCGGATTTGGGAATTCCTCTTATTCTTAAAGGACATTAAAAAGATAAAAAGAGAGAGATCTATTTGTTACATTTGAGATGTCTTCTTTTTTTTTTTCTAATAACATCTAATTTGTAAGCTCTGCAGTACCACAGAACTCCTATTCAAGACAATACAGTGTGTGTTCCTTTTCCCATGTACGTTGTGGGTGAAACTTACAGTAGTTCAGGGAATGCTGTATGAGGTGCTATTTGCCAGTTGGAGATGCTTTCAAAATTGTTCAGGGATTTTGTTCTGTTTTTTCGAAGCATTCTTGTTTATGTATAAGGGAACAAGTTATGTTCCCTTTCAGTAGCAACGTGTTAATTATTTTCAGTAAATCTTGAAAAGATGTATTTGCTCAAGTTCTTAGTGTGCGTTCTGTATGAAAGGTTTATCCTGTGCGTTAGGAATGGGATGCACATTTCTATCAAAAAAAACCAAAACCAGCCAGAAGGGTTTCTTCTTGATATTATTCTACTATTCATTCATATGAATAGAAACATGAATCAGTTCCTGTTTCTGTCTTTTAAATTTTAAAATGTTATCTTGTGAAACTAATTAGTATGCAATATTTATTTATTTATTTACATAAAATGTGCACATAGAATCATAGAATCATTAAGGTTGGAAAAGACCTCAAGGATCATCAAGTCCAACCGTCAACCCACACCACCTAACTCACTAAACCATGTCCCTAAGCACCACATCTACACGTTTCTTGAACACCTCCAGGGATCGTGACTCCACCACTTGCCTGGGCAGCCTGTTCCAATGCCTGATCACTCTTTTGGTGAAGAAATTTTTTCTAATATCTAGCCTAAACCTCCCCTGGTGCAACTTGAGACCATTTCCTCTTGTCCTATCACTTGTTACTTTAGAGAAGAGGCCAGCACCCTCCTCACTACAACCTCCTTTCAGGTAGTTGTAGAGAGTGATGAGGTCTCCTCTCAGCCTCCTCTTCTCTAGACTAAACAACCCCGGCTCCCTCAGCCACTCCTTGTAAGACCTGTGCTCCAGACCCTTCACCAGCTTTGTTGCCCTTCTCTGGACCTGCTCTAGCACCTCAATAATTTTGAATTTCAATAAATTCATACATATGTAATTTCATACATAAAAGTAACCTCTGTTTGTACATTCTAGAGATTTGAAGGCTGGCAACATTCTTCTGGGTGAAGATGGCTCTGTACAAATAGCAGGTAATGGCGGTGGTAAAGTAATAGCTAGATAAATGAAAAGGTAGCTGCATCCGGATTAGGGCCAATGGATGCGTTGGCTTTTAACTGTTCCTTTTGGAGTGCTGTAGCTGCAAGTTTTCCAGTTTCAGATTTTGGGATTCTTGGTTAATGATACATGATTTGGAAATTATTCTGTGTTTTTCTGTGTGCCATCAAATATATAGGGAAACTTTAAAATGTCCTCTTAATGTTTCCTTTTGAATCATCCATAAACAACCTTGCAAATGGCAGCAACTCATATTTCTGTTCAAGTTTATTTCATTTATTTCTGCAACTAATTGTAATGGATTTTAGGTACTCAAAAATCTGTATATCTGGCGCTTCCTGAGGACCTTGGCTCTAACTTAACTAGTCACTGAGGTGCATGAAATGTATCTCACTGAGAATTACTTGTGGCATTTCTGATGTTTGTCTTGCAATGGTATCGGTTGGATACAGTTATAGCGTCGTCTTCTTCAAATATATTCTGAATCTATCTATATGCTTCTTGAGTGGTAGTCTGTAAGAATCACATGATTTGGTTTTCATAAGAGCTTAAGTACTGAGCAAGACCTCATATTCCATCTCTCAAGTTAGTATCAGTTATCTGAAAAATAGAGTGAGCAGGTGGTAATACCTCCCCTCTCTCCCAGGGTTGTCCCAGGCTTTTTACAGTTTATATATAGCTGGTGACCCAGCAATGAAAGCTATGTTTAGTAGTACTCAGTAATGAAAATGACTACAGCTAGAAGTTATTTTTTTAATATAAACAATGCTTTCAAAGTACTGTATAAACATGTATTTTGTGGACTTTAATATGCCAGTGTCTGAAGTCTATGAAACTAGACAGGAAACGATTGACTGACAGGTGAACCATTTATTGATTAGAGCAGTTTTAAATCTTCTATTTTGAGTTTAAGAATTTTTAAGTAGGTAGTCAATTTTACAGACTTGAGTTTTAATAAGATAGTTAATATTTATTTATTCACTTGATTATACCCTGTGGTTGTCTTCACTTTGTATAGCACTTTGGGCAGCTGCTGAGATTCTAGGTCTGTTTTGTTCTAGTGTTTTTTAGATCTCCTATTGTAAAGGAGTAGATGTCCAGACAACCAACTTAATTTAAAATAATAATAGTAACCTAAAAGTCGAAAGATAAAAAAAAATCTTATGAGTGATCTGAAATAAAGCTGTTGACTTCAGATTATTATTTTCACACATAATCAAATCTACTCTCCCAGTAATCAGATAACGTTCAAACAGCAGCGTCACTTATCCCTTTCTAGTTCAACTCCAGGGCTTGGTTTCTTGATCTTTCCCTCCTTTTTGCTGTAGGCATCTTAATGAGTAAGGCTTTAATTTTTCTGCTAGGGCATTCAGTGCACGCAAGACTGAGGAAGTTCAGTGGCTAGATAGATATGTGGAATGTGTCTTTCTGTGATGCGTTATTTCAATACTAGGTTATTTGCAGTCTTCAGGTAAAAAGTGCAGCAGTGTCAAACTTGTTTCTTTGTTGGTGTGGGGCTGTTCTGTTTGGGACAGCTGAACACTACACATGAACTGAAAGCCATTTGTAAATGTCAAAGAGGCTGACATTCATCCTCTATACATCTTTTTGCCTTGACAAAGTATAATCTCCTTTCATCTTTGGAGAACAGACACCTGATATTTTCCTTGTTTTTATTTGCTAGAACTTAGGTTCTTTTGGCTGCTCATTCACCTTCACCCCAAGCTTCTATAGTGAAAAGATACAGCACACGCTGCTAGTATGTATAAGTAGCATTTGAAGACCCAATTCTCCAGCAGCATTTCTGGGTTCTACGGGGCTATGGCTCACAAATGAAGCTTAGCCTAGTGTTTCTCTGACAAAAGATCTTGTGCAGGTGCAGAAGAACATAGATTCTTCAAAGAATTGGAATAGTTCTACAGAGACCTCTGATTATGGACCTCAGAGGATCTGCATGGAGAATTTGCTCAGTCTTTGGTGGGAAAGAGGAAAATACACATTTTTTGTTTAAATTTGGGAGACTGATTTTTAAAGTACAGAATTCCTCCGGACAGAGCGGGAAACTTCTGACATTCACAAATACAACATTAAATAGTCACTGCAGTTCCTCAGCTCCAACATTCTATTTAAAGCTGTTGGGACTGTAACATCTGGTGCTTTGGGCAAACAAGATAGTTGGTGCTTCATCAGGGTTTCAGCCTTCTAAGCCTGAATTGCCTGGCAAAGGTCAAAATATCAAAGAAACTGGTAAAGGAACAGATGTGTGAGATGAGTTAAAGGAGCATATTTTAAAGAGGAATCATACAGAGATCCTGACCTAGAACTTAGTTTTGGCTGAGACTTGGCCAAGAGCCCCAGCCCTGGCTGAGGTGAAAAAGCGGTCAGGTATGAAATGTTTTTGCAGCCTGTGCCTTCCCTTAGTGGGCTTCTTGCAGCCCAGCTTGCTTGGAGGCCATAGGCTTCATCACTCTCCCAACCCTACTAACTCTGGATGTTGGCCTTGGCCAAGGCTTGGCTAAGTGCCCAGCCCTGGCTGAGGTGAAAAAAATGTTAGGCAATAAATGATTTATAGGCTATGCGTATTTGGGCAGCTCAGATTCCTTTAATTTCAGAATGCTTTAGTAATACAATTAAATCAGGGCTCTTCGTTAAATTTGCTTTTTCTTTGGTATTAGCTGTGACTTTTAGTGCCTAACACTGTTGTATTGTTCAGCTCTTTCCTTGTAATACATTGCCCTTTCCTCTTTATTTAACTTGTTCTCAGTAGTACTTTGTCTCCTGTATGATAGGAAGCTTGCCACTGTAGGTCATGTCTTTCTGTAAATAACCTGTATTTGTGAAAGCTGTGTCTGGGATGGGAAATTAGTGTCTTGGTTTATTGAATAGCTATCAAAGCTTTCTTTATCTCTGTAAACATACAACAGTGTTTGACTAATGTTATAGTGAAATGTTCACGTAATTAAATACTCATCACATCTTTCTCAGTGAGATGTTACAATATTTAATTTTAAAGCTTATGCAAGAAGAGATTTTACTTATGTTTTTGATTGGGTTTTTTTTCATTGTTCTCCTTCACCCATTTGTGTTTGTTGTTTGTTGTCCTTTTCAAAATTAAAGTTATGTTAATAGGGAAAAACAGCGGTAGGCGAACAAAGGCTAAGTCAGGATTTTAGCTGTATATCTCAGTTCCTGAAAGGACCAGTTAACAATTGTTCAATGCAAACTGTTTATCTTTACTGAAAGGACATATTTTTTTTTCCATTTTGCTCCTTTATGTATGCTTTTATTTATTTATTTTTGATTTCTGCCTGTTCAGCTTTTCCTTATATGCAGTAGTTCCTCTTTGGAAAACTGCTTTTAGGGCATTAAAAACTTAGAAGCTGGTGTTTCTGAGACTGTTCATGCTTTTCAGAAATACAAACAAAACCCATCTCTTCCATAACTTACAAATTTTGGGTAAAAAGTGGGTTTTTTATTCATCAGGCAAGCTGCAGGGAAAATTAAAGAGTATTGCTGGAAGCTTGCTTCTTATTTTTCTGCTGTATTCCTCTGTGTTTTAGTGATGTGGAAGAGGTCCAGAATTTGAGTCTGTGATGTTTAATGGTTGTTTAGTGGAAAGTAATGATAAAACTAAATTTTCTGTAGTTACTCTTTTTTTTTTTCCAACCTTAAATCAGGGTACAATAGGGAAGCAATAGAAAAATAAAAATTGAAGTAGGTCTGTAGTAAACTACTTGACTTCAGTATAACTGGATTGTAAACAGCACAGTCTAAAATATCTTCATATAGTTCCATTCGAATGTCAGTATTTCTCCATACTAGCAGATGCAAGCCTTTCAAACTTTGTCTCAGAGTGCACATTTGAAAACTGTAAGTAGCAGATGTACTGGTGTCCTTTGTAACCATATTCAGGAAGACACATACTAGGAAGCTAAACCTAAGGGTGTCCTAGTGCAGGTCACCCCGGTAAAACTATACCATTTATTCCATAGCATGAGCAGTGTGTCATGAAATAGAGATAGGCTGTGCAACAGAGGGTTTCTGTAAGTAGACCTTTATGAACTCACTTAGTTTCTAAAGTATAAAACTTCTGCTTTATTATTAGTAGTTTAACAGATTTCGATTTTTTTTTTCTCCCCCCTTCCTAGATTTTGGCGTTAGTGCATTTTTAGCAACTGGAGGTGATGTTACTCGTAACAAAGTAAGGAAAACATTTGTTGGTACTCCGTGTTGGATGGCCCCTGAAGTAATGGAGCAGGTATTCCTATGTTAAAATAAATACATTTTTTGTCTTTAATTTTTGGAACTTGAGACATCGCGACCCTGTTTTTCCTTTTTGGTTCTGTTCCAGGTGCGAGGTTATGACTTCAAGGCTGATATGTGGAGTTTTGGGATAACAGCCATTGAGTTAGCAACAGGAGCAGCACCTTATCACAAATACCCTCCTATGAAAGTAACAATCACTTTGTATTACTTAATGCTGTTAGCTGTATTAGTAATGCTGCTAGACAGTTAGCACTTCTTCATTTCCAATAGCAACCCAAGATATCTAAATATATGTATTCTGCTGAATATTTATTCTCTTTTAATTTCTACATGTTTTGAATTGATTTTGCTTAAGTACCTCTTTTTTTTGGGTTTACTGTAGGTGTTAATGTTGACACTTCAAAATGACCCTCCCACTTTAGAAACAGGGGTAGAGGACAAGGAGATGATGAAAAAGTATGGCAAATCCTTTAGAAAACTAATTTCATTATGCCTTCAAAAAGATCCTTCCAAAAGGTAGGTCATTATTGCCATATACAGTGGAATTATTTTTTAAAAAAAATAATGCATACTACTTGAGGTTCCGGTGTTTAAACATCATCTTTAAGCGTATGATTTGAATTTTGTAAATAACAGTCTTCAGTCATCTTTGTCTGGGGAGAAGAAATTGTCTCTTAATTGTCGCTGAAGTCATCTTCTTCTGGGTTGTTAACTGAATTTATTTATACTTAAATATACTGTTGAATTAAAGTCTGAGCCAACAAAAGTCCTTACCCTACATCTTGATTTTGATATTAAGGAAAAATATAAATCTTGATATTATGCATAGATTTAACAAGATTGTTTGGATTGATCAGACAGAACTGTTGATAACCAGTCTCTTGGTTTTTAAAATAAACTGAAAATAAATAAATAATCTTATGTTAATTTTTCTAATTTTGTGACATGAGCTCATATTGCCTTTGGATATTTCCAGAGAAAGTTACTTATTAAGAGGTATTTATTTTTTACTGTAAAGGCAGAGGCTTCAAGCTTATTTAGAGTTTTCCTCATGTTTATGTAGACAATTGCATATCATAGTGTCTGTGTGATTTGTTCTTTCTTGCTATGTTTTGTGAATGGGGTAGCCAAGATGAAGCAAATATTAAGCATCTATTCCAAAAGCATTGCTGAGATCCCAAGTTCCCAGAATGGTTATTAATCCTCTATTAAGTTTTACGTGGACCCATTTTTTAGGTTTCTTTTGCTGAAGAGTTGGAGGATTCACATTCTAATTAACAGTATTTCCTAAGGATATTTAATACATCACTTTTTTGAAGAGTTTCAGAGCTGGTTATTTCTGGGAAAAAAAAGATTGTTCTGAGAGTGCAATCCTGATTGAGTACTGTGTGGGTCTTTTATGGTGTATACTTCTCTTCGCTGATGTTACACTAGCTTAAGTCCACGATGTTGTAGGGAGTCAAGTTGAAAAGGTGGCAGCAGCAATACAAGAGAACAAGTATAATAAAGAAAAAAGATTACATGGCAACATCTTTATTCTTGAAAGCCTTCAAATTATTTTTTTTCACTAAAGGATAATTTGTGTACTGTTTTCAGATGCCCAAACCCCTTTTAACTGGTGGTCTTAGCAAGTCCTCATGCTTTAAGCTTAGCAGTGCAGTTTGGCTGCTTACAGATAAGAATAAAATGTGTTCTGGATAATCCAGCTGCTTTTAGTTTCCAGTGTCCACTGAAAATGCGAGAAGTAAATAATTAAAATGGTTTTCCTTCTCTGCTTGAATACGTAACACTGAGTTACCTGATCTGTAGTTATGACACCAGTGTTGAAACAATAGTATTTAAATAAGTACTCTAATTTGTCACACTGATATTTAAATATGCAATATCTTCATGCTTAGTATTGTCTTGAATTGAACAATTAGACCAGCAGATAGGTGATTAGATCTGTGTGCCAGTTACTCTGAGGAGCAAGTGTGCTTATATTGTGGGGTCATTGCTATTTTTTATGTTTCTCCCAAGCCAGGATTTAATTTAGCGCATAGATACGTCCATAGTTATCATGTCAATTGTGGGAGAAGTGCCTGCTCTTTGTGGCAAATTCTAGGACTGGCATTGCACTGTTGTTGTCAGACCATGATGTTTTTCTTTTGGGGATCTGCATGTGGGTGTTTCTCTCTTCCCAGTGCAGCAAGGATTCTGCTTACAGTCCTCGGCTGCAATTCACTGCTGAGGCCTGTGTGGAAAACAGGCCAAGAAAGTATGTCCAGACCAGTTCAAAAGCGTCTGGCATAGTTAATGGTAGAGGAATGGAGAACGCTAGTTTGGATAAAACTTTACTAAGAATATGGCTTTCAACTGTGCATATGCCTGTTATGAGATGTGATGCTAGTGGATCACTGAAACTTATCTTAAACTTAAGAGTTAATTTGAGATAGAACTTAAAACTTTGACACAGAAACTGTTTGGGTTTGTTTTTTTTTTCTCCCTAAACATTTCCCTTCCTTTTTGCTTATCCAAGGTTTATGTGTGAATTGCTGCTAAGCCTGGTGGTCTCCACAAGGTCACTAGTAAGAACTTTATTGTAGAGTTTGGTGCTTTGGAGGGAAAGGAAAATAAGTGCTCTATGGAACTACTGTCTGTGTCTAAATTCTATGCTTTTTATTGATGTCAGGAGTTGTTTCATTATTTCTAGAGGGAGTGAACTGATACATACACACTACTTACTACTTACCTTTTCTTCACTTGCTCTTCAGATCTGTCCTCAGAGAAATAAACAAGTTCAGATTTTGAGGGTTGTTTTGGGACTGAAATTTTCCAAAATGAAACTTTCCACTGTCTTGTCTAGCTTGTGCTATGTGCAATCCTTTGTTTTAATTCAAATGGAAAACTATAGCAGATATTGCTTCTGTTCCTTTAGAAATTATGAATCTTGGAGACTTCAGCTTCCCTAAATTTAGCCCTGTTGAAATTAGTCTTGGATAGTGGTATGGGCTCCTTAATGGAAAGGATGCAAAGAACCTGGAGGATTTTGTTTCATCCCAAGAGATGCTTCACTTTCTCTCAAGTCTGCTTCAATACCAGAGCTTTGGCTAGATAAGTAGCTTTTTAGATCTGTAAAGTTAGGGGAGACAAATCCTGCTGTTGGAATCACTTTGGTAGCTGTGAGATTGTGATTATCTGTTGAAAACGTCAAAAATATAAACTTGACAGTGATGAGAAGAAAGAGACTTGAACTGCAAGTAAAAGTGAGATGTCTAGGTTTTGACCTTATGATTGTTGCTTTGATTTTTATTTTTCCGTTTGGCTGGAAGATGCTCCTTATGACTCTCTTTTTGTTTCATGCATCGTGTTAATAGTGTCAGTTTCTTGTGAATACCTGCTGACATCTGTGAAGTAAGAAAATGCTGGTAGCAGGTATTGATGCTACTGTTCAGAAAATGTAATTATTCTTTTAATGCTGTGGAGCGAAGTTCAGTTGCATTCATAGAGTCACCTGGGGAAGGACATGATACCTGACTTTTTGTTTGTTTGTTTAAGGATAAAATACTTTTGTGTTGAAGAGAAAGGGGGAAAATTGCCAACTTAGAGTTGTGGTTTTTTTTTCCTTTTTTGGTATTTTTGCTGTAGGGAGGCTTATTTTTTTTTTCTCATGTGTAATTCAGTAGCTATTATCGTTCATTCCCCATTCATACAGTACTAATTCAAAAGTATTAGAGACATACCCTTTAACTAAGGTCTTGTACTGTATTCACTGAGAGGGGTCTTTGTGTTCTGTTCTAATTTATTATTGATCTTTCAGGCCCACAGCAGCAGAACTTTTAAAATGCAAATTTTTCCAGAAAGCCAAGGTAAAACGTTTAACCCTATGAGTAAATTTTGCTCTGCCTTAAAATGTACATGAAATTCCTTCTTTCCTTGTGTTGATTTTTAACTTACCAAATGTTGGTTTTGCAGAATAGAGAATACCTGATTGAAAAACTTCTGACTAGAACGCCTAATATAGCACAAAGAGCAAAAAAGGTGAGTGTATTCGTATCTTTTTCTTGACTGGAATGCAAGAGAAAGGAGGGACTGTTCAGTTACCTTACATTTTGACTCACTAACTGAGCCATTCTCTTATGCAGTCCTTCAAAGATGCTGACTGTTGAATGAATGGTTTATTAAGCCCAGGTTTCTCCAGGAGGCCCTGGGGCATTTTGGCTTCCTTTCTAGCCTTGACAAAATGATACATGGTATTTGTCATCATACATTATGTGTTTTTTTTTCCACTCCCTCTTAGAAAGCTATAGGTCAAATGGTTGTGCAAATAAAAAGTGATCTGCAAGCATATAGGTTCATGAACTGCAGAATTCATATCTTCATTGATTACCTAGAGAAGGGGTGAAGATATTATAAATGGTATTTATTGAGGACTACCTGGTCCTTTGTATTATTCTAAATGTGACACCCGAATGTATAGAAGTTGGGTCCAAACTCTGCAAGAGTGCTGCTGAGTTTTTCAGACCAGTGGAGCCTTATCCCACAGGTGATGGAGTTAAACCCATAGCTATGGCATATGCTGGTATTTCTGTGGTGCATTGGGTGCTTGTGTAAATAAGTTTACCAGGTGATGTGCACCAGAACTATCATAGTTTAAACCCAGCTAGTGGCGAACACCATATAGCCACTTGCTCACCCTTCCCCCTCCCAGGGATGGGAGAGAGAATGACAGAATCACAGAATGTTAGAGACTGGAAGAGACCTCGAACAATCATCTAGTCCAATCCCACTGCCGGAGCAGAAACACCTAGATCAGATTAAAGGGATAAAGGGAGAAGAGACTCGTGGGTTGAGATTAGAAGAATTTAATAACTAAAATACAATAAAATTGAAAATAATAATGATAATAATAATAGTAATAATAATATACAAATATACAAATGAGTGATATACAGTGCAACTGCTCACCACCCGATGACCAAGGCCCAGCCCGTTCCAGCTAATGATCCCAGAGCAGAGGGTCCAGAAACCACAATACCAGAAAAGAGAGAAGATCTGAGAGTCCGAGGGAGAGAGAAAGAGATGACTGAGAGAGGGAGCAGGCTTCTGGACGGACGCTCATTAGTATACTAGGCATTGCGTGCATGATATGGAATATCCCATTGGCTAATTTGGGTCTCAATCCTAAACCTAAGGTTGAATCCTAAGCCAGTAATTGTGGGCTATGCTCCAGCCTGGCAAAACATGAGAAGCTAGAAATGTCCTTGGCTGTCCTGGGAACAACTATAAACATCGGTATGTTATCAGCATTCTTCTCGGCACAAATCCAAAACACAGCCTCTTACTAGCTGCTATGAATAAAGTTAACTCTATCTCAGCCAAAACCAGGACAAGAACTGAAAAAAAATAATATTTCTCAATAAGCTTGACAGGTAAGTATCTTAAAACTTAAGTATGAAGCAAGCTGCTGTTCATAAGAGCTAATGAACAGGAGCAAATGTAGACTCCTGCTGGTTGTGTGTGAGAAATCGTGGAACTCCCTTTCTGTGGTGACTTAACTTATGGTGTCTCTTGGCATGAGGAACCTTGGAGATTGCAGAGCCTCTGCAGGTTACAGGGTAGTGTGCTGAGTCTGGCTTTTAAAAACAGGTTTTCTGGGAGGATGTTTCAAGGAGGGCAGCTCAGGAAAGAAACTGTTTCAGCCATTGTTGGCACAGTAGTTAGGCTTTGGTTACCTGGACTGGCACTTTTAAGATTTTCTGTTGTCTTCGTGAGTATCAAGCTGGCATAATTCTACAACACTGAATTGTTCCTACAGCTTGTGGCCTATACTTGGAAGAGACAGTCAGCCAGATCCGAATGTTTTAAGTAATTTGTGAAATCGGTGTCAGTGATGGAGCTTTGTAAGAGGCTGGAGTAAGAAAGCTGCAATGAGAGAGCTTGGAGAAGGGATGCTGGGCAGCAGCTTAGCATCTGCAAGGTGCAGAGGCAGGGTAGGAGTAGTTCAGCTGTTTGGCCATGTGGTGGCAGCAATGCCCACATAAAAGTCATCTAACTAGAAAAATCGTAGTTGGTTGTTTTTCATTTTAGGTCTTAGGCCATACAGAAGTAATTTAGGCATATTCTAGCACCAGGTAGGTTTCTGATAGAGCATGTGGCTTGTGATATTTGTCTCCTAGCTGTGTCCTCAGGTCAACTTTAGAGACAGCATGTTAACTCATACATACATGTATACATACTTATTTCTTTAAGTAACTTAGCATCTAGAATTGCAAAATAAATGCAGGGTAGCCTCCCATGCACCACCAGAAATAGTTTTCTGAATGACGTTTTGGACAATTTTTTCTAATTTGGAAGAGGAGTGATTCTTAATAAAGCAAAGCTGTATAGTGCTACAGACAATAGGTCTACAGCATAAATGAAAGAAAAAAATCTAGGTTTTAGCTAGTGAAAATGCTAAATTATTTATATTTTAAAAGGACACAATATTAAAATTCATCAGGGATTTAAAATTTAATTCACTTGTTATAACTTTGCTTGTAGCTGCTGTTTTAAGATACCATAAAATATAAATGTATTTTAATGTTAAAACTGTGGGGTTTTATTTAAAAAAGCTTATGCAAGTAGAGTTTGGTTGCTCAAACATTAACATGTAAAATGTCTAAGAGGTCACTCTTGGAAGAAGTAACCCCTGTAATGGAAAAAAGAATGTCACTAGGGCAAGACATGGGAAGGAGCTGGTGTCATTACTGCTTAAATTATCTTGTGTAGCACTTGGTGTGAGATGCCTATAACTAGTGATCTGTAGCACTTCTGCTAGCATAGATGTCAGATCTGCCCTGCAGTACTTTAATTTTTCTTGTGTTTACCACATGTATGATTAGTTTGCTTTGTTTCCCATAACTCCAGGCTCAGTTTAGTTTTAACTTTTAATTCTTTTCTCTTGACATAGTGTTCCCATGTTTTGCTTCTGCCTTTACAGCATATACTTGACAGCTGTTTTGACTAAATATGCATTCAGGTTTCTTTGTGAAATCTTGTAAGCAGGCACACGTGGTCTTGTATGTGTAAGGAAAACATTTGATGCTGTAAAGATTTGTTCAGTATTAAAACCCAAATTGATAATTAAACAGCACCTGCCTTGTGTATTTTAAAATACTGCTTAACATCAGAGTGGTAAACTACATCTTTGTGTACATATCGGTATTGACCCACAGAAGTGAGTGTTACACCACGCAACTTCTTCCTGGCAATTCTGGGTTTCATTAATGTAACTACTAACTTGTGAGAGCATTGCTGGTGTCAAGAAGAACTGCAGAAAAGGCTGTGGTGGACTGAGCTCAGTGTGGTCTGGTAAGCGGGGGGTGTGCTCTGAGGCCTCCCTTTTCTCATTGATGGAAATGGGGGAGCCCTGATTGCAGCCTCTGCCTTGTTAGGTGGTATGATGGTAGAGCAGCCTGCCCTGTCCTGCTTGGATCGGGACTGTGTACACCACTGTTACACAACAGCTTAGCAAGAGTTTAGATACACTGTTAACCCATGTTGAAGTAGCTTTAATTTTGAACTGAATGCTAAGTCATTTCATTTGTGATTAGAATTGCTATATTGGAATAGAGGAAATTGGAAACAGCTTCCAGAATTCCACAGTCAGTTTTGAAATCTTGTCATAGTAAAACATTAATTATAACTGTGAGTACTTTTTATGCCCAAAGGCCCTGGGTCAATTTTGTGGTTTTATAATCCTGTTTCTTTAGTTTTGAAAATCTCCTGCGTGACCGCCACTTTTACAAAGTGAACAGGGAAAAACATGTATCTGCATTTCATTTTGTTGCTGTCTGAAGTGCTGCTAGTAAAAAAAAAAAAGAAATCTGAGCAATGATTGGACTTGAATTCTATTTTTGGGGAAGGTGGCATTGCTCTGCACTGTTAAGAGAAGCCCTTTAAAGCTTGGCATTGTAAATTACTGGGAAAAATCTGTGGCAGCATAAAGAGATTATTAATGTGAGTGATAACCAGTTTTTATTAGAACTTCAGTAGAAATACCCTTACTGATGGGTTGGAATTCTAGCTCTGCAGTACAACTAATTTAGGGAAGTGATCATGTTACCTTATAGAAGAAATTAACAGTTCCCTGAATTTAATGAGGAAAACATCATTAGATCCCAGATTTCTTGGACATCTCTGGCAGCATGATTGCACCTTAGCAAGACTTACCTATGCAACATTTCCTTGTTTCAGTAATGGATTTAATCTGATACACCTCACTAATGATGGATGTTAATACAGCTGGACTCCAGATCTCTTGAAAACCAGCGAACATTAGTTTGAGCTCAGATTATTGATAAAAATGATATTTATTGCTATGACTCTTTAAACTTTAAGAAATGCTTATTTCACTAATGCTAATGTATAAAGAGAAGGAACATGTGCTATACTGGAACACTTTTTCTGGAAAACAGCAGCTGAACTGTAAGTATGTTTTTGGTAAGACTCTGTGTGTGTGAGGCCCCTCCATCATAGAAGATTAATTTTTCAGTTTACCTGGAACACTGCTACAAATGAAAAAGTAGTGCAACTGTTTTTGTATTGTTGAATATTACTAGAAAAAAATAGAGGAGAGATTGGCATTCAGACCATGTTGGGTTTTTTGTTTATTTTCAAGAAGTTGTTGGAAATAAAACTTAATGGAAACTCTTTTTCCATAAAATGTAAATTTGACAAAAAAATCACATAATCAGAAAGCAGTGCCTGCGTTAAATGGGTTGTAGAAATGGAAGGTGTTTAAGGGGCAGACACGTGCAGTTGCATCAGCTTTGTTTTAACATTTCACATAGAGGAAGATTACTGTCAGCATTTCTGCCAGGTATACTTAAATGCAGTTGTGCTGTAGATACAAGGAACTTCATACAGTATATGGGTTTGTCCATCCTTTCTTTCATGGTATGTTTTTACCACCTGTATAGAGTTTGTGAAGTTGGATTTTGTACACTCTCAATTTGAGCTAATCTAGCACAGAATAGACAAGCTTTAAAATAGACTGGAATAGTTGGCACAGTGGAGTGGCTTTTATACTTCAGATGGCCATAAGCATCTCTACAATAACTTGTATTCTTGTTTTGGCAGGGTTTAAAAGCTCACACGTAGTTCATCTCGATCATTAGAAAGTAACCTTCTCCAGTGTTGGATAGTGTTTTCCAGTACGTGGGCTGTCATGGTTCAACTTCAGAGTTCATTTGTGCAGTGAATGAGTCACTGTCTCTTGTGTAACAGCATTGATCTGCTCACTAGCTACTGCTGTGTTCATGACCTGTTGACTTGTTCAAAAATGTCTAGAACACGGACTAACATGAGGTTGGTGTATAATGAGAACTTTTCTGATTAGACCAGTAGCTTTAAATGTTTGACATTTATCTAAGCTGTCGAAACTTTCAGTACTGGAGGAGGGTTCCCTTGCTGTGAAATGCAAGTGTGATGTATTCTTAAAGGTGCTATTGAAGGGGTCCTGGTTAAAGACTCAATACAGGGTAAAGGAAATCCAGGTGTGCATGATGCTGGTGGTAGATTCTTTGATCGGGAAGTAAGTCTTGTAACTAAGCGGAAGATAATCCTATTTTATTGTCTTGATTTTTAATGATTAGGTTTTCTGCCTGTTGCTGAGAGTGTGCAGGAAGGTGCTTGTTTTACCTGTTTGCCTTCTCAGAAATGAAGCCTCAAACACTTCACTCACATTACATCCAAAACCAGATTGCCTCTCTTGGATTTAAAATGGTTTCCTAAGTGGAAAGTGACTCAATGGAATTGTTACTAAGTATGTTCCCAGTCTGTAGGCCAAATCAGTAGCGTGTCAATGCGGGCAGCCACAGCTGGCTTGGCAGGGGTCACCTTAGTGTCACAAGGTTTCCTGCTGTGCTTTCTTGAGCAAAATGGTAGCAGTCTTTCTGTGTATTTTTGTTTGTAAAAGTAATGAGGAGTTTTGGGAGGATGTAGCTGTATGTGTTTCTTGTGATTTTGTACATTTTTGGGAAGTTTGTCAGGAAGGTCATGCGGGGAGATGAATTACAAAGAGGATTCTGTAAATGCAAGGTGAAGCATTGCCATCTATTACCATTTGCTGAAAGACTCACGGAGTAGTTATGTGAGGATTCTTGCTTTCATATGAGGAAGTTAAATCTTTAGCCTTCCTAATTCTAAAAAAATAAATCGAAGGGAGAAAAAAAAAAAAGAGCCCAGGCCCAGCACTCTGAAGAAAAGCAAATACATTTTCCTGGTTTGACCTTGTAGAGCTTTTAGAAGTACAACAAAAAAAAAATTGCATCCTATTTGTTTTTTACACTCTCCCCCGGCACTTGTGCTTGATACTGGTGGTATTCTTCAAGTCGTGGGGGAGAACTGCAAGGGAAGTAGAGGTGAAGCAGGACATCCTTGAGATTGTGCTACCCAGTGGTGTTATGGGAGACTCAATTTAGCTGAAAAGTGCTCTTGGCTCAAGAAGTTAAAATTATGGCTGGAGCTGCAAACTTCAAGGTTTTAATCAGAACAGGTAGTCTGAGGGTAGCAGAGCAGAAAGATGGACTGTTCATATGCAGAGTCCAGTTTCTGTTTAGCACTGAAAAGCAGCTCCATGAGAAGATTATTCAAACTGTGCATCTGCAGTTAAATGTAAAGTTATGTAGTATATGAACTGAAAAGGGAAAAACATCAACTGTATGGCAAAGATGTGTTCATCCTGGCTGTGCTGTGTGGGAGCCATAGTCAGCAGAGGGCAGCCGCCTCTAACATGCAGCGTGCAGGGTTCAGTCCTTACTGAACTGGAAAATCGTGCAGGCTGGGAGAGCATTGCTCAGTTAGGAACAGCTCTAGATCGGTGATTTTAAATGCTGTAGCCTGGTTGAATGCATGCTTCTTGACACTGAATGAATATTGGGGTTTTATAAAATTGGGTTTTATAAAAATTACAGATTTATTATTTTCACGTTCATTTGTAACTTTTTGGGAACTGCAGTCATATTAATTTTGGTTACCTTAATTGTTTTTAAAATGTCTTGAATAAGCCTACATCTCTTTAAAATCTGTGTGGAATGTATATTACAGTAATTTCTCTTATATGTACAAGTAAATGGAAACCTTGTAGAAAACAGAAAATGGAAGAAACCAGAATTTCACCATGACATGGTATTTTCAAGCCTTTGAGCTTGAAAGTAAGTGAAAATCATAGTAAATTCTTTGAATTCTACAGTAGTAGGCTATTTTCCTATATATTCTTTAACATGACCATATTGCTGGCAGTGAAACCTACCTTATAATAGGTCTTCTACTATTGAGTAATCAAAGCTCTACATGAGGCTGTATTTGTCTTCTTTCTTCTTTTCCTCTCTGGTCATTTTAAGCAAGTAAACAGCTTGGATGATAGAAAATGATGGTGGAATTGGAAAATGCTGATTATAAAAGGAGCATCCAGTGAACCCTCTAGCAGAAAGCCTTTTAGTAGTGGTTCATTATCGTAGTGCTTGTTCATCTGAGCAGCCAAGAAAGATAACCAGAACCTCTAAAGTTCTAGATCTTTGTCTGTCTTCTTCATCTTTCAGAGTATTGAGTTACTTTGACAATTTGCTTTATTTTTGATTGGCTTCCTTTGATTCCTGCAGGTATCTTCTTGGCCTTACTTTGTTTTGGGAGAGGGGGCAGGCAGGGAAAAGAAAGAGTATACAAAAGAGCTTCTCTCTGCAGGTATGAATGAGCTATCAGGTTGTGCCTGATAGCCCATTTGGGATTACTTGTTTTTGAGGTGAAGTGTGACTTTTAAGAAACAATGTAACACATCTTCCTAATTAATTGAAAATATCCTCCTCAGCACAGGTACACATTCCTCCCTGAAAGTACTATTGTTAAAATGTGAATTAAAGAATTATTTTCAGTTAATAACAGTAATGAAATTTATGTAGTGGGATTAATAAATGGATAAATAATGTCTAGAAACCAAAAATCATACTGCATTACTAAACTTGTACGTTTGCCATGTTACTGGGATTTCTGCAAAACACTGCGATTTGTCAAAACAAAATCAGGTTCAAATTTTGGACTCAGTCTGGAGCAGAGATAGTAAGTAAGTTGCAGTATTTATGTAAAACCTCATGTTTTTTACCTGAAGTGCTAAGATGTGATGAAACATGTAACTTCTGTTTTAAGCAGAAGGCTTGTGACATGATTGGATAAGTGTGATGATATGCTGATTTCCTTTGATGCATTGGAATGCAAATAAATGCGTAGCTGTGGGGGTTGAAATGTGCTTTTGTGTCTTGGGAAACATTCAGGAAAGGTTTGCAAGAAGGCTAAAGGTAAAAATGATAAAATCTGATAGCTCTACATGCTTGAGATGTGTTGGGAAGCAACGGGTCTGGGGTTTTTTTGGAGAGAAAAATACACAGCAAAATGTACTAAAACCATAACCGTGGTCAATAATGTCCTGTTTCTCATCATCGTTCTTGCTATAAAATAACTGGCATTGAACTAGCATGGTAACTGGCATTTTAAATACTTCTCAAGAAGTTGTGTGGCTAGTGAAGCTCTTGGGACTTCTGATTTAAAAAAAAAAAAAAAGCAGGGAGTGGGGACACAAAAAAACTCACCTTTTGAACTGCCAAGTAATATTGGCACTTGAATGCTGTACTAGCAGATGTAGCTTAAGGGCATCAGTGGCAAAGTAAAAGACAATTTTATCTCCAGAAAAAGCTAAGCTAGTTGATTTGTTGGACTGCAGTATTTCCACAAGGATGTGTGTTTAAAAAAAAAATTTAAAAAGATGATATGGATTGCCTTCTGTAGATATGCAAGTGCAAAAAATGGAGAACAGTACTGACTATTCTTTAGTTAGAAATTAATAGGAAGGAAGCAGTGTTAGGGTTCCACAGACTTTTGCAGATGTGTTTTAAATGAGTGAGGCCCTACCCATTTGCATCACTCCAGGAATTCAGGAGCAAACTACATTTATGCTCTAAGTTATCTATATATGGAGGGAAGCAAGGCATCTTCCATGTTACAGAAATGTTTAATGCTCATTAGTCCTATCAATTTTGCTTACACAAATGAATCTTACTTGCCATACTTTCAGGTCACTGTACTCCTTTGTGGAGCAGAATTAAGAATGTTTTAAATCTACTCAGGACTCCATCCCAAATATTCAGTTGCCAGAGACTTTAATAAGAATAGCTTGAATTATTGAAATACTGGGGAAAATCAAGATTGCTAGTTTAGTAATCTTCCTGTAGAATGAAGAAAAAGGCAATTGATCTGTAATATTACTCTCACTGAAAGAATGGATTTTTAATGTGGTCTGGATCATATGCTATTCCATATATGAATTGCAGTAATGTTTTATGTGTGTATGCATTGCTATCCCACAGTGTGTCATTTTAATGTTTTTTTAAAAATTAGACACTGAAATAAAATACTAAATCTGTAAGTGGGCCCAGTTCTTTGCTGTTTTGAGGAGTTCTGAATAAGGAAGAAGAAAGATCTTAATAATCAGAAACTGTTTATTCCCTTATTTGTCACCCTGCAAAAATAAACTTGTAAAGAGATTGCAGAACCAAAAGAATAAGTGATGAATAATAGATGCTTCTTTGCCCAGTCTCTCTAACATCTACATATAGCAAGCACATCAGTGCCTTGAAGACAACAATTAGTTTTGCTTCCTTATGCTGTAGGCTGCTTTTCATCAAGCTTTGGGAAATGTGGGTAGCTTCTGCGTTCTGATGCTGCAGTTCTCTCTCTGTCAGGCTGATTTGGGCTAACCTTTGAGGGATGGGATTTACAGTTGCTCTGCTCATCTGGTTAAGCAGACATTCTCCTGGAAAGCTGATGCATGCTGTTGCTGGCTGGCAATGTTGAATTATCTATATCCTGTATTAAAAGAGACAGATAGTTCTGTCAGCAGCTTAATTTGTTCTTAAATCTTTGCGACTCTGGTGTATACTGCAATCAACTGTAACCAGCAACAACATATACAACAATGATAATAATATGATGCTTAATCTGTGTGTGGTAGTCATGATTTTTTCACTCACTAAATTGTCCAAGTGTTCTCTGTTGTAGCTGATGTTTGTAATGTCTTTCTTCCACAGCTGTGGTAATGTCAGTGGCTTCTGAAGTTTTTCCTCTTACAAATTGCTTTTGGTTGTAAATGACAATGTTCTGAGCTGCTTTTGTGTTGGATGCAGTTTAAATGCAAGTCATTCAAATCCATTTTTATTCCCTGGTGCTCTTCTGATTTATGTGAAATATGTGTTTTAATATGTGTTAATTTGTCTTTGTAAGGCTGAAGGCTTTCATTGTTTTCTTCATTAGCTGAAGTTATGATTCAGTTTAGCTCCTATTTTGGAAGGAGCATTTAGGTTTTTAAAACAATAAAACCCAAATTAGAATTGAGCGTGTTTTAACTTGTTTCCCTTTCCTTCTGAAATACTTACTGAAAGAGATAAAATCCTAGCATAAAGAGGTATCGATTCTGTATATATTGACTAAAGCTAATAGAGAAATTGCATTTGTATAGCTACCACATGCAGTGTAAGAGAAATTCCTCCTTATTTTTATGGACATACAAGAAGTTTGTTTCAGTTCCATGCTCTCTCTTGGATTTGCTTTGTGGCATTGAATAAATCACTTCTTTTGTCCACTTCTTTATTTCCTTCTGTAAAATGGCAGGCCTGTAGCAGAGTATCAGAAGAAATATATAGAATCTTTTCAACTGCTGTAATACTGTAATCATTGGGGTGAAATGCAAGCATACTGCCTTTGATATCACTCTTCTGATAGTATCTTAAATTATAACAAGTAATGAAATTCCAAATATTTACAATATTCCAAATACAAACCCTGTTGTGTATTCTTGCTAGGATCAGTGTTAAGACTCTTGTTTTTTACTCACCTTCCGTGTGCCTTTTTGTCCCTGTTCATCCAGCACTTGAGAAATTAATTTTGATCCTAGGCTAGTACCACTCAAGACAACCCTTCTTATGCTAGCTTGTAAGAAAACTAATAAAAGGTCATTTGCCATTTGGTTGGAACAAGTCAAGATGGAGCAAACTGGATCTGAACGAGAACATGGAATTCAAACTACCTATAGCACTAACTGCTAATATCATTTTAGGATGAGCATCTCTTCTCATGTTGCTGGACTTTTCTGCCAGTTTTAGCAGTGATGCAAGAGAGATTGGGAAGTTGAACTGAAGTCCACTGACAATTTTAGGCTTACATATGGAGGTCTGCAGAGATGTCTTCTCTCCAGCAGGCTGAATCATGAATTTGCAATCAGTATGTCATTAATGAGAAACCGTGGATCCCGTTACCAGTTTACAGTCTTAAAAATCCCCCCATAGAAAGAAAAGGGAGACATAGAAAGAAGACAATTTAGCTGTCTATACGTAAGCAACAAGAGTTCAAGATAGCATGAATCAGGAAGAACATAGTGCATTCTTTGAAGGACAGTTCATATGAGGGAAATGCTATACTTGATTGTAAAATAAAATCAGAAGAAAAGAGAAGTTTATTTGTTCTCTCAAGGGTAAAGTGCCATTGAATCTCATAGAAAGTTGATAAACAGGGCACAAACTCTGGGCTTTGTTTCTTAGTCATTGTATGGCGTCCTTGTAGAGCTATACAGTACTCATTCCTAAGTTATGTCTACAAGTCTCCAAGATAAGCATTGTTTGAACTTCCTTCTTCAGGTAATTTTTTTCCCCTTACAAGGTAATACTAGAAGTTGGGACGAACGGTCTGTCTTGCATACACTTGACATTGTTCACTCACATTTGTTTCCTTTAGTACTTCATTTTGAGGGCAGAAAAACTCTTAATGTCCATATTTTTGAAGCGGATCTTCAACGTACATTTCAAAAAACACTTGTTGAGCAGAGCTGGGAGTTGAATTCTGTCAGAAATACAAGAGATTGTTGAAGTGAGACTTGAGATGCCCTCTGAGATGTTCATCATGTTACATTGTCTCACTGAATTTGGGTGGGAATATCTTTGTGTTTGAAAATATCTTAATGATGTTATTGCTCTCTGTTTGTGTGATCTCTTCAGATCTGCTGCTTTTTCTGTCAGTTTTTACACAGGTTCCTGCAGTGACTTGGTCGGGCTGGAATTATTGGCAAAGCACAGATGAATACTTTGTGCAGTAGTGAATACAGCTTCCTGTAACATTCCATAAGTAGCCATCTCCCTTGTTTTTTAGATAACAGTTGATTGTTATGGCTATCAAGTCCCCATGAACTCCCTGTCATTTCTGTGCAGTGATTTTTGTGTTGGCCCATTGCAGTGTTTTCATTAGCTTTTACAAGCGGCAGTATTTCAAGGAGTAGCTTAAGCTGTCCACTGCCAAAAGAAAGAATTTGTAAGCTTTGCCATAGGGGACTATGGTTTGATGAGAGAAAATGGGATAATCACTTCCCTCCCTCTCCCCCAATGGCTCTACCATGATGTTTTTGCTATAAATGCTTGACACCTTAGGCACAAATTCCTGTTGTTGTACTGTGCAATGTGAGTGCTTAACAAGCTACAGTCATTTCTAACAGAACAATTCTGGCACCAGTGCCACTCAGAGATTATCTTTGTTCCGTTTTTTCCTTTTTTCTTTTTGTCTTCTCACACGCCTGTTATAGTTGCCGTTAGTGTACTTTCTGGAAAAGGTTTTTCCTGTGTTGAAGGTTGTTTAAGGCCTGTACAGACGAAAGGGATATAGAGATCTACCACACTCTGCAGCCAACACTTATAGAGTAATCCAGGAGGTTGGAAAGATTTGATTGTGATGAAGTGAAAATTTTCTGAAGATTTCAGTATAGCAACTTGGCATACCTTTATAAAAATGTGCTCCTTTTAATTCTGTGATGTTTTGTGAGAGGGGAGGAGGGGTAAGGTTAGTGAAGAAGATCCATTGCATCCTAGCAAGGTTGGACTTGCAGTAGCACAAAAGATGAGTGTTTGGTGGCCAAAGACAAGTAAGTGTTTAAGAAGAAGCTGTTTCTTTAAGGGACAGAATTGCTCTAATTTTGTCCTGTGGTTATCAAAAGGTCTGGGAAATTTTAAGGTTTTTGAAGTGTCTTTGCCTTGATAAACCAAACATAACATGAAAAAAGGATTACAAGAAACTGGGGCAATACATAAAGTACTGAAGGGTTGCCTTCACAACTTACTTTTTGTTTTGTAAGCAGAGATACAGCTGGTCAGTGCTGAAGCTTATCAGTTAGATTGATAATGACCGTTCTTAAACTCTTACAGATCATCGTAGTCTAATAAACTGTATGAGCATTGCAATGGGTGCTAGCCCTTACATCCGATTCATATCTGATGTGGTGCTACTGTGGTCTCCAAATTCTGCAATTGTCATTACAATGCTTAAATACTTATCTTAGATGCATCCCTTAGAATCATAGAATGGTTTCGGTTGGAAGGGACCTTAAAGATCAATGAGTTCCAACCCCCCTGCCACAGGCAGGGACACCCTCCACTAGACCAGGTTGCTCAAAGCCTCATCCAGCCTGGCCTTGAACACCTCCAGGGATGGGGCATCCACAGCTTCCCTGGGCAACCTGTGCCAGTGTCTCACCACCCTCACAGTGAAAAACTTCTTCCTAATGTCTAGTCTAAATCTACTCTCTTTTAGCTTATACCCGTTACCCCTTGTTCTCCCACTACACTCCCTGATAAAGAGTGCCTCCCCATCTCTCCTGTAGGCCCCCTTCAGGTACTGGAAGGCTGCTATTAGGTCTCCTTGG
>WKFP01014984.1:584518-613584 GCA_011057875.1 Pterocles orientalis | reverse complement strand
AAAATCAGATTAAAGGATGTCTTGGTACAGCATCTGTGTTCTCTGTTCCTCAGGGCCTAATGGAGTAATTCACCAGATCATGCCAAAGGACCTAGGGGAAGTCACTTAGAATCACTCCAGCATCTCTAAGAATTTAAGGGAATACATGGGATCACACAAAACAGGGAAATTGAATATATTTGTCTATAATGCATGGCAGGAGGATGGAGATTTATTCTTTTTCTTATGAACTGTAGGAGTAGACGTGACACACCAGAACTACAGCAGGATGATTGACACTCTCCCACAAAACATTTCATAAATAATCCCAAGCCTAGTCATTATCATCAAGAGTGAGAAAAGGAGTTTCAAGACTAAGTTTTCTAACCTGGAACTTCCTGCTTGATTTTGGTTGAAGTTGAATAAAAACCTAAAGAATAAATGCAAACCAGTATGTAACCATTTACCTGTTGCAGGCAGACCAACTACTTTTTTGATGTCTTGTCTGTTTAGAGATAAATTTCACAGATAAATGTCAAGTTGCCAGTGGAGAAAACTTTAAGTACTAGTCACAGTTGTGGACAACAAACAGGAAGGCTGACTGTCTTTATATCAACTCACAAGTTTTCACACTTTCATTGTTCTGATTCATTCCCTCATCCCACTGTGGGGGAGTGAGCCTGCAGTAGTGTGGGGCTGTGCTGCGTACTGGAGTAAAATCACAACATAAAGTCCTTCATTAATGGAGTATAAGCTTTACATATTTGAGTATTTAAGCTGAAAAATATATATTACAATTAGAATTTGGGCAGCTTTAAAAAAAAATAAATGAAAAAGTATCAACTAAAATTAGGGAAAAACAAAACCAAAACACAAACAAACACACAAACAAAAAACCCAGAAAGGAGGCATTTGCTATTTCTTACAAGCACATCGCAGTAGGAAGGTGCTTGTGAAAAAGTACCAATTACTTCTGAGGTCCCAATATTATGTCAGGATCTACATCGTATGTTTTAGTTTCTTATGCTTTTCAAGAGTTCACAAAGCCACAGTTAATGTTGTCAGCATCCAAGAAATATACTTCAGTGCAAAAACTGAGATATGAAGTGAAATGTAATAAATTGATTGCTTTAAAAAGCAGTGGTCACTCTATACCTATTTGAGTTTCTTATTAGTATTCCAAAAGCACTAACTCACCAGATTGATCTCTTTATAAGTGCACCCCTCTCTCCTAGTTTAATGACTTATCACCATCAATGAGACATAGCCATATCGCAATGATTTCATTGTAAGTATCCAATGTTTTACAGATGAACTAAGTAATGCATCATTAATAGGGATCTACTTTGAAATTATAGATAATTGAACATATTTCTGAATAGACATGATTCATATACTAAGACTTGGATACCTTTGCAGAGAATACGATGGAAGAATTTTAGATAACCTTTTCTTAGTAACAAGGTAGTGCTCTTCAAAATAACAGAAAGATACAAAATATACAGAAAAGACCTAAGGCAAATCAGCTTTCACCTGTTCTCAGAATCTGACTTGTAAGTATGGCTAGAACAGAGATCACATGTCATACGGGAGAACATATCTGCTGATAAAGTCTTATTCTCTATGACCACTGGTACTTAATTTTGATGGAAAAAGCAAAATCATATTTACATTAATAAAACAATGCATAACAATAAAATTGATTCAGAATTATTATCTGATCATTAAACAAATAATCTTGTTACAAAAATCTGCTGTGAACCAATTTATATCAAAGGTATAGAATATAGTCAGCACATTACACCTGAAGACATATCATATTTGCTAAATATGTAAATACTTACAGTAATAATGTTACAGTACCTCAAAGTTATTCATTTAAGAAATTCACATTGTTAAACTTGTTTTAGGTAGAAGTCTGTGTATCCCTGCTTATGGTGAAAAATGCAATTACCTGTTCTATAAAATGAAAACAGGACCAACAATATTAACATTTTTTTTGAGCTACAAGTCATGTTTCTTTCATTTTCCAGTTTAGTTGAAAATGCATAGACAAAACAGCCGCTGCTGACTTTCAAGGTCTTGTTCAAAACAGCCAGTCCTGAGCTGTTTTTTACTTATTTGCACAAAATTCATTTCTGATATTGGCTAAGATCTAGTGTAAAGAACATACACAGTTAATTTCTATAAAGCATTAAAGATCCACCAGAAAAGCTATGTCTTGACACTTCCTGGATCTTAATTGAATTAAATAGAAATAGAGTAGATTAAGTCACATATATTTAATTTATTTTAATTATTTTTATATCTACTGTGATCATATGCCTTTTGGAAAGAAAGATCAAATAATTTGGGAGCTCTAACTGTTATGTGCTGCAGAAAAATGACTGACAATAAAAAGTGCATACTACAAACTTCAATTTTTCTCCTTTTGCATTGTAACTGTAAAATAAAATTACACCAAATAGAAGGTGTAATATTTCGAAGTGCCAAGCCACCTAGTTAAGCAACTGAATATGTTGTGTCAAAAGGTGAAATTCAGCTCATCTTGTTTCAGGCATCTGCAATGTAGACAACTACAGCAGCGTACATTGTAGTTTAGACTCTTTCTGTACTCAAGAAATAGAAATTTTCAGGGACAAATTCATGTCAGTTCAGATGAGAAGAATCATGATTTGGACCAAATTGACAATATTGACTAGATCTTGTACTAGGTACCTTAAACTATTCTCTCAAATGTGAACATCTGATTTTGGTTAGATGAATCACACTCACAGTAGTATTGAAGTAATGATTTTTGTTCTGAGTATATCAGGCAATTGCAGAGGATGATAAACCACCAAAAACCAAGAGGGAAATCACCAGAGAGAAACATAAGCTTAGGTTTACATTATGTGATCTATTTTAGTAGGGCTAGAGAAATATTAGTGTCAATACACAAAGAAAGATGAGATTTCATTTGAAATTCTGTGCATCTACACACAAGAAATATGTGGAGTCTGTGAAGGGAAGAACAGCAAAAATGGTCAAGGACAAGGAGATTTAAATTGACTAGAAGACTTTGGTTTATAATTTGTTCATCTGTAATATTCAATTAGAAATTTAATAAATGTTTCTAGTCTCAGAAATGCGGAAGATTTCATGGCTGGCAAAAAGTAATTCTAAGCTAGGACTGACCACTTGATGAGAAAAAGACTATCTGATGTGGTTGCTGATGTTGCTTTTTTAAATAACAGCAATACTAATTTCCCATGCTTTTAAAGTATTTAACATTTAATATTTAACATAAATTCTAGTGGCACTAATTTTTATCTGAAAAAGAGTACCTGTCCCTAGACAAACACCATGCTATCTTTGGTGGAGTTTTTGTTTAACATCTATTGCTTCTATTTTACCATACTTTGTTGTGTGAGGAATTATTTTTAAGTACCAGTATTCATATGACAAAAAAATTTACTTTAGTATAAATATTAACATTTACTGCTTATTGTTTACTATTCAATTGTTTAAAAAATTATATATTAACTATTAAACTTTAACACCACTGTGTATAGTTTTCTTTATTTGGAAGTAAACTTATTCCAAAAACATTTGCTGTACAAACATATCTGTAATTTGTCTTGTTTTTGTCATTCTAAACTTGTTAAGAAGCTAAGTAGCAAACAGCAAGCTGCAGTTGCCTTTTATAGATAAGTCTTATCAGTCTTTAGAAAATACCTTGCAATCTTGTTCATTTATATATACCTTTTATTCATTCCCTGAAATTACTTCCTCTTCTCCAACTCTATCCTCATCTTTTTTTCATTTGTTTCCTCCTCTCTTGATTGGTCATGGCTAATAAATTATTCTAATAATCTTTTCTTCACTAATCTAACTCTTCCTTAAACTCGTGCATTATTTGGGTAGTAAACTTTCTTCAAACCTTTTCCATACAACTTCTGGTCTCTCCTGTTTGTTCTGCCACTGTGACTAATTATGCATTTTCAGGGAAGTCTTGTCCTTTTTCCATCTGGTCCTTTATGCTTCAAAAGAAGTCCATTTTTCAAAAACTTCTCATACTCTTAGGCATTATCTGTTTAATATCTATTTTGATTTTTCAAAGATTCAGATACGGCTCTAGATCCGAATATAATCTTGATTTCTTCAATGATTTCACATCTCAAAAAATTTCCTCAGAGCAGAATAAATTAATGACAGTCAGTGGACACTGGAACAACATAACAAGAAAATAAAGCATACATCAAGACAAAAAGAAGTCTAGAAATCAGTTAAAATATCTGTGTTTTTTCACACTAGTATACATAATTTTATTACAATACTTAGAATGAGAAACACTACAAATATTGCCGTGAATGATCAAATGTTCACTTCTGAACGATTTAATATTTACTTTTCATACTGGCTAAATAATACTCAGAGTATTGGACAGAAACTTGTGTTTAATTAGTCACAGAATCGTAGAATTCCCCACCAATGGAAGTGTTCAAGGTCAGCTTGGATGGGGCTTTGAGCAACCCAATCTAGTGGAAAATGTGTCTGCTCATGGGACGGAGGATGAACAAGACAATCTATAAACATCCCTTCCAACCCAAAACAATCTATGATTCTTTTAAGGTTCTTAAATATTAAATATTAGTGGTCCCAGTACAGATCCTTGAAGGACATCACTTGTTACTGGTTTCCCCTTGGACATTGAGCATTGACTGTAACTTTTCAGACACAGTCATCCAGACAATTCCTTCTCCACCTAACAGTCCATTCATCACCCATATCTCTCCAATTTAGAGGAAAGAATATTGTGGAAAAACCATATCAAGGGCTCTACAGAAGTCCAGGTAGATGACATCTATAGCTCTTCCCTTGTCCACTGGTGCAGTCACTCCATCACAGAAATCCACTAGTTAGTCAGGTGCAATTTGGCCCTGATGAAGCCATGTTGGCTGTATCTAAACAAATCCTGGTCTTGCATGTGTTTTAACATATCTTTCAGGACAATCTTGTTCCATGATCTTTCTGGACACAAGCTGAAGCTGACTGGCTGGCAGTTCCCAGGGTTCTTCTGTTTGCCCTTTTAAAAAAGGTGTGTGATGCTTCCCTTTTACCAATTTCTGGGTACTTCACTTCAGTGCCATGACTTTTCAAATACAATGGAGTAATTTAATGAAGATTATAATATCAAGAAGGAAGTTAAGATGAATCACCTCTTGAACAAATTTCAAAAAAACCTGTATCTTAAAAGAAAATTAAGGAAAAGGGATATGGGTTACTGAGAACAAAATAAGATCTCATCAGCTTGCTGCTGACATAAAAGAAAGTCAATAAAGGGAAGCAAGTTTAAACACAAAAATAACAAGTCCAGATGGAGTTTAAGTGCAATTAACTGATATATCCACTGACTTCCTGGAAACTGAGGTGTACCATTTGAGGGAAAATCTAGGATTAAGCAAGAAAATAGAGTGTGGGAGAGGGAGAAGTTGTTATGTGTTATAAAAATGAAAATAAGCCTGAAAATTACCCTCCAACTTCAATTTACTTCTAAAATAGTCAATACTGTATCAGAATAGACAGATGGCTTTCTTTAAAGCTATGAAAACTGCAAGGAAAAGTAACTTAGGTTGAAAATAATGATTATTTCAAGACTCTAAGGTTAACTAATCTTGTATGAAGGAGAGAATAAACTCACCACTAGTCACTTAACAAAGACCAAACAGACCCTTCCACATGAATATTCCTGTTGAGTCTTTACTGGTTTTTGTTCCTGTTATTTATACCACTGTGTTTATTCTACCTAACAAATCTATTGCAGCTTTCTGTAATTGGCTTGCTATCTTCAAATAGTCAAATTGTCATCCTAATCTTCAGTGTATGATGCAAGTAAAGTTTGGAAGCTTGTTAATACATTTCCACAGCAATCATGAAACCTTTAAAATAGGTAGGTATGAAATTTTCATTTTTGTAAGCACAAGCCCAGTAAAGCATGAATTCAGTATTTCATTAAGAGTTTATCTATATTTGATAACACCCAAACTCAACATCACAACAATCACGGGGCAGACACTATAACGGTCAGGTAAGTGACAGCAGGTTTGTAGGATACCAGACAGAGGAACTTCCATGAATGTAAGAGCTGAGCTACACAGAAAGAGACCTTCAATAAGCTGACTTTCTGGTAATACTGCATAAGGCTTCTGCAGGACTTCAATATTTATAATGTTCATTTCTCTTATCTGTCAGCGGATTTGGATTATATAGCAGAAGAGCTGTTATTCCAGCAGTGAGCATAATAAAATGATTTTTTATAGATGAAATGTAGAGCAATTTTTTTTTACTTTTTTGTTTCCTTTAGCTGAATACACTGAAAAGTGTTTACATTTTCATCATTTGTTTTTAGAATTAGCTGTTTCAGTTTATATCATTTATTAACCACTTATTTCTGTTGTTTTTGTCCCTCTAGGTTTGTGCTGGTCATTTTTAGACACTAACCTCTAATTAGTAGTTATAAAATAATATGATGCAAATAACAATTTTCATTGCTTTAAAACACCAAATACTCGTTTCCTTTCCACAATCAGTATGTATACCACTTCTGCATTGCCAAAAGATAACACAGTTACTTACTAGTGCAATTTTTAGCTCCTGTTTTCTATTGTTACTAGTAGAAAAAATTCTACAGGCTGGTACTACGTGCCATGGAACAAAAAGGGCACCATGTTGCAGTGTCTGAACAGATAACACGTCAGCAGTGTGAATTGTGTGACTAGTGTGAACAGTGATTTACTTTAATAGAAACATTTGAAGTTGCTCTGAGTCACTTATCAGAGCCCAACAGCTAATTTCATTAGCATTTTCATATTTCCTTATGTTTTTAAAATCAGTCTGTACAAACAGTAAAAAGTTCATGTGTAATTTATCCTAGTGTCTTTTGTGAGATGTATTTTTAGAAAGAAAAAAAGAATAAGTCCATTTTGCTAAAATTTGACTCGCATGAAAAGTATAATAAAAATCTGATGTCAATGTTTTAGTTATATTGTGAGATGCATATTTGAAAATATAGCTTTCAAAATCTGTAAGACATTTCAACAAAATGCATTTTGGTGAACTTGGCAAATGTCTGGAATACATTGCAAAATAAAAACAGTGGCAGTGTAACAAAATACTTAAGGCTTGATAAGAATAGTGGAGAAGCGCTGATTGTTCATCACACAGCTGAAGTTCTCTTTGAAGCACTAGAAGTTTCAAGGGTATAACTTACACTATGCAAAAAAAACAGTGATTGAAGAGCTGAAAACAACACAAAACAGAACAGCTTTTAAGCAAAAGCATCTTCACATTTTATTGCTAAGGAAGAATGTGCTTTATTTTGTGTAATAAGTTACAGTTAAGAATGAAGTTATACTGAGTTGTGTCAGGTTCACTTTGACAGACTTTGCTTTTAGCCATTACTCTTATTATCATCTACTATTCAGTATGGTGTGTAGTCTGTGCACATATAGTGTCATTCCTTATGTCAAATATGTTTTTGTATACACATAAAACCCCCCAATTTTCTGTAAAAAAGAAAAATAAAGCAATCAAAAGATAATTAATTTTATAAAGTTTTAAAATTTGTAAGTAAACACACACCCACCATGAAACATCTAACTCCTAACTATAAGATAATTGAAACACAATAAGGCTGTCCTGGGTTAAGCTGAGACAGAGTTAACTCTCTTCATAGTAGCTAGTGAGAGGCTGTGTTTTGAATTTGTGCTAAGAGGAAAGCTGATAACAGTGATGTTTATAGTTGTTGCCAGGACGTTCAAAGTCATTTCAGCTTCTCTGCAGGGCCAGTGTCTCCAAGTGCGGGAGAAGCTGGAAGGCAGCACAACCCCAATTACTAGACTACGATTTGACCTTAAGTTTGGGATTGAGACCCAAAGTGGCCAGTAGTCTATTCCATAACATACACATCATGCCCAGGATATAGTTGAGGGCTCTCTAGAAGCTAGTCCCTTTTGCCTCCAGGTCAGCTCTCTTTCCAGGTCAGCTCTCTCAAGGTGGTCCCTCTCGACAGGTCATCTCCCTCCCTTGGTCAGCTCTCGGTCTGAGATGCTTAGGCTCTTGTCTCATGCAGTTTTATGACTCTCCCCACTCCAGAACCATTAGCCAGAAAGGGGTTGAGCATTGATCATTGGGTGGTGAGCAGTATCACTGTGTATCACTCATTTTTATATTTGTATATACTATTATTTTCAATATTATTGTAGTTTAGCTATTAAATTGTTTTTATCATAACCCATGAGCCTTTTTTTTTTTCCCTTTACCCCTTTAATTCTCTCCCCCATCCCCAGGAAGTGGGGGGAGTGAGCGAGCAGTTGTGTGAGGTTGGCTCCCAGCCAAGGGTAAACCCATCACAAAGGCCTAGTTCAGTTACAGACATTCAAACTAATTGTGAATTTAGATGAGAAGAATCCCATCCCAAGCAAGCAAACAATAATAAAAAAAAAACAGATTAAGAAGACAATTTGTATTTTACATAAGATGTGTAGCTATTAAAATATTGTTTCACAACTTGAAGGATAGACATTCACTGCTACTGAAAGATTAGAAAAATTCATACACCACCCCACCCCATAGACACTAATTTCTTTTTTTTTTTCATGTAGCAAGGACTGAATACTGTAAAACATAATTTGGCCTCTGCCTCTGAACATTTGGCAAGTATATTGTAGAATCTTCTCTTAATTTCTCTTTCTCAATGAGTCTCTGAGCTATTTTTGTGTAGAAAACCTGTCTTTTTATAATATGAAGAATATTTTTTCTCCATTGAGCATTAATGCAGAGCTTTAAGGTGGAAAACTGTTCATGAGGAAGTATGGTACTTAAACAGGGATTTTCTGAAGTGTCCTCAGAAGTACTTAGCAGAAATATCATCCTTCCAAAAAGTGTGCCTGGCAACTGTAATTTTACCAACCTGTATACTTGGGGACAGGAAATAGGATACAGAGTTTCTTCCTTGTAGTCCAGTGACTGAAAGCTAAACACTACACATTGCATCTCAAATTTATTATCATTAACTGTTTCCAAGTGGTGTAATGGAACTGAGTCACAGTCACTATCAAGTCTGTAACTGATTATTGCTTACCTCAAGAGTTAATTTAATATTTATGTTTTGAAACTAAATGGGAGTTTCATGGCTCAAACAAAGTAAAAAAATAAATTAGAATTAATGAATTTTACAAATTCTTCGATTTTTCTCATAAAAAGAAGTAAAATTAAGTACTTATGTAAGGAAAGCAAATAAAATTAACTGTTGGCTTCAATGGAGAAGCCATCTGTTCTCTTTGTTGAAAAACTTGTTATTTAGAGTGTAAACATGAGATGTGGAAAGCATGAGAACAATGGGGATTTAACCCAGTTTAAAGTTCTTAAGTGAAAAATCATCTCAGACCAAGTTGCAGCTGTGACGCCTGATTCCTTAACCGGAAGGAGATAAGAAAAAGTAGACCAAAGAGCCTCAGTCAGACTGTCTCAACTGGACTGAAACTTTATTCGAAGTGGCTTGCCCTATGAAGCTTTAGATATAGGCTATTCTCAGTGCTGTATTTAGCTGAAGTAGAGTTAGTTTTCTCCATAGTAACTAGTATGAGGCTATGTTTTAGATTTGGCCTGAAAACAGCATTGAAAGTACAAGTAGGTTTTAGTTACTGCTGAGCAGTGTTTACACAGTCAAGGACTTTTCTGCTTCTCACACCACCTCACCAGTGAGTGGGCTGGGGGTGCACAAGAAGTTGGGAGGGGACACAGATGGGACAGCTGACTCCGATGACCAAAGGGATATTCCACACGATATCATGTAATGCTCAGCATATAAAGCTGGAGAAAGAAGGAGGAAGAGGCAGATATTTGGAGTTGTGGCGTTTTGTCTTCCCAAGTAACTGTTATGCATGATGGAGCCCTGCTTTCCTGGAGATGGCTAATACCTGCCTGCTGATGGAAAGTAATGAATTAATTCCTTGTTTTACTTTGCTTGTGCGCGTGGCTTTTGCTTTACTTATTAAACAGTTTTTATTTCAACCCACAAGTTTTCTCACTTTTACCCTTATGATGCTCTTCCCCATCCCACTGGGTGGGAGTGAGCAAGTGGCTGCGTGGAGCTGTACTAGCTACCAGTGTTAAACCACAACATCTAGTCATGGCATTTAGACAACCTTTAATGTTACAAGCCCGAAAATAAAATTCCCATAAATTAAAACATTTGGTCTGAAAAGTTAGGAGAACAATTTATTTTGATTCTGAAGAAATAACAACACAACTTCTTCATAACAATCTAGTAGTAAAGTTACAAGGCTTCAAATATAAATATAAAAAGCATAATATTATTGAAAAAGAAACAATATTTCTAAACTGTTCTTACTTTTGAAATAGAGTTGTTTGTATGAGTATTAGTCTAGTGTACTGGTTTTGCTAAATTGAGATCCTGTGTAAAAAAAGCATAACCTCTACCCATGTTTGAAGTCACAATTCTAGCTTTTGAAGTATTCTAAAAGATGTACCTCCTCATGTAATTTTCCTTTAAGTTGCCACTCCTTGTAGATGTGTGTCCTGTGACCAAACGACTAGTTGCAATTTTACCTTTGTAAATGCTGGAATTGATTTTTGTCACCTTTAAGAACTTGTGAAAATCCAGAGCATATCCTTGACCCTGAAGTGCAGCTGCAGCAACAGCACACAATAAAGGATACAAATTTGTCTGTGATCAAGTATGCTAAAGTGAGAAAAATCTGATAAACTGATTTTCCCATAACAAAACTTTTTTTTTTTTTTCTGACTAGTTTGTAGTGGAAAGGCATAACTATGTTCAATGAAGAGCAGAAACCTCAATGTATAACCTATAGAATATATAGTATGGAACATCAGATTTTACTTGGTTAAATAAAACACTGCTGTTTGTTGCTTTCCAATAACCCAACTATAATTGCATTTCAGAAAATAGTATTGTCTTTTTGTTTAATCTGCATTTCAGGTACTTTCGATATTCATACATTGTACATATCCCCTAAAAGTATGTAAGTCTTGTTCTTAAATATACTAGTAATATATCCACTCTTAGTGGCTGAATCAAATATTTATATGGTAATAAAATTCATATTGCAAATAACACTTGAGAAAAAAATATATATCTGAGGTACAGAATCTATGCCCTTCTTTCCAGTAAACATGTAAGTAAAATATTTCTAATGAAGCAATAAAATACATTATGAAATTTATCAGTTATCTTGCTTGATTCATTTATTACCACCGGTTGGAATTTAACACACTGTAAAATCTGTCCCACCATTTTCCTTAAACACATTTCCTGGTGATGAAAAACGTGTTCTTTCCTGCTGTTATTTTGTAACAGGGAAGTGTTATATTAATTTAAGAACAAATTCTTCTAGTCTCTCTATTATATTGATCACATACAAAATCCAAGTCCGTGGATAGAACCAATTTTCCCTACCACAAACTGAACTCACTGATACGATAGGAAATAAAATGGAGAACAGGTAGAAAAGCTCCAGCTGCTCAGGAAGAATTCTGTGTTGCAGCTCACAATGCACGTCATTTTCTCATGAAGACTAAGGCATTTAATTTTTTGTTGTTTTCCGCACCTGACAAATCAATCAGGCAATGATATAATCAGTAACAACACAGGTTTAATGGAACCCACAGTAAATACGACTTAATTATTTCACTCTCCCTTTAGGGGGTGCACTCTAGGCAACTAGACTATAAGGCAGATTAATTTTGCCTCTTTTTATTTTTTGTGTCCCTGTAGAGATCTCTATAGCAACTGAATTAAATTATATGTGGTGTTAGTAGCTACAGACTTTTATAAATTAATAATGTTGCAGATTTGGACTATGGTTTGTTTGGAGACAGAACAGCCTTCCTCAATACAGAGTGTGATGAAATAAGAATATTAAAGATATACATAGACAATATGAATTTAAACCGCATGAAACATGGCTACTGTGTTTATTTTCCAAACTAATTCTGAACAGAATGCTGCATAAGCACTTTTATCATTGTCTTGATCTTTTCTGCAAAGGATTGTACTGTTGTTTTAAAATATAGCACATTGAATTCTGTAAATATAATTAAGCCTGAGCTTGTTTTTGATCAGTTGTTTCTGTTATGAAAATTCCACTGTATATATACATGACTGAAAGGTGGCTATGGAAAAAAATCTAATCATTACAGCCTAACCTGCATCTTATGAGAATTTAAGTGTACAACGTAAATTTCAGTAGAATGACAAAAATCAAAGGTACTATGCCTACAATAACTCTTTTAAAGTTATGCCTCCAGTTTCACCTGTAGGCATGGGTGTCATCATGTGCTCATGATATGACTGCTCTAAGAGCTGGTATTGCGAAGGGACCTATGGCACACTCAGACAAGTAATTTCATATAATCACAGCATGGTTTGGGATGGAAGGGACTTTAAAGATCACCAAGTTCAAACCCCACTGCCATAAGGAGAGACACCTTCCACTAGGTGGCATTGCTCAAAGCCTCATCTAACCTGGCCTTGAACACCTCCAGGGATGGGGTATCCACAGCTTTGGTAAACTTGTTCCAGTGTCTCGCCACCCTCACAGAACAAAAAAATTATTCCTTATTTCTAATTTAATTCTACCCTCTTTCATCTTAAAATCCCTCATCCTATCAGTACAATCCCTGACAAAGAATGCCTCCCCATCTTTCCTGTAGGCCCCCTTGAAGTACTGGAAGGCTGCTCTAAGGTCTTCCTAAATCCTTATCTTCTCCAGGCTGAATAGCTCCAGCTCTCTCAGCTTGTCCTCACAGAAGAGGTGCTCCAGCACCTCTGATCATCTTCATGGCCCTCCTCCAGACTCTCTCCAACAGTTTCATCTCTTTCTTGTAGTGAGAACTGCAGAGCTGGATGCAGTGCTCCAGGTGTGGTCACATGAGAATGGAGTAAAGGGGTACAATCACCTCCCTCAGCCTACTGGTCACATTCCTTTTGATGCAGCCCAGGACATGGTCAGATTTCTGGGGTGCAAGCTCACATTGCCAGGTGGTGTTCAGCTTCTCATCAGCCAACACCTCCAGGTCCTTCTCCTCAGAGCTGCACTCAGGCCATTCTCAGCTCAACCTGTATTTGTGCTTGGGATTGCCTCAACTCGTGTGCAGGGCCTTGTTGAACTTCACTAAACTTTTCACTGGACCACCTCTCAAGCCTGCCTAGGTCCCTCTGGATGGCATCCTTTCCCTCCATTTTGTTGACCACACCACATAGCTTGGTGTCATTGGCAAACTTGCTGAGGGTGCACTCAATCCCACCGTCCATTTCATTGACAAAGACGTTAAACACCACTGGTCCCAATACCAACTTCTGCGGAACACCACCCATCACCAGTGTCCAGCTGGATGTTGAGCCACTGACCAAAACTATTTGAGCGTGCCCATCCAGCCAATTCTTTATTCAGTGAGTGGTCCTTCTGTCAAATTAATCTCTCTCTGATTTAGAGACAAGGATGTTGTGCAGGATAGGGTCAAAGGCTTTGCATAAATCCGGGTAGATGATTTCAGTTGCTCTTCCCTTATCCACCAGTGCTGTAACCTCATCCTAGGTGGCCACCAAATTTGTCAGGCACGATTTGCCCTTAGTGAAGTCATGTTGGCTGTCACCAGTCACCTCCTTATATTCCATGTACCTTAGCATATTTTCCAGGAGGATCTGCTGCATGATCTTGCTGGGCACAGAGGTGAGACTTACTGTCCTGTACTTCCCTGGGTGTTCCCTTTTTAAAAATGAGGGTTATGTTTCCCCTTTTCCAGTCTGTGCGAACTTCAGCAGAGTGCCACAACTTCTCAAATAATATAGATAGTGGCTTTTCAATTTCTACTTCAGTTTCTTAAAAACAAATCTTCACACCTCAACACTATAATTGGAGTACCTCATAATAAAAAAATGGCAACTATAATACCTTCTCTTTCATTCTGTAATTGCTTATAGGCCTAAAATTCTGTTTATGAGAAAGCTAAAACCAGTTTGATATTAACAGTTAAGTGTAAGCACTTAGGGTTACTTCATGTTCACAATCAGATCAAAATCAGTTTCCTTTAGGGAAACTTTAGACAGGAATTTAATAATAAAAATCTAAAGTATGAAATCAGGATGACTTCTTAAAATGGCAGCTCAGAGGGATGTATGAAAAACAGATTTGTCTATTACTTTTTTAAATGAAGTATTAAAAGAATTTAATATAAATAGTAGTGAAGATGTAGTATAAGTAGATTCTATAAGATACGTATGTGATTTAGTGTTTTGAACACTTGGATAAAATACTAGGAGGATATGAATATGGTAAATATCAAATGGAGTGAAAGCCAACTCACCACTGGTGTCAAAATTGAAGTCATCCACAGATAATGACTGCATGTGCATAACAGGGATTGATTCTGGTCCTGATTCTGGTCTTGTGCTAGTATCAATGACATGCAAGAAAGCAATCAAAATTTAAAAGAGCAATGAAAGATTTGCAAACAAGGAATGGGACTGTTTGTTAATATTGGGGTGACCAATTGTTAATAATCAGTAACAATTAATGAGGCCAAATATTAAGTCATACTTTCAGACTGAGAATGTAATCTGACAAGCACCGTGGCAAATGGTCTAACGTACTTGTAAAATTCAGAAATAGAGAATAGCATGTAAAAGTAAAGAAGTTACAATGATAACTGATTGCATTGTCATTTTTAAACCTGAAACTTTTCTTGACTCATATTGATCTGGAATAAAATATTCTGTAACAAGTATCCTGTCATCTCAGACTAAAAGGCCAAGTTGTAACAAGGTCCAGAATCTGGAAGCTGACAAGAGACTCATTTAGACTAGAAATAAGGAATAACATTTTAATTGTAATGTTAATAATCTCCTGTACTTGTAAGATGTGGTGGAGAATCCATCACTAAAAATATGTGTTTTCCTTGAAAAGCTGCTCCAGTTCAGAACCAGATTAATTCAAATAATTCCTGTGATGAAGTCAGGCTACGTAACCAGTGCCTCCTTAAGGTTTTATGATCTGTAGATCCATTTATTATAAGAGAAGGACAAACCACAGACTAGAATAGCACTGGCAGCGACAGAGTATGATAGAATCCTGACTACAAACTGTAAAGTTGAATTTCTTACTAATCCCACAGTTTTCAAGAAAGAAAAAATTACTCAGGGTTTGTGCAATAGGTGAACCTCATCCAGATTGATAGTTGTTATAGGTTAGCCCCAGTGGGTAGTTAGGCAGCACACAGCTGCTCATGTCCCCCCATCACTCTGAGTAGGATGGGGGAAGAGGGAAAAAAAAATAATAAAAGCAAGGAAATTTGTGGGTCAAGATTAAAAAAAAAAAAGTAAAATTTTAATAAGTTAGGGATAAGTGGAAGAAGAGAGAAGAAAACAAAACAAAATAAGTGATATGAAAATAATTGCTCACCACCTCCCATGAGTAGACCAATGACAGGTCAGTCTGGCAAACCTCCCTAAAACTCCTTTTTTTTTTTTTTTTGATAAGCATTACATTACAGGCATGGAACATCTCTTTGGTTAGTTTGGTTCATCTGTCCTGTTGTGTCTCCTCCCAACCTATTGTGCACCCCCCATTTTACTCACTGAGGAGGCAGTGAGAAATAGAGAAGGCCTTGATGCTGTGCAAACACACTTCAGCAGAAGCTAGAACACTAGTGTCTTATCAGTATTGTTTCACTCAAAAAGCTAAAACACAGCACTGTATGAACTGCTACAAAGAAAATTATCTCTTTCCTAACCAGTACAACAGATAAGAGATCTGGGTTTTCTGTCTACTTATCTTCCACAGACAATTTGTAGTCCTGTCAATCAATTTGTGCACATAAATTTTGCAATTTCAAACTCAATTTATTTTCTTGAAGTTTCAGTTAGAGTATCCTACAATGCCTACATTACTTTAACTCTTGTATACCTTTACCAATGTTACTGTGAGTTTTAATTGACTTTATTTAAGCTTTAGAGTGCCTTAAACAAAGTTACTAAGTGTTAGACCTCTGTACTTGGTTAGATGAATAGTTTTCTAGACTTTTGACAGGATTTCATTTGATTACTAGGCAGTCGAAACAAACTGGTTTTCATTTAGATGCTGCATACAGACTACTAAAAGTAGATTTCTGTCATTTGGAACCCAATTCACTTCCCCAATCTCTATTAATAAAAAATAGATGACAAAAATCTAATTGTTACTGAAGTATTTTTGGTGCTGACAACATGAGCATTTATTCCATCACTTGTCAAATTTCAATTTAGCATAAAAAACTTCTGAAGAGGCTAACTTTACATAACGTATCTGGTACAGTTTCCAGTTCTTTATGACATATTTTTTGTTTTTCTTGCTATTGCTTGTGTTGCATTACTGTACTATTAAAGTCTCTTTGTTTCTTCTTATGCTGCTTCATTCTCCTGCACTCCCCTTCTTGTTACTAGGACTCAAGTTCATTTTCCACCAGGTAACTTTGTTAATCTAGTGTCTAGCACTTTATCAGATATAGGGACAGTAAGAACAAAAATTGAAGTGTCAAGATTCTGATATATTTTTTAAGTTTTTATGGCAATTCATTTTGTATTTTTCTTAAGTAGTTTGGATCCTGCTTTTAATACTGTACGAAAATTTAATGGGAGATGCTACATGGTTGTTAAGCAATTTTGGATCTTAATGATGAATTAAACTTGCCAGTCAAAATGGACATAATCCAGAAATATGTAATCTTCATGGCAGAATTGGGTCCAAAAACTTAAAAAAATATTCAGAAACGTGTTACAACCACATAAACGCTTTCATTAAGGCCAGACTTCAATGTCATTAAGATGATTAAATAACTGAAGCACCTGATACAGGGGAGAGGCTGAAAGAAATGTGATTATTCAGACAGGAAAAGATAAGTCTTTGGGGGACTCTATCAATGTGTTCAAAAATCTGATGGGGGCAATTGAAAAAGACCCACCCAGACCCTTCTCACTGGTGCCCACTGACAGGACAAGACTCAATGAACACACACTGAGAAAACATTCCGCTAAAACGATAAAGATCTTTTTCACTGTGAAAGTGGTCAAACACAGGAATAGGTTACCCAGAGTGGTTGTGAAGTCTACATACTTGGAGATATTAAAAATTTGCCTGCATAAGGTCCTGAGGAGCCTGCTACAGCTCCTGTTCTCAGCAGGGGCATTCCACTAATCCCCCAGCTCAGGGCATCGGGCACGTCTGTGGGGATTTGACCAGGCCAAGGCCAGGCCAAGATGTCAGCCCACAGGCTTGGTGACGGGAAGCAGGGTCAAGCACAGCCCTGGGATGGCTGGGCAGGACTCTGAGAACTAGCAGAGGCCAGGCTGGGACATGGGTAGACAGGCGGCAAGGCCCGTTGTCAGGTAGGGCTATGGGGACCTGGAGACTGGCCCTGCTGTGTTATCTATGGAGCAGGGACTGGTGGCCTGGGAGCACTAAAATGAGCCATTCTGGGCCATGAGCAAGGTGGGGGGAGGCTCCAGGCCACTAAAGATCATTAGTGCACTCAGGTCCCTTTCAGGTAGTTGTGAGACATTCTCCCACCATGTAAAGAATGCAGATTGACCTGCTTGGTGTCTCCTCGTAAAAGCAACCTCCCAAATCTCACATAAGTCATAAGGAACCTGAATGAAGCATTATTTCTCCACTAGTTTTCCAGTAAATATAATGGAATCTTAGAAATCTAGTTTTCATGAAGATTCAATTATTTTTAGACAAATTTGTCTTATTTCTATAATGTTTATGTTAGGTTCACCTAAATTTAACCTGGACTTTCAACTCAGAATGACTGTTTTAATCTCAAAGCTATAGGAAAAAAAAATTGTTCTGTTGGATGCTGTCTACTATGTATAAATACATGTAAACTTTTAATTGGTACTCCTCCTGGTTTCAGCTGAGACAGAGTTAACTTTCTTCATAGTAGCTAGCAAGAAGATATATTTTGGATTTGTGCTGAGAAGAAGGCTGGTAACATACTTATGTTTACAGTTGCTGCCAGGACAATCAAGGAGTTTTCAGGTTCTCTGCTGTGGCAGTGTCTGCAGGTGCAGGAGAAGCTGGGAGGGAGCACAGCCCCAGTTACTAGCCTAGGATTTGACCTTAGGTTTAGTGCTGAGACCCAAATTGGCCAGTGGAATGTTCCGTATCATGCATGTGATGCCCAGTATATAGATGAGATTCTGTCCAGAAGTTTTCATTTTCTCTGGTCATCTCTATCTCTCAGTCAGCTCTTGTTCTCTCAGGTTCTTATCCCCTTTCCAGAACTGCAGGTTTGGAACACTCCCTGCTCCAGGATCATCAACTGGGAATGGGCTGAGTCTTGATCATTGAGTAGCAAGCAAATTCACTGCATATCACTCATTTGTATGTATTGCTATCATTATTATTATTATTATTATCAATTTTATTGTAGCTTAGCTATTAAATTGTTCTTATTTTAACCCATAAGTCTCTTTTCCCTTTATCCTCTTTAATTCTCTCCCCTATCCCCCGGGAGCAGGAAGGGTAAGCAAACAGTTGTGGCATTTGGCTGCTAGTCAGAGTCAAAACCAGAACAACCAAAATCATAGCTGGGTATATTTTAAGGTTAAATTTTAATATGATGAAGGATATTGTTTACATAGTCATGGTCAAAAAGATACCAGAACGCCACAATTTGGTTTTCCTGTCATTTTGTTATACTCAGCTTAGAGGTAATGTTAGCATTGATTTTGGAATTAATGTATGTTTAGGGCTTTGAAAACAGAAAATAAATACAGTTATTTTTGATTTTAATACTATTTCAAATTTATTATTTTAAATGTTATTGTTGTTACTGGTACTGTTTCCATTGTAAAAAACAATGACTATGATTATTGCTATGCATAGATCTTCTCTCATTTCTTTGTGTAATATTAACATAAATAAAACATTCTTATAGAAACCTCTTATTATGACACTTTCCAGTAACAAAATTTATCAAAGTTTTAGAATTCTGTAGCTGAATGGTGGATATTCTCTCATGTGGTTATTTAAAACTTGAAATTTAATAGTATAAAGAAGCTCTCTTGAGGTATTTCAACTAGATGATTGCAGTTAGTCCTTGACTGAAAAATTTAAGTAATGCAACAAGGGTATTTTTGTCATAATATAATCATATCCCTAAGGCTGTAAAAGATACAAGATTTAGCAGAGTACCTAATTCCCAATGGGGATGATTATCTCCTGACAGCTACCCACTAGATTTGCCTCGCTGTTTTTATAAGAAGTCTGCATTGTGTGAGGTAATGCAGCTTAATTTCTTAGAAGATATAGTCAGCTTGACAGCAGTTTCAGTATGCTTCACATGAAATAATCTGACATTATGAAATAATGTAACATTTAGAACATTCTTTAACCATTGAGAATGCTCCCCCAATTCAGCAATCCAGAGTAGGAATAAAGATGAGTAAAGTGATATGACCAACAACCTGCAGATCTAGCTGATGAAAGAACTGGGCAGAACAAAGGATGACATTCACCGAGCTTAAGTAACATATAAAAAGTTAGACATTAACTAACTGTCTAATCTGACACCTTCATCGTTAATAGAAAAAATAAGCTTCCAGACATTAAATCTTATTATGCCCTCATCTTAAATTTAGTCTTTTATTACAATATTTTTTCCCAACATACAGCATTCATCTTTTGTGAAACACATTCTTGTATTTCATTTTAGACCCTAAATTGTGCAAATCTCCATTGAAATTAGTTTTTGCTGTTAGAATAAATATTCAAAAAAATTAAAAATTGGTAATACCTATGTTATCATCAGCTCTCCCTATACACTGAGTAAATAGGAGATCATTGTAATACCTAGTATCACAGTGCCATTATTAACTAAGCAATATCTGTGTAAGAAAAACCCAAAGAAGAAAACAGCCCCACCCAGCTGTTTAATTAATTCACACCCAGAAAACAAGACAGCAAACATAGCAGAAAAATTATGTCAAATACACAGAATTCTAAAGAGCGTTAAATTTAAATGACAAAGAAGCTACTATTTCTTTTCCAGATTGGCACTTTCAAGAGAAATATTCATAAGAATGATGGTTCCAAAATTATACAACAAAGGATTTGCTGACAGATGTGAATTTACGTCTTTTTTGTGTCTTTTTTGCTGAATTTTTAGTCACAATCACAAAATGGGAAAATGGCTTTTTTTTTTATTCATACCAGCACATTATTTTTGCTGGCTTAATAGACTGAACTGGGTTGGATATCAAAGTTAGAAATTACTTTGAACAACAGTAGCTGGAATCAGTGGAGGGACTAGTAGGATATCAGATTCTTGGAAAGCTACTATGAGATAATAATGTTAAAAAAAAGTGAATACTTGTTGACTCTTTTTAAAATGTGTTTGCTTTGGCTAGCTTTGTGCCTCTCTTGCCTTTCTTTCCCATAGATGTTCACAGCAATTGAGTTTTACATATACAAATTATCAGAGAAACTATATTCAGTCTGATGTGCAAGTAATATTGGTGGAAATACTTGTATTTTTGTTCAGACAGAGAATACAAACTATAGTGTACAACTTATTTGAACAACCAGATCTAAAAAAAACAGCTAGAAAAAGGATCATAAAATAATATTTTACCAAGAACGGCTGGTGGGTGTCAGGGACTGGACCCCTATCCATCCCCTCCTAGATGATCCATGTTTATGTCTCAAACAATGAGCAAAACCCTTTCTAAGGAAGAGACTTTACCAGGAGTGCTTGGGCAGTGCACTCAGACAAAACATCCGTAAAGAAGAGACACCACCATATCTGGGAATATTAGCAAGTTGTTACTTGTCTTGAGTGACAGACACACCTGTCAAGGTGGGGCAAGGTTGCTGAGGTCTGGAGTCGTCTCCTCGGTGGAGAACCAGCTGCCCCTCCTCACAAAGCCAACCTGGATGCAGGGCTGTTGCGCCCCCAAAAGGTCGAACCTGGAGGTGAGCTGGATGCTGGGCTCCCCTGAAGGGGCGGTCCAGGACTGGACCAGACAGAACTTTATTAAAAGATGAGCTTGAACTGTGCTCCCTGCCAAACCATCTCCACGTGGTCCACCCATCATCACCCCACGCATGGAGTTTCTACCTGAAATGAAGACTTCTGCTTGAAGAGAAGACATGCTGGAACGAGGGATTGGTGAAGCTCTCTGTGTCTCTGTGTGTCTCTGTCTCTGTCTTTCTGCCCCTCTTTCTTTTCAACTCTTTTGTACTGTCTTATAATTAATAAGTGTGATTTGGTGTTCTCCTCAGAGAAGCTGATTTGTGATGTTTTTTGCAGTTGCTGAGGTAAATAAAATTGTGTCCCATTGTTTCCTCAAGTCATTGTCTGACTCCACCTAGATGGTGCTCGTTTTCAAAGAATCACAAAAAACGTCTCTCAACTGTCCACTGGCATGGGGCGAGACAGTGCGGAATGAAACAGTCATTTTTAGGGTAATTTTGATCAAACGAAATTGAGGGAAAACATTACGATGTCCTTACCTTAAAAAAGGAGAAAATCAAAAGGTGGAAGACTAGCTCCTAAAAAGTATGACTCCAAATGGTGCATTTAATTATGAACAATAAATTAACCTTTTTCTTGGAAAAGGTCAGAATTGTTCATCCTTAAGATTTAGTCCCATGGGCTGATAAGAGGTAATTTTAGATAACTGAGCTTATTAAGTCAGTTTATCATCCCTGAGAAGTAATGGGTTGAGAAAAAAAAAAAAGAGACAAGGAGATTTAAGATCCAAGAAGACACTAGAAACTTCATGGGCTCATGGACTGAGGACTTTACATTGCATGCCATGCAGAGTCCTTCATGTATGTGTAGCAAGTCCAACACAGCAGACTTTCTTCCACACATGTAGAACAGCTATGCAAGACATATGCATTTGAATTGGTATAAACATATTAAACACAGTTATTTCAATTTCAGGCCTGGTTTCAAACCACATCCCACATGTATGTGCCTCAAACTAGCACAAGGCATATAACTGGAAGACGGAATGGCAGAAAGTTGGGTACAGAACTGTTGGAGAGTAGTGTACGGGAGAGGGACCTGGGGGTCCTGGTGGACAGCAGGATGACCATGAGCCAGCACTGTGCCCTCGTGGCCAAGAAGGCCAATGGCATCCTGGGGTGTATCAGAAGGGGGGTGGTCAGTAGGTCGAGAGAGGTTCTCCTCTCCCTCTACTCTGCCCTGGTGAGACCTCATCTGGAATATTGTGTCCAGTTCTGGGCCCCTCAGTTCAAGAGGGACAGGGAACTGCTGGAGAGAGTCCAGCGCAGAGCCACGAAGATGATGAAGGGAATGGAGCATCTCCCTTATGAGGAAAGGCTGAGGCAGCTGGGTCTCTTTAGCTTGGAAAAGAGGAGACTGAGAGGTGACCTAATGAATGTTTATAAATATGTGAAGGGTGAGTGTCAGGAGGATGGAGCCAGGCTCTTCTCTGTGACATCCAGTGATAGGACAAGGGGCAAAGGGTGCAAGCTGGAACATAGGAGGTTCCACTTGAACATGAGAAAAAAACTTCTTCACGGTGAGGGTGACAGAGCACTGGAACAGGCTGCCCAGAGAGGTTGTGGAGTCTCCTTCTCTGGAGACATTCAAAGCCCGCCTGGATGTGTTCCTGGGTGATCTGATCTAGGTGTTCCTGCTCCGGCAGGTGGATTGGACTAGATGATCTTTCGAGGTCCCTTCCAATCTCTAACGTTCTGTGGTTCTGTGATTCTCTGAAATGCTATAAAAAAATTCATGGGACTCAAGAGTTTGAAATGGGAAACTGAAAATGTTGTGCTTCAGGGAACTTTGTATCAATAGTCTAGCAGCAGTTCTGAGAATCCTAAAAGACCCTAAAGTAAACCAAAGTCAACTTTAGCTTGATTCCAGCAGAGATAAAAATGGTGGGTCACAAAAGAGCTAAACTCCTTCTATGCTTTCTGTAAATCTAAAACCAGATGCAAGATTGATAAAGGAAGTTTTTTAAAAAAATTGTTATTTTATGAAGATTAACCTTTTCCAAATACATTATCCTGACCATAAAGAGCTATAGCAATTTAAAGCAATTTGTAATTCAGATGGAGAGAAAGTAAGAACTGCCTTCAATCCCTACAGTAACCTGGCTAATTAATGAAATATTTCTTTTACATCTTCTCTTCTGAGTCTTTGTCATTGTTTGACAATATTCTTTATATTAGCTTGTTTCACCAAACAATATTTCTTCTCGCAAGAGTAATTATACATTCTTTGCACAGTACTATGCGTGCACGGACAGAAACAATAGTACACAGTTCAAAAATCTTGTGATTTGCGTCCTGCAGTTTCAAAACATGGTGTTGCAGTCTGGCAATGTAATAGTATGGAGAAAACATCAGTGGCAAAAAAGAAGAAAAAACATAGAAAGTTTGGTAAGATAAATGGTATTTAAAGAGTTGTTTAAGAGAAGAAAGGCTGGACCCAGGGAGGCAGGAGGGGAGACTTTTACCTCTCTTCAGCACAGTCCCATTACGTTTTTAGTTCAGAGATAGCATTCCTGAAGCAGGATGAAGAACTGTAATCAATGTATATTGTTACAGAAGATTTGAGAGACCTCCTAACATTTTGGCATAATTTAAATTAAAATTACAAGTCACATTTCCTTAATTAAAGGCACCGCTGGTATTTAGAATTATTTTTAAGCAGACATGTTTGAAGGTCTGTGGGTTAAAAGTATGAAAGGAAGTTTAAATTGGGCTTTCATATTGTTAAGAAAACTAGAAACACTATATAGAAATTCAGTTATTGGAGAGTATGACATAAGTGTGAAGCTCTTATTTTTTTCAGTAATAAAATTTTCTCATTAAAACATTCTATATTTTAATACAATTGAGAACTTGACATATTTTGTTTGGTAGAGAGATACTAAGCTTGGTACTTATGACTATGAGAAAAGTGGAAGAAATTCTAATATACACACTCATAAAATGTTATTCAGAATGAAAACGTGTCTCATTTTGTAACTAAGCTTTTTAAACTTAATCACTGTTTTCTCATAAATGTAGAATCAATGTGAAACTACAGCAAAGCATAAGGGATTAATGGTTACAGAGTTTGGATTACTCAGATGTAAGCTCTCTATGTGTCTCTAGATCTTGGCAGGAAAAGATACTGTTTGAAAACAAGAGACTGCTAGTGTTGACAGGAAACAGACAGGAAAAAAGTGTAGGACAATGAAGGACAGATTGATATCAGACTTCTTTCCTAACAGAGGAGTACTCACACTATATCCTGTGAAAAAAATGGTTTGCAAATTCTCTCATATTTTGAAGGTGTTTTAGTCTACGTAATATATAAATTCTTTTTTCAAGGCATTTTCACTTATTTTTAGTTCTTTCTCACTGAAATTAACAACGACAACAATAATAATAGTAACAGTAATAAAGATTAAAATGTTTCCTTGGAACTGTTTAATTAGAGTACAACCTGATCAAGCAGAGGGCAGAATTTAGTCCTGATAGAAAATTTACACCTTGTCTATCCTTGAAACTTTCCATTCCAACACTACATTTGTAGGAGACATCTCATCATGTGTCTCTCCTTGATACCCATAAGATCATAGCCCCGCAGATGTGCACACATCTCTAACTCCTCTTGTTTGTTTCCCATGCTACATGTGTTTGCACAGAGGCACTCACGTTGGGCCCCCAATGAAGCTGACCTGATGGTTGGAATTCCTTTGTGCTGCTGTGCAGGTGCTCTCCTGCTGACCTGTGATCCTTCTGCAGGCTCTGAGCATTTATCACTGACCCTGGCATCAAAGTAGTAGGAGTGGGATAGATCGAGGTTCTCCTCCCCTGGCAACTTTTATTTAGTTGCATAGTTACATAGTTATTCTAGAAAGCACGTTCTGTATGTGTATATATATATATATATAAATTTTCTTCAGTGCCATTTTGCACATTATTGAGGATGATTCCTGACATCTTAATATAGTTGCATAATTCCTATCCTATTCTGAAGATGCCTAATGAGACAGTCCTCCTAAAAGAAGGACCTAATTTCACTGTGCAGGCAACAAAAAATGAAGAAGAGTGCCTCTATAAGATGGAGATATTGTGTTTTTCACCTTAGAAGACATGATACTTGACAGGGAACCTACCTTAAATTATTACTGAGTAAAATACCGAGAGTTTTACAAATGCTATAAAATCCATAGATACATTAAATCTATTAACTACTGCTGTCCACATACAGACTAAAGTTTGGACATTCTACACAGAGCAGTGGGCTCTCATGCTGTAGTGAGCATGTTCTCTTCATTGACTGTTCTGCTCAAAACCTGTTTTGAACAAAATTCTTCTAATTTCTCTATCCAATGACATAGACAACAACACATGTTAAGCATGGTCAAGTCAGTGAGGAGAAATATTGCATTTCAGTTGAACTGTTAGTTACACAGTATACAAAGAAGGAGTTTGGATGCCCAAGGATCAGACATCTCAAAAAATAGACAGTGTCATACAAATATTGTGACACATTTTATAGAAATATTGTCTTTTTTTCAGATATTCACAAAATTCTCAGGTCTGAGAATTCTGGCTTTTCTAACCAAAGTTATTTTTTATGTTAGTTTTCAATTGTTTATTATTTTTTCTTTATTATTTTGCGTAGTAGATGTGCAGGTAAAAATGAAACCTACAGAAATGGTTCTGACTCAGAGGCTTTTGCGTCATTAAGAAATTTCCAAATATGAATAAACCCAGCCCAAGAACAAAACCTAAGCATTTAAACCATTCTTTAGGAGTTCTAAGTCTTCTCTATCTCTTGTATAAATTCAGCTGTATCACTGGCACCTAGATTTTATTGGTCATTTTAGAATGGTTGCAGATAAAATGCTCGTTTGGTTTAATGGTAGCCCAGAAGCATATTTCAGTTGTCCTTTTTTTCCCCTTTAGACCTTTGCTGCATGTCCTTTTCTCTCTCTGTCTTCTTCCTCTAGCACTTGTAGAATTTATCTTCCTATTTTTTGTCATTCTCCTGTGACAATATTGAATCATCCTGCTTTGACATTCATGTGTCTATTTAAGGCATTTATTATCTCTCTAATTAGATAATTAGTATATTACAATATCAATATTTTAATACCAATATTATAATGTATAGCTTGTTCCTATAACTTCTAGCTGTCAAAAGTATGTACAAAATAATGTGGTTGTGAGAGAAAAGTGGTAAGAATACAAAGAAACTGTGACTGTCTGTCGTCCTGACCTGATTATTTCTGGTGGTAGTTTAGACGTTTTAAAATATGTTTGTAGCATCATGTACAGATTTCTGAACCAATTGTGAGTTTCTTTCCTACCTTTCTGGGTGTTGCTTTTTGTGTAATGATTAGACAAAAGCAAGGATGACACATCAGCAGAGAAAACACTTGACATCCATCACTGATGAAACACAGCCAATGCATATACTTAACCTTTATGCATATAGGTTAAGGACAAGAACTGTCCTTTATTGGTTCACAAAATCTGGGAATATCATGTGTAAGACCATACATATTGGTCATAATGGTTAGAAAAAGTGACTTTATATGTATTTGAAGAGTGGTGCCCTGCTGAAATAGTAGAAACTAAATGTTTATATATTATTATACATGTATATGTGTTGGTATCTGCCTATGTATACTTTTAAAAAGAGGGAGACTAAGGAGTGTGGCTGCTCTGCAAATACTTCAAACAGCTCAAAGGCAGCATATTAATTAATTAATGCACTGTCTGTGCCAGTTAACATACATCTATACACATGGTTCAGTCCTGATTCTGCACCCAATCAAGTCAATGAGAATACAGCCACTAATTTCAAAGAGATTTGGACTGAGCTCAGCAGCGGATTAAGAAAATAAATAACGAAAAAGTATTCCTGAGTTTTTTTAAAAGTACCTCAATGCAGTTGACTTAGAGTGACCCTGAAAAACTAACAGCAGTGTCAAAAAACAGTTGTGTGATTAGATGCCAAGTTAATCCACCTGGACCAATTAACCCAGAAAAGGCTCCCAGGCTCAGTAATGCAATGTCAACAGAAATAAAATCAGAAAGGAGAAAAAGGTTAAGTGAAGAAAACTTCTTAGGAAAATCAAAACAGAATTAGGGATGATTATAATAAAGTCTGTGATCAAAGAGATCTTGCAGACATGTTTACATCAGAATGCAACTTAATAATACAAATCATCATACGATATTTGTAATTCACTGATGCACTGAAAAAAAAATGGTTGATCAATGTAACTCTATTGGTATCTTTGTTACTTATAAGTTTCTTGTTCTGTTTTTGTTGGTTTTGTGGGGTGGATTTTTTGGAGGGGGTGAAAGAAGGTATCTGCTAAATTTCCCAGCTTTTTGACTGTCTAAAATTGGCTGAAACACTTGTACCTATGAAGAACTTCAATGCTGCTCTACTAAAGCACAGTAGAGAAAATGTTTGATTATTAGAACAAGAACTGCATGTTTATATAAGTGTGGGCTTCTATTGCATACTGGGATCCCATCTATTCTCTTCAGTTTTTAGCTATTGGAGTGATGACAAAATATAAACATACCAAATTAGAAACTCTAATATTTTCCTTGAAGAAAATTAAAACCTGCTTAAATTCTTGTACTTGTAAAAACAGCATCTGAAATTGTTTATAAATCAGCCACCAGAGTCCAAGTTCTGTGCAGGGAACCAGAACAAGCACAGACCAAATTATCTAGACCAGCTGTGGAACACTCCATGCTAGCATGTGCAGAAGTTAGAGGCAATAGATCTAGGTTAACTGTCCATAACAGTTAAGGTATAAATTGATTGGTCAATACCTTCAGTTCTCCTTATTTTTTTTCCTATTTCCCTTTTCTTTTTTCACTATTTTTTTCTCTCTTTTTTTTCTTTTTTTTTTTCTTTCCAAAAGGATCTCTAGTATTTGTGCACTATAGACTTTCCATTTATTTTTAGTATCAGAAACTTCACATTTCATGTTGCTTCCACTGTTTGCTGGCAATGTCCATTCTCCCTGGCTATAAGATATTCATGATGAATAACATAAATACTTTAAAATACATTCTCAAACCCAAAGAGTATATTATTAACATATATAAATCAAAATTATATTAATAGTGTGAGACAGGAGGTTTTAAATTTAACGAGGGCTCAGAGAATAACTCTATTCAGAATAGCTGTTGGGACAATATATGATTAAGGTTTGCCGTGCTTGTGAAGACAGGATGAGAGGATCAAAACGGTGATGATAAGGGGAGGAACTGCTAACCCAAACGAAAGGAGAGAATACAACACCTGCAAGGCCGCGGAGATAGAGAGGGCTGCTTGGGCCTCAAGCAGGCTCCAAAGAAGCTGGGCAGCATCCTGGTTCTTTGGACTGAGACCAAGAGACCAGGAGGTGAGAAGTTCAACTCCCATGAAGACTCATTTACTTCATCCTGTCGACCACTGCACGACAACCAGGGAGCACTACGCAGGCGCAGAAGGACACTTTAGCTAATTACCTAGCGGGGCTAGGTAATTAATATGAATGAATTACGACACTTAATGCATATGCAGCATTTTGGGGAATAAATAGAGGGATAGGCTTTGTGAGAAGGCACGCGTGTCTTTGGTGGAGCTATTCCCCATGTGGCTCAGTGCTGGATAAACTACATACCTACTTCACAATTTTCACGAGTTGTGGAGTCTTTCCACTTCAGTGTAAGTAGTGCTTCTACAAATACACAGTGCAAATACAGGCATGAGTGTCTTGCTTATTTTACAGAGGTAACATGGCAAAATGAAATATAGTACACATATATCTCCAGAAAATAACTTTAGTGACAGATCTACCTCAAATACTGTTAGAGTTTTCAGGAATCCATGCCTGTGCAATTTTTTACTCCATTAATAGAATGTGCTGTGTATTTGGACTAGTTTCAGAATGTTTGAATTGCTTCTTTGATGGAAAAGAATATGTAAATATTGATATTATTTTATGTGCATTAGTGTACATTATA
>WKFP01014984.1:519318-577815 GCA_011057875.1 Pterocles orientalis | reverse complement strand
ATCTCTAGTATTTGTGCACTATAGACTTTCCATTTATTTTTAGTATCAGAAACTTCACATTTCATGTTGCTTCCACTGTTTGCTGGCAATGTCCATTCTCCCTGGCTATAAGATATTCATGATGAATAACATAAATACTTTAAAATACATTCTCAAACCCAAAGAGTATATTATTAACATATATAAATCAAAATTATATTAATAGTGTGAGACAGGAGGTTTTAAATTTAACAAGGGCTCAGAGAATAACTCTATTCAGAATAGCTGTTGGGACAATATATGATTAAGGTTTGCCGTGCTTGCGAAGACAGGATGAGAGGATCGAAACTGTGATGATAAGGGGAGGAACTGCTAACCCAAATGAGAGGAGAGAATACAACACCTGTAAGGCCGCGGAGATAGAGAGGGCTGCTTGGGCCTCAAGCAGGCTCCAAAGAATCTGGGCAGCATCCTGGTTCTTTGGACTGAGACCAAGAGACCAGGAGGTGAGAAGTTCAACTCCCATGAAGACTCATTTACTTCATCCTGTCGACCACTGGACGACCACCAGGGAGCACTACACAGGCGCAGAAGGACACTTTAGCTAATTACCTAGCGGGGCTAGGTAATTAATATGAATGAATTACGACACTTAATGTATATGCAGCATTTTGGGGAATAAATAGAGGGATAGGCTTTGTGAAAAGGCACGCATGTCTTTGGTGGAGCTATCCCCCATGTGGCTCAGTGCTGGATAAACTACATACCTACTTCACAATTTTCACGAGTTGTGGAGTCTTTGCACTTCAGTGTAAGTAGTGCTTCTACAAATACACAGTGCAAATACAGGCATGAGTGTCTTGCTTATTTTACAGAGGTAACATGGCAAAATGAAATATAGTACACATATATCTCCAGAAAATAACTTTAGTGACAGATCTACCTCAAATACTGTTAGAGTTTTCAGGAATCCATGCCTGTGCGATTTTTTACTCCATTAATAGAATGTGCTGTGTATTTGGACTAGTTTCAGAATGTTTGAATTGCTTCTTTGATGGAAAAGAATATGTAAATATTGATATTATTTTATGTGCATTAGTGTACATTATAAGTAGTTTTATTGATTTTTTTAAAAAATTTGAAATAACACAACACGAAAGAAAGCAGAACTCATACTGTCTAGACTCCTTTATAATCCTAGTCATAGTGGTACCATTCACATACAGAAGTAATGTGGCTAAATTTTCATTTCATCAAGATTTTCAAGTGCATTAATTTGAATGATGCAAGAATAGTAACTGTAATCTCCTTTTCTCAGGCAGATTCATCAATATTTGGGATTTTGTAAGTGAAATAAAAAAAGAATAAGACAGAGTAAAGGGTACAAACAGTTTTACTATAATTTAATCTTAATAAAAAATTGTCAATTCCTAATAATGCATTTACCGGTGTACTCTTTATGTCTGTAGAGCGTACTAGCAGTTAAAAATGTATTTTCAATTAATTGTCCCAGGATATTTTCTTTAATAGAAATTAAATAATAATTTAGTATCTAATGCTCATAGCAAATATTCAGTGGCAGATAATTGATAGCTCAGTGATGAAGAATGGAAGGACCTAAAACTAGATGACTGAATGTGTAACTCATGTTGGAAATAATTATGCTTTTTTGTAGTGCAGTAGCTTCATAATAATTTATAGTTCACAGATACATATATCACATGTAATAGCTTTTGGTTAGGATTTGAAGCTGTCCATTTCATAGAACATTTGTAATTGTGGTTTAATTTGGTCTGATGTGATGGGTTAGCCCTTGGCTGGGGGCCAAGCCACACATATCCGCTCACACAGTTCCCGCCCCCAGCCATGCTAGGGGAGAGAATTAAAGGGGTAAATGGAAAAGACGACTCCCGGGTTGAGATAAGGACAATTTAACAACTAAACTACAATAATATTAAAAATAATACTATATACAGATATACAAATGAGTGATACACACTGATACTGCCCCCCCCCCACCCCAATGGCCAAAGTCTCAGCCTGTTGCCGGCTAACAATCCCAGAATTACACTCACGATTCCCCCAAACGGGGCGGGGGGGTGGGGGGGGTGCACCGCTCTCCGAGGATCTCACGGAACGGAGATAACGATTTGAGTGTCCCAGACCGAGAGCTGACCGGAGTCTGTGTGGGGGGGCAAAAGGCCTTGGGAAAGTGAATGCAGGCACCTGAAGCGAGATGATCTGGAGCCGAAGGGAAAAGAGCAAAAGAGAGTGATCTCCTGGAAGGGTCCTCACCTGTATACTGGGCATGACATGCATGTTATGGAATACCATTGGTCACTCTGGTTCTCAATCTTAACCTAAGAGCAAATCCTATGCTAGCAACCGGCTGTGCCTCTTTGCTTCTCTGCCGACCTTGGCAGCAGAAAAAAACATCGGTTATCAGCTTTTCTCCTGAGCATAAATCCAAAACACAGCCTCTTGCTAGCTATTTATGAAGAAGAGGGAAAAAAAAGTTTACTCTCTGCTTAACCCAGGACATCTGGCTTTGGTAAAATTTCATTCTGGACAAAATGGAGTTTGGTGCAGTTCAGCCGTTTTGGTTTGGTTTTGGTTTGGTTTGATGTCTGCAGCATCTTTGGCATAGATTTCATAAATAAAATAAACATAGTTTGGTTTCGTATCTTTGCCTAGTAACACAGCAATTGGTAGAGGAATGCAATATTTTAAAATCTTGTCTAAGTATTTCATCCTAGGAACACTTTATGGAACTTTTAATGTAACCAGTGATTGTAATCCATTGTAGCGAACACTGTATAGGAACTGAGGAAATCTGGTTCTCTGACACTGAAAAAACCCATGAATTTTATGAGTGTGGTCATTTAATCAGCATTTTATTACTTTCAATCCCTGATGACTTGCACTAAATGTCAAAAGAAAAAAAACACATAAAGAAAATTATAAAGTCATCTTTATTACCTTGTTCAAGACTTCTAGATGCCTACTTGGAGGTATTGATGCCCCATTAATCATAGTAGATTTTTAAATAATTTTTATCTATTAAAAGACTCTTACAACAAGTCAGAAGTATCCAATCAACTCCAAGTAGAGAGCTGTAGGTAAAACATAAATAATGATTATTAGGAAGGCTTTACATATGTAACAACACTGTTTCTTTCTAAAGTATTACAAGTATTTAAAATTCCAGTCATATTTCAAACACTCTGAAAAGATTTCTTCATAAAGCTATAAATGAGATTTTTTTTGATCTAAAAATAACTATTTTATTTTTATACTTCTAAAGGAAATTGTTGACTTCGCTGTAAGACAAAGCTCTATTTTCATTGACATGTCTCTGTAGAACAATTTAATACACAATAATACAACTTTTCTATAAAAAATGCTAATTGTTTGAACTTTGCACATTTTTCTTTGATGTTTCTATTTTTTTTGAGTTTCTCTAACTGTATTATGTTTTCTAGGGGTTATAAAAACTATTTAGATGTTTTAAAGTCTATTCATTTTGCTTTTCAGAATGAAACTGTTAGGTCACTGAAGAACTGTCACCCACTCTGTTTTTCCCAGTCTTGTGATGTCATTTATACAAAATTCAATTTTACAGATGGATAAAAACATGTTGACAGAAACCAATACTTCCCAGTATTTGGTATATTTCCCGGGAAGTGTAGTTTTCCAGTGCCATTGACACCATGTAGGATATGTGAGACTGCAAGCATTTCAACTCATGCTGGTCTATTCAGCTCTTCAACACTGTTCCAGAAGCTTTTGCACACTTCTACATTACAGGCCCGAATATTGCTTTCCATGTTTTAAAACACACTTCTGAAAACCTGTAAAAAAGCCTTCACATAGTATCTGATTTATTGCACTGAAGGAAGTACACAAAAATTACAGAAAAATGGTAATATCTTGTTGACTCAGGAAGAGATCCAGGGTTAGGTGAAATGGGGAGAAAATCTAGTCTATCTGCTTTTAAAGGTGCAGTCACAGAACAGTGCATATGTGAACTACTCAGAATAATTTGTCTGGTGGCCGCAGCTCTCTCCCTTGAAAAAAATGCAGTAAATAGTGTGAACCTAGCATATGTTAAGCAAGCCACAGAACAAATATTGCTATTATTTTACTTTAATAGAACCTGAAAATTGTTTGAACACCTAGTGGATGAAGGAAAGGCAGTGGATGTAGTTTTTCTGGATTTTAGTAAGACTTTTAATATCGTCCCTCACAGAATCCCTCTGGACAAGTTGTCCAACAATGGGATGAGCAGTCTCACGGTACACTGAGTGAAGAACTGGCTGAAGAGCAGAGCTCAAAAAGTTGTAGTGAATGGAACTATGTATGTCTGGCAACTGGTGACCAGCAGTGTTCTTCAGGGTTCAGTTCTAGGGACAGTCCTGTTCAATATATTTATCAATGATCTGTATGCAGGGGTGAAATGCACAATTAACAAGTTTGCTGACAATACTAAACTGGGAGGTGCTGTTGACTCTTAAGGGACAAGATTCCTTGCAGAAGGATCTAGATAGATTGGCGCATTGGGCTGTGATTAATGGGACAAAATTGAACAAGTTGAAATGCTGGATTCTGCACCTAGGATGGAGAAATGTTGGGCACAAGTATAAATTGAGAGAGGAGAGACTGCAGAGTAGCCCTGCAGAAAAGGGCCTGGGGGTCTTGGTTGACAGCAGGTTTAATATGAGTCAACAGTGTGCCCTGGCAGCCAAGAGGGTAAATGGCATCCTGGAGTGCATCAAACACACTATAACCCACTGGTCAAAAGAGATTATTATCCTGCTGTATTTGGCATTGATACAGCCTTACCTGGAGTACTGAGTGCAGTTCTGGGCCTCACAATTTAAGAAGGATGTGAAAGTCCTTGAATGCATCCAGAGGAGGGCAACAAAACTGGTGAAAGGGCTGGAAGGAATGGCCTATAAGGAGCAACTCAGGACTTTGTGTTTGTCTAGGTTGGAGAAAGGGAAGCTGAGGGGTGACCTCGTTGCTCTTTACAGCTTCCTGAGGAGGGAAAGTGGAGAGGGAGGTGCTGAGCTCTCCTCTCCCTGGTATCCAGTGGTAGGACACGTGGGAAACACTCAAACCTGCATCAAGGAAGGTTTAGACCACAGACTGGTAAACATTTCTTTACTGAGGGGGTGGTCAAACACTGGAACAGGCTTCCTAGAGAGGTGGTCAGTACCCCAAGCCTGTCAGTGTTTAAGCAGCATTTGAACAATGCACTTAACAACATGCTTTAACTTTTGATCAGTCCTGAAGTGATCAGGCAGTTGAACTGGGAGATTATTGTAGGTCCCTTCCAACCAAAAATAGTCTATTCTGTAAGGACATCACAGGCAAAGGGCATCACAGGTAGCACTAGCCTGTCTCTCTGAGATCTTATCGTGCTGCTTGCATTTTTCTTTTCACTAAACAGTTTGAATTCACTACACAAACTTTCTGTGCTATCTTGAACTCTCACTGGAGATGCTGGGCTAACTCTGAACTCTGTGACATGGATAATTTTTGAAATGAGACTTTGTTACTTCATTGGTCCCCCTCTGGGACTACTTCTGATGTCAGTTTGGTTTGTCCTCCCAACTTTGGGATGGTCAATTTCCCCTCTGGGCTTGGTTTGTCCTCCTCACTGGGCTGATTTCGTGTCTTCTGAGATCTGTCTAATTCACTTGACACCGGTGTTATATATCCATATAAGTAACCTATAATAAAAATATCTGCTGTTATATACTTAAATTTGCTTCACTAATGGTAAGATTGTAGTAGCTTGTAAAAGTAGATTCTTACTTGGTTGTTGCTGTCATTGGTTTTTGCTACAATATTAGTTTCTGCTATAATAATTATTCATGCTATGATATTGACTGCTAATAGTAATTTGTAATAACTTGAGATAATATATGTTTGCTTTGTTAGTCACAAGTATGCCTGATAGTGGTGATCTTTTAGTGGCATTATATTTGCTAGTGGTGATTTCTGTTCAGTTTGTGGTAATCTGTAATAAAATAGAGAAATGTAGAGGTAAAGCCTCCATGTCTTTGTGCATCACAGAATACTCAGAGCCCGTGGTCTCAATCTCTACACACCCAAAGGCCAGATAACCCTTTGGGTTGTGACAATCTCCCTGCATCAATATTCTTCACTGGAATATAAAGGCTACTTCTATACTTTTAAATAATGAATTACTTTGCACCAAACCATGTTTTTGAGACTACTTTTTACCAGCTGGCTTGCATTCATTATGATTACAGTTAGTCTTTCTAGAACACTTATATCACACCTGAAGGACTGCATCCAGCTCTGGCGTCCCCAACATAAGAAGGATATGGACCTCTTAGAGCAAGTCTAGAGGAGGGCCACAAAGATGATCACCTCCCATATGAGAACAGGCTGAGAGAGTTGGGGTTGTTCAGCCTAGAGAAGAGAAGGCGCTGGGGAGACCTTCTAACAGCCTTCCAGTACTTAAAGGGGGCCTACGGGAGAGACGGGGAGGCACTCTTTATCGGGTACCCATCCCTGGAGGTGTTCAAGGCCAGGCTGGGTGAGGCTTTGAGCAACCTGGTCTGGTGGAAGGTGTCCCTGCCCATGACAGGGGGGTTGGAACTGAATGATCTTTAAGGTCACTTTGAACCCAAACTATTTTTTGGTTCCATGATTTTATTCAAGGACCATAATTATATTTGTTTCACTTTCAGAACATGTGAATTTGCAGCCTGATACTTTTTAAGTACTGGCTCCAGCATTGTCAAATTTGAAGATTAATATGCTAGAGAATCTTTCACATCTCAGAGACCCTCCTTCTGAAAGAGATACTGGAGGAAACAATATCCATGGTGGATTTATTCATGCAGTATTTATCATCTTGTCTCTCTCTCTACTTACAATATTGTATATCTACTTTTAAAAATTGTGTGGAATATAGAGAGAATGTAGAGATATTTGTTAGTGTCTAGTAGCACAAGCAGGGTAGTTTTCTTTTGACACAATTAAAAGTCGTTGTACCAGAAGCTAGAACATATCTTTTCCATGTGTTCCTTCACAATAGTAAGTGACCTGTTAACTCAACAGTCATTGCTGCACCATGTTAGTAAGGTATTACATACTTTCCACATTGTATATCCTAATCCTGAGTGATTTGACTCAGTTACAATAAGCTTGTAATGAACCTATGAAGATGTCAGATGTATTTAAAAAACACTGTAATGTAACTGGGAAAAAAGGATGAAATTATCAACATAAACAAGAAGTAGAGATTTGAATGAGTCACTAAGTCAAAAACCATTTACCAAAAAAGACAAACAAATTTTTTTAAAAATTCTGTAGTCGTTATGATCCCACTTTTATTGCTTTGCAAGCTATTTTCACTGGGAGTCTTCTGTATTACAGGCTGAAAAGGTAGAACCTTCCTTCATCTTCACTCTGCTTTTTAGTTTCTTTTTAGTTCTATCACAACCTGTTCTAAATCTTATACTGCTTTCTGTAACAGCTGGTTATCAGTAGCTCATGGAATCCCACACAGAACTCTTGTCTGGAAATCATGAATCTTTTACTGATCTAAAATATCTGGATTGCTGTATATCAGGGCACAGTGCAAGCACTTTTTATAGTCATCATCCCTCTAGACTCCCTATCATTGTGGTTAATAGAAATTATGGTTTGGATGGATGAAGAATACATTATTTGTCAAAAATTCTTGTACTTTTTAACTGGAATGTATAAAAAGCCATGATGATTCAAGAAAGCACTTCAAGGGCACTGTAAGGGCATGCATGGTCGAGTATGATTTGCCAATAAACTCTTTGGAGCTCTTAGGTGCAAAGAGGCACAGTGGAATGCCAAGGTGATAAAAAGTCCTAAGATCTCTTTGAGCAGAAACAGAATGTCCCCCTGGTTTTTACTGAAAAATATGCAGGATGATACATCAGCAACAGTAGCACCTGAGCAGGTCATTTCCTGCATAAGACTGCACAGTGTTTCACAAAGAACTACTGAATGCACTCAGAATTTACAGTCTTTTTCACACTTTCTTTGTATCATCACCGAGTGTCACTATGGCATTTTCTGTCATGAGGGGTTCATAATGGTGACAAGGATTTCTGTCATCTGTATTAAAAATGTCTACTATTTCTATAAAGAAGGAAACAAAGTTTTCCCTTAAAAAGACATTGGCTCCTAATAGATTTATACAACGCGTAACATTGACTATGAATAAATTAATGTAATCTTAGTACTGATTCCTACCTTTCTTCATTTCTGGTCTTCCTCATCAGTTAATTTCTTTTTTTTTCTTTGTGCCAATGCACTACAAATTAGTGGCTAAAGGATACATGCAAATTCAGTATCATACCTCAAGATCAACCTTGAATTTCTGTTCAGTTTAGTTTGCATCTGTCTGTCTGATAAATGCTTTCTAGATGTTTCACTCTTTCAAAACCTATTATGTATGGTGTTCAGCTGATGGTGTGAGGTTTTTAGTTTTATTTTTCCAACAGTAATGTGGGAGCAGCTTTTTCTCATCCTTAAATTTGTACCATAATTTCAAAGAATGTCATTATTAAAACTGGAAAAAAGTCAAAGTAGTAGGAAAAGGAGGGTGAGTACACAGACCCATTTTCACACAGGATAAAACCAGTGTTTCTAGCCCCAGCTTGGCTAAATGAGAAACCACAAATCATACCATTATTTTTTATTGCTAGTACAAAGCAATGTTTATCTAATATTCCTCTTATCTTTATGACTATTCCTTATGTAATATGCATAGCTACTTCCAAAATGAAAAACGGTGCATCTGATGGTAATTACAACTGGTTAACATTCAGAATATTATTAGTTTATGTTACTTTGTAATAACTTTCAAGATGTTATATGTTACACATTTACATGTAAACTCGTGAAAATATTGACACAGTTATTGCAATAATAGAAAAATAGTTCCTGAAGCTCAAGGTCAAACAACAAATGCTTTGAATGAAAGGAATTTGTTTCAAGCAATCATAACCATTATTCTTCTTATTATAAGTAACAAGAATGGCTGACTGCTGTATCTGATACAGTTTAACCTGTTTCTGGAGAGGGAGAAGCAAAAAAACCCACAATGGAAATTTCATGATTCACTGCACACTGACATAACCATCTGTAGAAACATACAATGGCTGAGTTGTACTCTAGATGAGCACCAACATCCCACTTGGTACCCTTTTGGAATTATCCTTTTTCAGTGGTCAGGGAGAAGATGTGACTTCCTGGTAATGATCTTTTAAAATATGTGTGCCATCAAGAGAAATCAATAAAGGAATGAGGGGAGGGAAAAATATTTTCCTCTCACCCTGAATATTACTGGTAAATAAACAAAAAATACTCTTTTTTTGACTTCTTCATTGTATTAGTAAAGGATTACTTCTTCATACTTGTATGAAAATAAATTACTCAAAGTTTTGCAGTTCAGATCTTTAGTGGCTTACATGAAGTAAATCCAGGTGTCAATATTTTGATTCTTTGACTCTTATTAATTGTCACATTGAAAATATTGGTATTAATAATTACTTTATTTGCATTACTATATATATATTATGGCCGTGATGTTCTGTAGTGGTACAAGTGTTCGTGTCTGAAGTTCCTTTAGGGTTTAGCTTCAAATATAGTAGGGCAAAGTTACATCTTACTGCTAAATATAGATAATACCCAGAGATGTAAAACCAGAATACCTTCCTATAGCTGTAGCTGTATGTGTAAAAAAAATTATAATCTCATCTGTATCATGTGACCCTGTATGATATTGACTGTATCTGTGTCATATAGCTGTAAGAAATTCTACAAACTCTGCTAGACAAATTTAATGCAGGAAAGACAGATAAATAAATCTTTACAATTACTTTTTTAAAACATGGTCCAATCTAAATATTCCACAAAAATATATCAGATTTTATGTGATTAAATCTGTTATAACTAATGATAGCTTTGGCACATATATACAATTATATATAATATACATATAAGAGATGTATCAAATTACATATATCCACATATACACAAAAATTATAAATGCTGTACATAGATATGTACTGTTGTAGACATAGATATAAAATTAAATATATTACATCATCTAAATTTGAACACATTCTGATTTATGCTGAACAATCCTTTTTCCCCTGAAATTTCCATTTATATGAAAATTCGTATTTTATTTTAACTCAAAATTGAAATAATTATGCATATAGGTAACTGAAAAAGCTCACACTTTTTTGTTTCTTTTTTTTCTTTAGTACCTCATAAATACCCACACTTTAGGTTCCAAATCAGCTAGATAACAAAGCAAATTTCCCTACGTCCATTGTGAGATCTCCAGAGTTTGACAAAGTAATGAGAACAAGCTCAGGTCTAGTGGTATAGCTTCTGTAGTTGTAACATCAATAGAATAGTCTCTACTGAAAATGTTCTAAGGCCTTGTGATTGCAAAAGCTTAAACTTTCAGTCAAGTATAATATCAAAACTACCTACGAACTGTGATGCTTTCTGAAAGATGTAGATGGATCAAGCCATTTAGATTCTAGATCTGTAGCCATAGAATACAGTCCTGAAGAGATTAGCAAATAAGTATTTGGTCTTAGTGAGTATAGGGTTCAGTACTTTTTTTTTTTTTTTTTTTTTTTTTTGGTGGTGATAAGTGAGTTCTTTAGTAGGGCTGCAGGTTTCCTTTTGATTTACAGGTATGCAGCCTTAAGCAGAACAGTCTACTGAGTCATACTTACATAAATCAAATCTTCTTCCTATCAAGAGCCATAATGTATAATTTTTTGAGCTTTTTTCATTTTAATATATGAAAACATTTTATGCTAATGCATGTTAATTCCTCTTCTTTATTTTTATTAAACTACAAAACTACTGCCTTCAGCTGCCCTGAATATACATCTATTTGCCCATATCGTTTGTAGTCATATCACTTAATTTGCCTTGCCCACCTCCCAAGCTATCCTGGAAGCCTGAGTCTTCTGTAGTTGAGATATTGTCTTCAGGAATTCTGACAGTAAAAATCAAGATAAGATTTCACTTGGAGTTGTACAGTTACTTATACTTGCACAAGACTATTATTTTAAAGCATTGCATCTATTCATAGAATCATAGAATGGTTTGGGTTGGAAGGGACCTTAAAGACTACTGAGTTCCAAACCTCCTGCCAGAGGAAGGGACACCTCCCACCAGACCAGGTTGCTCAAAACCTCATCCAACCTGGCCTTGAACACCTCCAGGGATGGGGTATCCACAGTTTTTCTGGGCAACCTGTTCCAGTGTCTCACCACCCACACAGTAAAAAATTTCTTCCTAATATCTAATTTAAATCTACCATCTTTCAAATTACATTATATTGCTTATATTATTATATTGTTCCTAAATTGCTATAATAGGTTTCTTGTTTAACAAATAAAATGACAAAATGTTGAATATTTGTGATATTATATAGTGAAAAAAATAGTGATATTCATGTTCTCTATGGATTTTTATTATTATGGAACAATTTCTGCAGAATATCACATGGAAATCTTAATTGCATTAATTTGTATTTTTGTAATTCAAGCTTATTTTCCTTCTGAATAAAATAAGATGTGAAATATTTTAAGCACATTAATGAACATGTAACAACCTAAAGGAATTTAGATGGAACAAGACTGGAATTTTGTTTTTAGCACAGCAGAACTGGCAAATATACAAATTACCGAGATGTTAACATGCATCATTTTCTTCTATCAAATGCAAAACAAAGAACAAACCCTCTTTCTGGTATGTCTAGTAGAGTGTTTCCGTATGATACAAAAAATATTCTTCTGATCTTTGATGATGCTACAGGGAAACATTAGAAGTCCTGCAGCAAAAAGAAATACACACTTTAAACATTAATGCTGTCAAAGCACGTCAATGCATTCAAACCACCCAAATCTACAATCACTTTTTGCCAATAATCATAAGAATCTTTCCTACCTTGAGTTACCTTGGTCTTCATTAGTGCTACCAAAAACCCTAAAAGACTTTTGGATAGGATTATTACACAAATTGAACCTTAATTGGAACTTAATCTCTATAATTATGCATAATTGCCCATGTTTATTACTCTTACGATGAGCACACATTTTTCTTTAGCTGTAAGGCAAAATGAGTTAAAGCTTCTAGAAGCATTGGATAATGCGATTTGTAAGCACTTCACTGACTTTATTAGGCTGTACAGTTTTAAAATTCAATTAAAAATGTATTTTCACTCTTTGGCCTTTGACTTTGGTAAAGAACATGAATGGAGAAAAGTGCAGGTCTTGATGGCAAGTAACGGCCTTTCATTTCTTTTATTCTTTGAAACGTGTCAAAAATGACGTAGTACTGTCCTTTGCATGACTTCTTTCCGTTCTGAAATATTCAGATGAACCAATGTACAAACACAAGGGAAAAGAAGGGCACACTTAATCTGGTTTTATTATTTTTCAAAGATAAGTATGATTAAATTAGACTCACTTAGCCTCAGTCTTTACTTGGGTCTATTTAAACTACAAGTCATGTTGGTTGTCACCCCAGGGAGTAGATTTGCGATAACATGGCACAGTCATTTGTAAAACTACTCTTCATAACTAATGCAGCTTGCTTGGATGAGTTTAACCATTTGTAAAGAAACAGTCACATGCTGTGCCTTCTATCTGTGCATATTAAGTTTTCTGAGGTCATTCTTTTAAAATTCAATAGTTGTGTCAGCAGGACTTGTATTCAGTGGCCACTATTGTCATCAATTCTTTGAAATCAGTTATGAGGTTACATTCATTTACTTTTATAATCACGACTACCACTGTACCAGCTTCAGAGTTACTTACAGACATCATACCTTTGGTGCTCCATAGATAAGGAAGTACTGTGGTTGTGCAAAGCTTTTAAAATGCATTACTATTCTGATTTGACAGTAATAATTTTATGTAAGGAAAAACTAAGATAAGGTACCAAATTTTTTACTCAATTTGGTTTTTCTTGTTTAACAAGAAAGTATTGTGTCATTTTTAACGACTAAGTGGATAGTAGTGCTAATAAGGGATACAAAGTAAGTGGTGTTTTCTTTTGTATGTTCCTATTAAATCAGCTACATATTACCATTAGAAATTTAAGCCTGATTTAACTTATGCTATGTGTCATGATGAAAGGAGACAGTAGTCAAACTGTGTATAAGTTATTAAATTTTTTAGGTATTTTTTCATTTTCTTTATCTTGTGGGAATGATCACCTGTATTTTCAATATAATATACTATTATTAGACAGATGTGTAACTAATTTAAGTAAAGAAGTTTGATAGTTGCTACTATGTCAAAGTAAGATAGACACTAAGATGTCACTAACCCGAAGCTGGAGGGTAATTAGATATATCTGTGTTTATGTCTGGGTGTAGCTGTGGCTGTGGATGTGTGTGAGCTTTTGGTTTTGCTATCTAACTTGAATTTCTGAAATCTGGGAACAATTAAACAAGAATGTGGGCACGATCAAGACTGCCACAAGGAAAACTTGAAAATAATACTTTATCACTCAGGAAGAACCAGATCCTAAAAGTTTTAATCTGCATCTGAATAAAGCCTGATTAATGGTTCACTGATTACTAGAACATCTGAGAAAAATATACCTTGATGAATCAAATTAAGGAAAAGAGAACCTCCCTATGGGAAAACCAATTAACTTTATACAGAGGTCATAACCTTAAACTATTTGGAGAATGTTCAAAGTTACCTGTAAAAAATAATATAAATGGAGTCCTACCTAGATTGGCTTTACACCACTGAAGGAAACAGCACTGAGCTGCATGAGTCCCCTTTTTCTTCAGAACTATTATGCATAATTGATCAACCTGATATCCTGCATCATTCTGCTACTAATGTTGGTATTGCCATATTGTCAGGTAATGGAATTGTTCATATTTGGTCAAAGGATTTGGTGGTGGTGCCTAGTTTGGTTACACCTCAGACTTGCCAGTCACACTGATTGTCACAACTAGTGGAGACTGTGAACAACCTTGGCTGTAATTTAGCTGCAGCTCTGTACCAAGGTAACTTTAAACCAAATAATGCAGATATAAAACAACAAGAATAGTTCTGAATTTCCCTGAAATACACTAACATAATATTAGGACATTCTGGAGCTTGCCTTTGATGAATATTGAAGCTAAGGGTAATATAAATTTATTCAAACTTATACTGGTAGAAATGGTTAAGAAAAATATACCTACAATAGAACAGTTTTTTATAGTGATAGATTCAAGACAACCAACATGCCTTCACTGAGAGCAAGTCCTGCCTGACCAACCTCGTAGAGTTCTGTGATGGAGTGACCACACCAATGGACAAGGGAAGAACTACGGATGTAATGTCTCTGCAATTCTGTAAGGTCTTTGAAGCAGTCCCCCACAACGTCCTTCTCTCTAAATTGGAACGATATGGATTTGATGAATGGACTGCTTGGTGGATAAGGAATTGTCTGGATGGCTGCATCGAGAGAGTAGTGGTCAACAGCTTACTGTCCAGATGGATGTCAGTGATGAGTGGTGTCCCTCAGAGGTCCGTACTGGAACCAGTACTGTTTAATACCTTCATCAATGACATAGTGGTATTGAGTGCAACTGCAGCAAATTTGCAGAGGACACCAAGATGAGTGGTGTGGTTGACACACCTGAAGGATAGGATGCTGTTCAGAGGGACCTGGACAAGCTCAAGAAGTGAGCCAATGTGAAATTCATGAGGTTCAACAAGGCCAAATGCAAAGTCCTGAATGTAGGTTGGGGTAACCCCTGGTATCAATACAGGCTGGGGGTTGAATGGATTGAGAACAGACCTGTGGAGAAGGAATTGGGGGTACTGGTGGATGAAAAGCTGGAGATGAGCTGGCAATGTGTTCTTCCAGCCCAGAAAGCCAACCGTATCCTCGGCTGCATCAAGAGAAATGTGGCCAGCAAGTCAAGGGAGGTGATTGTACCCCTCTATTCTGCTCTCTTGAGACCTCACCTGGAGTACTGCATCCAGCTCTGGAGTCCTCAGCACAGGAAAGATGTGGACCTGTTGGAGCAGATCCAGAGGAGAGCCACAAAGATGATCAGGGGGCTGGAGCACCTCCCATACGAGGATAGGCTGAGACAATTGGTATTGTTTAACCTGGAGAAGAGGAGGCTCCGGGGAGACCTTATTGCAGCCTTTCATTATTTAAGGGTGTTTAAGTGAAAGATGGGGATAAACTTTTTAACAGGGCCTGTAGCAACAGGACAAGGTGTGATGGTTTTAAACTAAAAGAGGGTAGATTCAAGCTAGATATAAAGAAGAATGTTTTTACAACTAAGGCGGTGAAACACTGGAACAGGTTACCCAAAGGGGTGGTAGATGCCCCATCCCTGCAAACATTCAAAGCCAGGTTGGACAGGGGTCTGAGCAGCCTGACCTAGTTGAAGAGAGTTGGACTAGATGACCTTTAAAGGTCTCTTCCAACCCAAATATTCTATTATTCTGTGATTCTGTGATCTGTAGGTAGAATTCCAAGTACAAAATCTGTCAGATCCTGAAGGTGAATACTGTTCAGACCCAACAACTTACTAACTTCTAGCTTCTCTTTAGTCTGTTACTGTATTTTTTTTCCTCCTTTCCTTATACTTTTTCTTTATTCTTTTTCATATTTATTTTATATAGTTCTTCTGTCTTGTCTTCCAGAAAGGCTCAAAAAAATCTGTCAGAGTATTCCCAAAACAGAAATCACTGAGAGCATGGAATTGACTGAGAATTCATATGCTATAGTCTTCTAATCCACAGGTACCCCTTTTACATTTTTGTTGTTGGTTTAACTTTTTATGGGATGTCATCTGTTGAACTATCTGATATAAAATCATAGAATCATAAAATCATAGAATGGTTAGGGCTGGAAAGGACCGTAGAGATCATCTAGTTCTAACCCCCTGCTATGGGCAGGGACAACTCCCAATAGACCAGGTTGCTCAAAACCTCATCCAGCCTGGCCTTGAAGACCTCCAGGGATGGGACGTCCACAACTTCACTGGGCAACCTGTTCCAGTGTAACACCACCCTCCCAGTAAAGAATTTCTTTCTAACATCTAATATAAATCTGCCCTCTTCCAACTTATAACCATTACCCTTGTCCTTTTACTACATGCTCTTTTAAAAAGCCCCTCCCCATCTCTCCTGTAGGCCCTCTTCAGGTACTGGAAGGCTGCTATAAGGTTTCCCCGGAGCCTTCTCTTCTCCAGGCTTAAAAACTCCAACTCTCTCAGCCTGTACTCATGGGAGAGGTGTTCCATCCCTCTGATCATGTACTGGGTCTGACTGAAATGGAGTTAATATGCCCATAGCAGCCCTCACAGTGCTGAATGTTGTGCTGGCAGCTAGAAGGTGTTTGTAACACATCTTGGGAGGGGGCTGAGCCGGGACAGATGACATGGATTGGCTCTTCCATACCATGTGACATCAGCTCAGCCATAAAATCCAAGAGAAGGGAGGAGGATGGGGGCATTCATTGCTATATTTGTCTCTGGGAGCAGCTGCTACACATACTGAAGCTCTGCTTTCCCAGGAAGTGGCCAGATATCACTTCCTGAGGAGTAGTAGAGAATAACATCTTTGTTTACATTCTGTTTCTGTGCGTGGCCTTGGCCTTTACTTTAGTTAAACTGCTTTTATCTTGACCCACAAGTTTTTCATCTTATTCTCCCCCTTTATTTTGCTGAAGGGGGAGTGATAGAGGGGCCTGGTGGGCTCCTGGAATCCATCCAAGGTTAACCCACCACAGATCATCTTTGTACCCCTCCTCTGGACCCACTCCAACAGCTTGACATACCTCTTGAGTTGGGGGGCCTGGACCTGGACGCGGTACTCTAGGTGAGGCCTCAAGAGAGCAGAGTAGAGGGGGAGAATCACCTCCCTCAACCTGCTGGTCACGCTCCTCTTGATGCCGCCCATGATCTGGCTGGACTTCTGGGTCGCAAGTGCACACTGCCGGCTCATGTTCAATTTTTTCATCCACTGGTACAACAAAGTCCTTCTCCTCAGGGTTGCACTCAAGACATTCTCCACCCAGCCTGTATTTGCGCTTGGGATTGCCTTGACTCATGTGCAGGACCTTGCATTTGGCTTTGACATTCATGAGGCTGGCGTTGGTCCACCTCTCAAACCTGTCCAGGTCTCTCTGGATGGCATCCCTTCCCTCTAGTGTGTTGACTGGAACACACAGCTTGGTGTCATATACAAACTTACTGAGGTTGCACTCAATCCCACTGTCCATGTCACCAACAAAGATGTTAAATAGCACTGGTCCCAGTACCGATCCCTGAAGAATGCCATTGAGCACTGGTCTCCATTCAGACATTGAGCCATTGACCACAACTCTGAGTGCGGCCATTTAGCCAATTCCTTATCCAGCAGGTTGTGCATCCATCACATCTATATCTTTCCAACTTGGCCAACATGATATTGTGAGGGACAGTGTCAAACGCTTTGCACAAATCCAGGTAGAAGACATCAGTTGGTCTTCCTCTGTCCACTGATGCTGTAACTCCACCATAAAAGGCCACCAGGTTTGTCAGGCACGATTTGCCCTTGGTGAAGCCATGCTGGTTACTAGTAACTTCTCCTTTGTTTTCCATGTGCCTTAGCAGAGCCTTCAGGAGCATCTTCTCCATGATCTTGCCAGGCACAGAGGTGAGACTGACTGGCCTGTATTTCCCCAGGTCATCTTGTTTACCTTTCTTGAAAATGGGAGTTATGTTTTCCCTTTTCCAGTCCACGGGAATTTCACCAGGCTGCCATGGCCTTTAAAATATGATGGTTAACAGCTTGGCAACTTCATCTGCCAGTTCCTTCAGGACCCATGGATGGATCTCATCCGGTCCCATGGTCTTGTGCACCTTCAGATTCTTTAGGTCTCAAACCTGATCTTCACTTACAGTGGGTGGATCTTCCTTCTCCCAGTTCTTAACTTCCCTTTCTGCAACTTGGGCGATGCTGCCAGAGCCCTTGCCAGTGAAGACTGAGGCAAAGAAGTCATTGAGCACCTCTGCCTTCTCCATATCCCTCATGGCCAGGTCTCCAGTTTCCTTTTGAAGAAGGCCCACATCTTCCCTAGTCTTCCTTTTGTCTCCAGTGTACTTACAGAAGATCTTGTTCCTCTTTATATCACTGGCTAGATTTAATTCTATCTGGGCTTTAGCTCTCCTAACCTGATCCCTGGCTGCTCAGACAGCCTCTTTGTATACCTCACAGCTAACCCGTTCTTGCTTCCACTCCCTATATATTTTGTTTTTCTGCTGGAGTAAGTCCAGGATCTCGTTGTTCATCCATGGAGGCCTCCTAGCATTCTTGCCTGCCTTCCTCTTTCTGGGGGTGAACTGCTCCTGTGCTTGTGTGGCCTTTGAATACTGACCAGGTTTATTGGGCCCCTCTTCCCTCCACAGCTTTTTTCCACAACACTCTGCCAAGCAGGTCCCAGAGGAGGTCGAAGTCCTCCCTCTTGAAGTCCAGAGTAGTGACCTTGCTGTGCACCCTCTTTGACCTCTTAAGGATCTTGAACTCAACCATTGCATTGTCGCTACAGTCGAGGCTGCCCTTGAGCTTCACATTACTCACTAATCCCTCCTCATTGGTAAGGACAAGGTCCAGCATAGCACCTTTTCTCATTGATTCCCGTAACACTTGGATGAGGAAGTTGTCATCAATGCATTCCAGGAACCTCTTCGATTGCTGGTGCCCTACTGTGTTGTCCTGCCAACAGATATCAGGCTGGTTGAGGTCCCTGATATCTTACTCTAAATTTTTATTATTGATTTAATCATTCATAAATTCTGGTTTGAATTTTCTTTTTAATTTTTACCTGTCAATTCACAAGATCTCACTTTCTCTAATGGAATATATATATATACACTAAAAAAGTTGTAAAACTGAGCACTCCTGTGTTCTTGCTATTCACCTGGAAAGTGTCAGGCATGTTTTTTGTTACTTATTGTAACCTTTTGTTACTAATCTATGATTTCATAATTCTGTGATTCTTCCTATGACCAAGATAATTTCTGTATTTTACATTACACAGCACTTAAATACAAGAAAATAGCAACAGCATAGGAAGTTACCTGTTTTCTATGTCTAATTCAGTGAGTCTTTAATGACACAGTGTTCAAGAAGAGTTGGGAATTTTCAAATTTTTCTTGTGATTAGGAAGGTCTTAGGGTAGAGACGCATATGCAAACCCTTCAGTCTGAAGAGATCTGGAATTTCATTTTGCACTTATTTGTCACTTCTGTAGTTCCTTGAGCTGTTGTACAATGTAACAGCAACTAGCATTAAAGTGATAGTTACTAACAGAGGCCACTATCTAACAGTATCTAACAATAACCAAGTCGGTTTAAGGGTATTTGTTAGAGGGTTGCTTAGTTCCTACATCCTTACCAGGCTCAAAAAGAAAGCGAACAATGATTTGCCATGATGCCTAGAAGATCTAGTCTTAGCCAGAAAACTCTGTATCTGTCCAATTCTGACATTAAAGATTTTGTGAATTATGGTCCAACAGATTCAGGCACCTACTGAAAATTTTCAGGTTTTCATATAGGAAATTTTTGAATTACAGTTTTGGACACCTCAGCTTTGCTTTATTCCTACTCGTGGGACCTTTACACTTTATTAGATACAGCCTTACAACTGTAATTAAGATAGTTTTGTCTTTTTCAGTGTATGAAATTATCCTGTTTTAACAAAATTATAAATTATTCAGTGAGAACACTGTGCATATAAATAACCATCTGGGCAAAAAAATCACTTGTTCAGTAAATTGTCAATACTCACTGCAGCCACTGTGTGAAATAGAGCCACGAGGATGATTAAGGGAATGGAGCATCTCCCTTTCGAGGAAAGGCTGAGAGAGCTGGGTCTCTTTAGTCTGGAAAAGAGGAGACTGAGGGGTGACCTAATCAATGTTTATAAATATGTGAAGGGTGAGTGTCAGGAGGATGGAGCCAGGCTCTTCTCTGTGACATCCAGTGATAGGACAAGGGGCAATGGGTTCAAGCTGGAACATAGGAGGTTCCACTTCAATATGAGAAAAAACTTCTTTACAGTGAGGGTGACAGAGCACTGGAACAGGCTGCCCAGAGAGGTTGTGGAGTCTCCTTCTCTGGAGACATTCAAAGCCCGCCTGGATGCGTTCCTGTGCGATCTGATCTAGGTGTTCCTGCTCCGGCAGGGGGATTGGACTAGATGATCTTTCGAGGTCCCTTCCAATCCCTAACATTCTGTGATTCTGTGATTCTGTGAAATAAAAGAGTATTTTGTAGCATAAATGTTTACAAGTGTCAGGTTGATTCATTAATATGAAGGGTATGGTAATGGTTGAAGGATGGTCTCAAGAGTCTGATGACAATTATTTGGGAAAACAAAACAGAACAAAACAAAGACAAAAAATCTCAAAAAGAAAACAAACAAAGCCCAATTTTTATTTTTTTTAAACACTAGTTTCCCTTTTGCTACCTTTCTTAATGGATACAAAGGGCTCACTACATTAACAGATACAGTATAAGGAAATGGAGTGTAAGACAAATAGCAGAATAAAAGTCTAGCCAAGAAAAACACTCCAAAACCATATATAAGAGGACAGTTGTTGATTGTGAGTTTTTCTTGTTTTACCTATGCAACATGCACTAAACTTATATTCAAATTTTCAGCCTGTAGCTAGGGATGAAAAGTCTAATATTCATACTAGAAGCAATAATGATAATATGCAGCTCTGACTACGTGCATGTAATAATGACTTTTTACCTTAGGAAAAAAAATCCTCAAACAAGAATCTTAAACACAAAGAAGCAGTTAATACACTATAAATTCCTATGCAGTGGAATGACAAACAATCAAATTGACACAGCTTTCAAGGGCGAAACCCAAGAGACTTAGGCAATCAAAGTGAGCTTTAAATAGATTTTCAGTTAAATTCCTTTTATTCCATGTCATATCAAGCACTTTTCACTATTCTTTACTCAGATTTATGAGGTTTAAAACTTACTCAGCTTTCCACAGTTGTCGGTTTTGTCAATTGTGATTTCAAGTGATTTCATAATAACTTTCTTAAACATTTTTAGTGAGATTAATTTGGCAAATACTTTTCCTTCAAATAGCTCTTTTTGTACAACAGTGGATTTCTTTTAAAAAATTGATTATCTTTTAAATAGTAGAGTAATATATTGGACAGTCACATGAATGAGAATTCTTATTTCTTTATTTGTACATATCTTAGGAAAACTAGTCTCAGAATCAGAAGAAACTTAATGGTATTCTATAGAATCCATGTAAGAATGTTGAGCCATCTTTTAGCTGTAGCTAATCTAAAAAGAACTGCATGCTATTTGTATTTCTAAAAATGTTTTGTGTAAAAAGAATGGTGAATGGAATAACCAGTAGTAATACTTTTTGAGCAAACATGTAATGTATCCTTTGTTTAAGATACCTTAGAAATTAACTCAGTTTTTCTTAAGGTTGGTATAGCTACATGAGAGTTGATATAAATAAAGAGGAAGCTGTCACACATCAGCTCCTCATAAAGCTATTTTTAATCATTATTATTGAAGCAAACAAATCAGTCAGGTTTCACAATATCTTATTTTCCAGTCTTCATTATTTTCTTTCATTAGCTTTAAACAAGTTAACATACTAAAATTATTGAAGCTGTATAAATTTACACGCAAATTTATTTTAACTGTCTGATAGCAGTTCAAAGATGTAAGGAAAGATAAGTAGTGTATCTAATTACATGATATTTAATGCTGATGTTTTCACAATGCTGATTGGTTAGATTCAAGTCATTAGAATCAAAAGATATGCATGAAATGTTTTTATTACTCTCATTAATGATGTTAAGCTCAAGAAGTACAGATATTACATTTCTATGGTGTGGGTTGTATATTAGGATTGGCAAAAACACATTTCTTTAGTGCTAACACTACAAAATTTTAATGCATACTAGCAAAAGCAATAAAATCTAAGTCTGGATCTTATGCCTTAATTATTATAATGTGAATGTAAATAGTGAAACTGGAGACAAAACATATTTTCAGCTTTTTAATTTTCTTTTGACATGTATCTAACTTATGTGCTAAGTAGAATAATGGTCTTTCGTTTGGAAACAAGTTCCAAATTTAGAGTGTGAAAGACTGTAAGATGCACTCACATACTCACATTTAGAAAGAGGATAGACTTTGCAAATTTATGCTGCTGTTGACTTCTTGTTTCCTGATTTTCCTTAGACACCAGTTCAATACTAGTAACAGTGGTTGAAATTTTCCTCAAACATTCTAATTTTGTAAGCTTATACTCTTCAGAAATTTATTTTAATTGTGTATTTAATTGAAACAACAATAACAACAGCAAAACTGCATATCTCTGATAAAGTGTCAATAAATGATTATTCTAAATATTATAAATAGCTACATATATTATCATTTGTCGTGTGCCACAAACATGACAAAGTCTGAATCAAAGCATCATTGTACTGGATACTGCACGTTATGGGAAACAAGAGTCCTTGTTTAGTTTTAATTTCACAAGTGCTGCAAATGGCACACAAAAACATTCTCATGAGGAAAATTAAATTATTTGTGACAGAGGGGATTCTTGAGTAAAGATTATCTTTTAGGCTATCTTTTTCAAATGTTTCTACCTACAGTACTTTGTAAGTTTACTCAAACCACTCAATCCCTTTCTTTCCCAAGATCAGATCACAACTAAAACTATGCCACCTTTTAATGGAAGTAGGAACTCTCTTAAATTCATCCTAAAGTTTTTCCTAATTTTGCCAGTGAGTTGTGTGCTTTCCAATGCTACTAAAATTTCAAGAACAGAAGACCATTCAGGCTGTAATCATCTCAGCTGATTTTAGGCATCTGCAATATATAACCTTCTAGCCAGATTATAACCATCCATAGTAGACTGGTAACTTTTAAGGTGATTTATCTCAAACATAGCACTAAGTAGTTACCCGCTTCAAATTGAAAACAGTTGAAACCTCAAGTTCACTTCAATTACCCCCAAAATTGTTGTACAATGACTGAAAACATAGCACTGAAATTTACAGAAGAATAATGGTGTAAAATTATAGTCTGGGAAAGTTACAACTTCATTAGTAGTTTTACTTGGGTTTGTACTATTGTAAGTAAAAATATACTAACATTTCATCAAATATTTTAAAAAAACCCTCAGATATTGTCAAGGGTAACCTGTTGAGCAAGTAATTCAGTTGCAGAGGAATAATTATATTCATTGTAATAAGTTTTACTCAATAGAAAGATGTAACAGCTTCTGTCTCTCAATAGTATTTTACAGTCTTTCTCTCTAAGGAGAGGTAGAAAATTGCTAGTAATTACGCACATATAAAAATTTCCTCTGGATGCTATTAAAAATCTCCAGAGAAACTCTATTAAGAGCTGTGCCTAAAGGAGCAAATACATGTATTTCATAGGATAATAAGATAATCTGTGTTGGGAGAGATCTAGGCCAACTTCCTGCTCAAAACAGATTCATCTGTGATGTCAAACTGACTGTCCTCGTTTCAGCTGTGTTAGAGTTAGCTTTCTTTACAGTAGCTAGCAAAAGGCTATGTTTTGGATTCGTGCTGAGAAGAAGGCTGATAACATACCGATGTTTAGAGTTGCTGCCAGGACAGTCAAGGACTTTTCAGCTGCTCTGCTGTGCCAGTGCCTGCAGGTGCAGGAGAAGCTGGGAAGGAGCACAGCCTCAACTACTAGCCTAGGATTTGACCTTAGGTTTAGGATTGAGACTCAAATTGGCTAATATCGTGTACGTTATGCCCAGTATATAGATGAGGCTCTGTCTGGAAGTTTTCTCTCTTTTAGGGCCACCTCTCTCTCAGGGTAATCTGGATCCCCTGGTCAGCTCTAGGTCTCTTGGATGCTGGGGCTCTTATCTCCTTTCCAAAATTGAGGTTTCAGGATTCTTCCTGCACCAGGATTATTAGCTGGGAACAGACTGAGTGTTGGTCATCAGGTGATTAACAGTTTCACCGTTGTTGTGGGTTAAGCAGAGGAGAGTTAATTTTTTTTCCTTTTCCCTTCTCTTCATAAACAGCTAGCAAGAAGCTATGTTTTGGATTCCTGCTCAGGAGAGAATTGATAAGAGAAGAACGTTTATAGTCATTGCTAGGATGTTGCTATTTGTCCTCAAGGATGGGATACATTCAGCCTCTCTCCTCTCCATAGACAGAGCAGGGGGGGGAGAGACAGTCCGGCTTCTAGCTTGGGATTTGCTTTTAGGTCAAGATTGAGAAGCAGACTGACCAATTATTCCATCCCATGCATGTCATACCCAGTATATAGGAGAGGACTCTTCTAGGAGAGCTGTCCTTTCACTTCCGGATTCGTCTCGCTTTGGGGAGCCTGCGTTTGCTCTCCCAAGGCCTTTCCTCCCCTCTCCCCCCACGGTCGCCGTTAGCTCTCGGCCCGGGACACTCGTTTATCTCCGTTCCGTGAGTTTTGGCATCCTCCCTCTCCCGGAGGATCGTTAGCTGTTTTTTTTCCTGCTTCGGTCAGCTCTCGGGCTGGGACGCTTGGGCTGTTATCTCCGTTCCGTGAGTGCCTCCGGGAGCGGTGCACCCCCTTTCCCCCCTTTTCCCCCCCTTTCTGGGGGAATCGTCTGTGCGGTTTCTGGGGATTATTAGCTGGCAACAGGCCGAGCCTTTTTCGGGGGGGGGGGCAGCATCATTGTGTATCACCTATTCTCTCCCTCCTTCGGGGTCATTGGCTGGGAGTGGGCTGGGCCTTCGGTCATCAGGTGGGGAGGGGCAGTATCACTGTGTATCACATTGCATCTTTGTATATAGTATTATTTCCAATATTATCGTAGTTTAGTTATTAAATTGTCCTTATCTCAACCCACGAGTCCTCTTTGCCATTTACTTCTTTAATTCTCTCCCCTGTCATTGGGTAGGGGCAGGGACTGTGTGAGCGGGTGTGTGTGGTTTGGCCCCCAGCCAAGGGCCAACCCGCCACAACCGTGTATCAATTACTTGTATATTTGTATATTGTTGCTATTAATAGCATTATTATTATCATTATTATTTTCAATTTAGTTGTAGTTTAGTTGTTAAATTTTTCTTATCTCAACCCACAAATGTCTTTTCCCTTTACCCCTTTAATTCTCTGCCCCATCCCTGGGAGCGGGGAGGTTGAGTGAGCAGCCACATGATGGCTCCCAGACAGGTTCAAATCCACTACACTGACTTAGTGAGGGCTTTATCGAGTCAGTTCTGGAAAACCTCCAAAGTTGGAGACTCTCTGCAAGCTACATGATCCACTGCCTGACTGTCCTCTTAGGAAAAAAGTTTCTTCATATATTGACTCTAACCGTCTCTTTTTTCTACTTATATCTCTTGCCTCTAATCCTTCCACCATGCATGGCTGTGAAGAGCCTGGATCTGTGTGACGGGTTAGCCCTTGGCTGGGGGTCAAACCATACACCTGTTCACGCAATTCCCCCCCCCCAACCTGAGGATAGGGGAGAAAATTAAAGGGGTAAAGTGAAAAAAAGGACACATGGGTTGAGATAAGGACAGTTTATATAACTAAACTACAATAATATTGAAAATAATACTATATACAAATATACAAATAAGTGATACACAGTGCTACTGCCCCCCAGACCCAATGATAAAGACTCAGCCTGTTCCCGGCTAACTATCCTGGAGCAGGGAGAGTTCCGAAACCACACAGAACAGAGATAACAGTCTGAGCGTCCCAGATTGAAAGCCGACCAGGGTGGGGGGGAAAGGCCTTGGGAGAGTGACCACCTGGAGCTAGATGACTCAGAGCAAAAGAGATCTGGAACCAGAAAGGGACCATCTTCCGGAGGGTCCTCACCTATATACTAGGCATGACGTGTATGTTATAGAATAGATTATTGGCCACTCTGGGTTTCAGTCCCGAACCCAAGATCAAATCCTGGGCTAGCAACCAGGACTGTGCTCCCTCCCAACCTCCCCGGTCTGCCATCCTCGGCAGCGGCACAAACATTGCTTCTTATCAGCTTTCTTCTAAGCACAAATCCAAAACACAGCCTCTTGCTAGCTATTATGAAGAAAGTTAATTTTGTCTCTGCTTAACCCAGGGCAATCTGTCTCCTTTGTCACCTCCTGTTAGGTCCCCTTGAAGCTCTCTCTTTTCCAGGCTGAATGAAAGTCTGGACTAGTGCTCCAGCCGTGACATTTTGCTGAACTTGCTCCAGTTTATTTATGATGTTTTGGTACTCAGCAGGCCTGAAGTTGGGTACTTTATTGCAGATGTGGTCTAAAGAACCCTGAGTACAGGTTGATCTTCACTTCCCTTGATCCCTATAATCAGGTTAACACAGTCCCAGATGCTGTTGGCCACCTCTGCTGACAGGACACTCTGCCTGCTCGTTTTCAGCTTGCTACCCCAAAGGCCCCAGTAGTTTTCCTCAGACCTACACCTCAGCGTCTCAGTTTCCCAGAGTATAACTATGCCAGGGTCTCTCTTCCCAGGGTCAGGACTCAACATTTGTCCTGGTTGAGTTTCATTCGTTTAATATTAGCTTAGTCCTCCAACCTGACAATACAGACCCATGTGTGCAGAACCAGTACTCCTCTGATTGACTGCAGGTATGGAGAATGATCCGTTAACCACAACATTCTAAGCCTGATCACCCAAACAGTTTATTGTTAATCTGGTTGTTCACCTACCCGGTCCATAATGTACTATCTGTGATATAAGGATGTTATGGGAGACTGCCAAAAGCCCTGATAAAACTAAAGCCAAAGACATTGCCTACTCTCCCCTCACCTGTGAACCTGGGCATTTGATCACATAGGACAGTCAGGATGACCGGACATGATTTACACTTTACAAGGATTCTGCCTCTCTTCCCCCTGTACACAAGTAAAACTCTTCTGGACTGATATTTTGTCATCTTTATGCAGATTGTGCAGATTTTCAGAAGTCAGAGTCATTGCTCAACAATAGTTAAAACATCCTTGTATTATCAACACTCTTTTCAACAGAAATCCAAAACATAGCCTCAAGCTAACTAGTAGGAATAAAACTGACTCTATTCCAGCCAAAACCAACACATTCTACATCCCATATTCCATACCATTTTTGTTATGGTCAGGTACCACACTATCCAATACAGTGTCATAAGCCACTGTTCCTCCTTCTCATCCTTTAATATAATAAACAGATATCAATCCCTTAGTCTATGTACCACCCCTGTAAAATGCCCACAAATGTCCATTGAGTTCATTTAGTCCATTACTTTGGTGATCACTCACGACAGGAGAATTGGTGTGTTGTGTGTCCACCAAAGCCAGCTCAGGTCAGGTCACTGCTGCACTTGCACTGCTTCTTGTAAGGCTTGTCCTCCAACGCTTCAGGTGGTTCCTGCTGTAGTAATTCCTATAGCATGTAACTCATATCACGAGTTCCAACAATTTAAAGGTATATCCATCGCAATGTCCACCCCTGCTCCCTTTGGGCCAGGTTATAGGGTTTAACATTGCAGTGAACTCCTCCCCTTGCTCCTAGCCTAGCTAGCAACAGGGGGATTCTGATACAGTGATTCCCATAACATGCTGTAAGAGGCCATACTTTTTACATTACTGTCTCAAAGTTTGCTGAAATGGACAAGTTTAGGAAAGTCCTGGCCAAGGTTCCAGAACTCCCTTTGTCTGAGATGCACAGAAGGACAAGCCCAGGCAAGCCTTAGCCAAGGTTCCAGAAATCCCTTTGTTTAAGAGATGGACAGGTCCGGGGCTACAAAGAGATAAGATGCAGATTAATGGCCCTAAAGTGGCCTTTTTGTTTGGGCCTATCTCAAGGAAGATAGCCATCTCAGAGGAATTCACAGGACTCTGACCCGAGCCTTCCAGAAATGTCCCGAAGGTTGGGAAGAGGTAGGATAAGGTTGGGAAGAGGTGGGATAAAAAGGGCACGGACAAACCACGGAATGTGGCATCTGACCTCAGATTCCTCCACCATCGTCCTACTGCTGCCAACCGACTTTCCTGGGCTTGCTGCTCGAGACTCTGCTCCGTGAGACCTCGCTGCTCTGTGAGACCTTGCTGCTCGAGACTCTGCTCCGTGGGACCTCGCTGCTTGGTGAGACCTCCCTGCCCTTTCCACCATCTGCTCTGCACCGATCTGCTGCTTGCGGCCTGCCATTCTGCTGCTGCTCTCCCCTACGCTTATTTTGCCCCGGACCAACGTAACAACGTGCTACGGGACGCTGGTGCATTCAGGAGGTGACTATCCCCGCTTTCATGTAATCCTTGCTCTTTTCTACCTTTTCTGTCGCCCACTTTCCCGTCCCCATCACCCTAATTTTGATATTCGCCGCTCTCCCTTCCCCATCCCCCTCAGCTGTCCCTTATTTCTAATAAACTGGTTGGATCAACATTTGAATGTTTCTCTTCTTAATCTCACGCCGGGCATAACATATCAAAAGAACCTTTGCCTCCCTCCCAATTGGAGCGAGACACATGCAACTCAAATCATGGGTTACAACAATTTAAAAGTATTTCCATTACAATCTCCACCCCTGGTCCCTTTGGACCACGCCATAGGGTTTAACATTGCAACAAACTCCTGCCCTTGCCTGTGGTCTGGCTTGGACTTATCCACATATGGCAGTCCCTTAGGGGTGTATCTGCTCCAAGTGGAGTGTCATCTATGAGACACAGTCTCTCCAGGGGTATATCTGCTGAGGCATAGACTTATCCACAGCCACTGTCACTTTGAGGTGCACCTGTTTCAGTGTGGCCTTCTCCATGGGCTGCAATGCCTTCTGAGATATACTTGCTCCAGCGCGGCCTTACCCACAGACACAGTCCTTTCAGAAGCAAACCTGCTCCAACATGACTTTACCCATGGCTGCAGTCCCTTCAGGGGTGTACCTGCTCTGTCATGGGCTTATCCGTGGCCACATTCGTTGAGACGTTCAAGTATGACCTCATGCAAAGCCACTGATGCTTCAAGATGTATGTGTTGCAGCATGGACGTATCCACAACCTCAGGTGCTTCAAGGTGTACCTGCTCCAGCGTGGACTTGTCCTTGGGCCAAAATCCCTTTAGAGGTATAACTGTTGTGGCACAGACATAACCATGACCACAGACACTGCGAGATGTACCTGCTCTGGCATGGGCTTATCCATGATGACAGACGCTTTGGGTGTCCTGCTTCTGCGTGGACTCATCCACAGATCACAGTCCCTTTGACTCAGGTTCACACTGGAGTTACAGCCTGTCCAGTACAGCAGAGCAGAAACAGCAGCAATACCTGGCCATCTGCTAGCCCAGGTGCATTGCCATTGCTGTTATCAGAATGTTCCCATGCACACCAGTGTAAGATGATAAGCAGTACAGCAGTACAGCAAGCAGCAAAAGCAAAAAGCCACTAACAAGCACTAGACTCTTCTGTACAGGAAGGCAAGGAAATCCTATGGCAAGCAGAGGATCCTGCCAATTAATAACTAAACATCAACAACAGCTATAAATTTGATTTAGCACATTCCAATCAAACCTGTCATTATCTTGAATCCAATCCTTCAAGCCCTATGCTGAGTGCCAAAAAGGACAATCATGGTTTAACCCCAGCCGGGAAGTAAGCACCACACAGCAGCTCACTCACTACCCACTTCAGCGGGGTGGAGGAGAGAGTCAAAGAGCAAAAGTGAGCAAACTTGTGTGTTGAGATAAAGACAGAGTTAACTCTCTTCATAATAGCTAGCAAGAGGCTGTGTTTTGGATTTGTGCTCAGAAGAAACCTGATAAGAAGTGATGTTTATGCGACTGCCGAGGTCGGCAGACCAGCGAAGTTGGGAGGGAGCACAGCCCCAGTTACTAGCCCAGGATTTGATCTTAGGTTCAGGATTGAGACCCAGGGTGGCCAATAATCTATTCCATAACATGCACATCATGCCCAGTATACAGGTGAGGAACCTCTGGAAGAACGTCCCTTTTTGGTTCCAGATCTCTTTTGCTCTGAGTCATCTCGCTCCAGGTGGTCTCTCTCCCAAGGCCTTCTCTACCCCCCAACCCCAGTCAGCTTTTGGTATGGGACGCTCAGACTGTTATCTCCGTTCCATGAGTGCGGTTTCGGGACTCTCCTTGCTCTAGGATTGTTAGCAAGGAATAGGCTGAGTCTTTATTATCAGGTGGAGGGGTGGGGGGGGCAGTAGCACTGTGTATCACTCATTTGTATATAGTATTATTTTCAATATTATTGTAGTTTAGTTATTAAATTGTCCTTATCTCAACCCATGTGTCCTTTTTTCCATTTACTCCTTTAATACTCTCCCCTATCCTCGGATGGGGGAGGAGAATCGCATGAGCGGGTGTGTGTGGTTTGGCCCCCAGCCAAGGGCTAACCCATCACATAGGTAAAGCAAAAACCATGTGTGCAAGAAAAGCAGTCAGGTGTTCAGCCATCTCCAGGAACACAAGGCTCCGTCATGCTTCACAGTTTCTTGGGAAGACAAACACCATCACTCTGAAAGTCCTGCCCTTCCTTCTTGTTCCCACAGGTTTGTATCATGAGCATGATGTAATATGGTATGGAATATCCCTTTGGTTAGTTGGGGTTAGCAGTCCCGGCTATGTTGCCTCCCATCTTCTTGCACACCCCCAGCGCGCTCTCTGGTGGGGCGATGCAAGAAGCAGAAAAGGCCTTGACTCTGTGTAAGCACTGCTTATCAGTAACTAAAACATCCCTGTATTATCAACACTGTTTTCAGCACGAATGCGAAACATAACCTCATACTAGCTGCTATGAAGAAAATTAACTATCCCAGCCAAAACCAACGCATATAGCTAGCTGTCTTTGACTCTGTCCTTTGTGATTCATGCTTATTATTTCCTCTTGTTTTAATTCAGCATGAGTGTACTGGGCCTGGCTAACACAGAGTTAATTTTCTTCAGAGTAACACATATGGTGCTGTGTTTTGTATTTGTGTCTAAAACTGTATTGATAATACACCAGTGTTTTACCTGTTGCTGAACAGGTTTTATCTTTATCCTCCTCAACCCCCTCAGCAAGGCAGGGGGTGAGCAAGAAAGTGGGAGGAGACACAGCTGGAACTGCTGAGCCCAACTGACTAAAAGGGTATTCCACGCCTTACAATGTCTAGGGTGTCTTTAATCTGATTTCTTTCAATGTATTAGCCTGACATACCAGTTAATTAGAGCCCAGCTAGATACCATCTGGAACGTTCTGGAAATTTACCGAGTAAATGATGAGATAGTCGCACACAAATGTAAAATTCCTTCAGTTGATACTTTTTCTACATTGCCCTGCATATTATCCATTCTACATAACAGAGGCTTTTTACACTTGATTTAGATCTAATACTTAGCAAATGTATGGATTCTTATAAGTGTACTATATAAATATAAGTGCTTATTAACATCATATGAAGGCTGATATTAACATAATTGAAATGTTAGTAGCATATATCATAAAGTTCTACTTTTTGCCTCAAGCAGCGGAGATTTATGGAAACAGCTTTGTAATCTGATAGTATATATGTTAAATTAATGCCTTTCCATGTTTCATTTTATCATAATCATATTTAAACCTCATCTTTATAACTCTAAAAGATTAAATTCAAGACGTACTCTCAGAATTTCAGATAATTTCCTTTCTGAATTACAGCTATTTAAGATGAAGCAAAAATGAATACTGTGAATAATATTTGCAGATGAAAATCATGTTCTCATTGAATTGTTAATATCTAAAAATAGAGAGATTTTTAGAGGAAAACCTACAGAAACAGACTATGCATTTTACAAATAAGGAAAGCATCTGTAAAACATTCTGAAAACCATGAAATTAAGGTGATGAGCAGAACTTGCCCCACTTCATGGGACTTCAGATGAGAAGGCTCATCAGAATCACACCACCTAAATGTGAAGCCATTCTGACCCAAGGAATACTGCGTCCTATTTTTTTGCATCTTCATATTACTTCTAGATTGGGTCCAGTGTTTTCAGTAGACGTGATCACAGGTCCATGGCTTTACATACAAGCACATCGTAGTGTAATTTGTTCTAAGTCTACAATAAGGGTACTGCTACTGTCAATTGACAAATTGAAACTATCTGTCACCCATATCAGCTTTATTTAATGCTTTGTATAAAGTCTTTATATTTTACAACACTATACACTGCAGTATTATAAGAAAAAAGGAAGAATATCTAATGGTTTTTAATTATTTTGTACATTCTGTTTTGAAAAAAACCCACATTACTCCTAAAAAAAAGATTAACCATATTCTGCTTCTGTTGCTCATAGAGAATGCTGCCTTATACCACATAAAAAAAAAAAATTCAGAGCAACTTACTTTTTACCAAAGTATATTTGATTCACTATCCTCAAAAGTACATGGCTTCAATGTGGAAAACACCAAAGGTGGGATTCAACTCCAGAATGTGTCTATGTAAATTTAATTATATAGATGCCAGATTTTCATGATGGCTAAATATCTGATTTGTCATTACCGCCAACAGAGACTTGATTTATGTTCTAAACACAAAAGCCACCTGGGATGCCATAAGATATCAAATCTTTCTGCTTAAGGCTGTCAGACCTGTAGGTGATCCCTGTCTCCCTGGAGTGTCACCTGAAGGAGAGTCCAGATATCCTAAAATATTTCACACCTCGTATATGTCTGAAGTTAAGAAGCTGAATCAAGTCCCTTCATTTAGTCAGCAGAAGAGGTCTTCAGAGTCTCCTAGACTTAATTTAGTTGCCTACACTTAGACAGTTTTTTGGTGCTGTTTGAAGCATCATAAATTACTGTTTATTTGCCTGAACTTAGAAATCTAGTGTCATTTTAAAAGTACTAGACTAATCCAACTAACTCCAGACAGTCTTTTAAAACGTTCATGTCTTCCATAGGTTCTGTTCCTTACCTTTCAGCCTCATGGAGCATGGATTGAATATTTTAAGGCTTCTCAGGACTCATGTTTCAGCAACTGAATCATGACCTCTTGACTATATGCTCTATTTGCCTTTCGGTGTCTGAAAGATCCTAACAGAGCTGACAGTTATCACTAAGGATTTATAAAAGACCAGTCCCCATCTAGAACACTTTTGGGAGATTAAGTTGATATCCTAGGGCACCCATTTAGACATCTGTACTCAGCATATATAGTCTGGAGTTCAATTTTCCTCTATATTTGTTAAAAATGGCTTTTCTGAACATGAAATTTTAAAAAATATTTCCTATTTCTTTATTTCTCAGAAAAACAGGGGATTCAAACAGCATGTAGAAGTTAACTAATAAATTGAGAATTCTGGGCTTAAGATTTGATGACAGATACATTCGTATTAAATACTGTTTTGAGTTTAAGGCCAAATAACATCAGTAAGAGGGCTCATGTAGGTGTAATTTAGAAAGGGAAACAATTTTATACTAATATTTAATTTTCATAAGCAATGGGGGAAAAAAGATAACTGAGGTAATGAATGTTAGATTTCAGAAGTAAGATATACTTGTTTTCATGTCATTCTTAGTTTACCACAGGGAAAGCATCATTACACATGCATAATGATGTGTATAACACACAGAAGTATCCAATCCAATGACAGCCTTTAAGTATTTTTTTTCTTTAGTATGGCTGTATGCTTCTGCTGTCAGAAGAAATTGCAGAATAATGTGGCAATACTTCTGATAATTTTAAGTTAATCCATTTTGCTGCAGGTAACAGTTATCCTTTCTAATTCACTGTGACTTTGTGCATTTCTGTGACAGAAGGTCTCTACCCTTAAAATGCAAGCTTTTTTGTTATGTCAAGAAATTATATAAAAGTAGTTCTTATGGGAGAGTGCATAAATGAGTCTAGACCTACACTGCTGAATGACTTTGTCCAAGAAAAGACCCCCAGTCCTTAGGCTAAATCATACAGAGTACCTGACATCCACTTTAAAGCAGGTTGGATACATAATAATACATAACATTTCTAACTGGGACACCCGGGCCCTAATGTACCTGTTACATAACAGTTCAAGTGGATTTATTTTGTCTGTGAGTGTTTCGGTACTCAACTATCATTTGATTGAAAACCTCAAGAAACCGGCAGCTTTAAGTCATGCCTTTGTCTCCTGATGTGGCAAATTTGGGAGGAGGATAAGGTCTTAAGGACCCAATAGCTGTTGTGATAGTGTTAGAAGACAGTTTCAAAGATTTTTTAAGGTGGAGAATCCAATGCCAATTGTAGTTTCACTAATGGTGCCTTTTGAAAGTGATGCTTGAAGTTGTCTTCCTCTAGAATTACACTCAGTCTTGGACTAGCTAGTTCAGAACAAAAGGCAACCCAAGAGCTAACTAATGGTTACACAACAATGTGCTTGTCCCAGTCCTGTCTACTCTCTCAGTCACATTGCAGTAAAATTAGATCGTTTTTCAGAGTGGTCTGTTTTATGAATTATCTGTTGATATAGACTTGAAATTCTCAAGAATTATCTTGCTGGCTGCTGTTCACTTGTTCTACGGGTTTTCTGTGTGGAAATAGAAGCATAAAATTTTCACAGTTATCGCAATCATTCTTATACTATACAAATAGGACATCAAAAAGTACTTAAATTATGTTAACATCCATTTAAAAAAATTGTTTTCACTCCAACTGTGATTAAAACCTATTTCAGAGCTAAGAAATTTTGAAGCTTGCCAAATATACACTTCAAATACAATTAAACACTGGATCTTTGCTAAATTTTTCGACCAAGCTCCAGTCACAAAACCACAGGGATCTGCTTTTGTAACAGAGGGGCCAGTTTGCGGTGAGAACACAGTTGCTGGTCTTTGAAGAGCAGGGAACAGAAACTATAGATTACTTTAGTACTTTGAGATCCTAAATCAAAACGGAAAATATTCTGGGATGAAGACTGAATTGGAGGAAGTAGAGATCAAGATCCACAAGACCCTACAAATGACTAAAGCTTTCTTACATAAAGTACCTTTATAAAGAAAACAACTACTACAGATAGAGATTACCTAGAACATCTTAATGTATTTGCAAATATTAAGTTTAATCATTTCATCTTTGGTACAATTTAGAAAATTTAGAACTGGTAAAAAAATCACAGATCTAATCTCTATAGCACTGGTCAAAATGTTTTATTTGGAAAAAAAAAATACTTATTTCTAAGTTAACTGTATACTTTGTTGGGGTTTTTTTATCTGTTTGTTTGTTTTTAACATGGAACTTTTGCTTTCCATTTCCCAGCTCCTTTTTTTTTTTTTTTTTTTTTAAAGATTTTAAAATACTACCACATATAGCATTTAGGGGCAAATTATTTATTCATTGCATAGCTTCTCCAGATTTATTCTTTGTTTAGATCTGGTTGTCTTATGGTTCTGGAGGCAGTTACATCAAACTAATTGCCCTAGATCAATTACTCAAAACATATTACAGTGTGATTTAGTGCATTTAATATTTTACATTTCACCTTTCCTAAGCAACAGGTCCTTAATTTTACAATGCATTTACTTAGCTAATTTACAAGAATCTGAGTTTGTTGACTTGAAAAATAGTTCATCACATCTTCAGTGTAGCCAAGTTGGGGATGTGGAGTTTATTTTAATTTTTTTGAGTGTTTCATTTTAATCTTTTCCTTTGTATTAGGTATTTTTATTTCAGCACCATTTAATAGTTGAGCAAATTGAGAATATGTAATTTCATAGGTACAGGCTTTATTATTACTATTTAATGCTGGTAGAGGATGTAAAAGCAGTTCTAGAAGTGGATGAAATGCTAATAAAATGCTTTGAAGTACTGTCCTACATAATTGGTGCACATTATTATTCTCAGCATTCTGTATTTTTATGCTATGAAAAGGCTCATTGCTATACTTAATTTCATAGAAGAACAATTTGTTTTCAGATTTATTTTTTACTCCAAAGTTTTAGCTAAGAAATAGAATAATTTCAAAGTGAAGAAAGAGTTATCTTGGTCTTTGGAACTGATAAATATGGGGTACTTCCTTACCACTGTCCTGGAATAGCTTCAGGCTCTCTAGTCTGGTCTGTGAACACGCCCTGACCTTGTCCTGACCTTACTGTGGTGAGACATAGACAAGTGTCAAGATTCCTTCCTCTTTCCCCCTAAGTCTTGAATTGCGCACAGAGGAATCTGGAGGTTATGAATCTGACAAGATTTATCACTGGCTCCAGCTCATCTCCCTATCTGGAGAGTCCAGACATGTTCTCCAGTTTCCTAAAACTATGTGCATGCACTTCCTAATAAAAAATGTCCAAATGTGCAGATATTTTCAGAAAACATTTGTCAGACTTTGACATTTAGAATATTATTTTACACTTCAAAACAAAACCTATTTCTGGTTTTAGATGTTTAAAAGTTACTCCAACAGAAATTAGTGTAGATCTGAAGCAGAAGAATCAGAAACCATTTTTTAAATCTTCATGATCTTCACAAACCAATAAGTACAAAGATGTTTAAGTTCCTGTTGAAGTGACTTATTTGTGTGAATATGCTTTTTTTTTGTCTTTCATGACAGTAAGATATTTGAGTAGCACCATTAATTAGCATAGGACACCATCTAATATTTCAGGGTTTTTTTAAAAAAAGCCATATGATGGAAACAAATAATCCTTTTTAATTTTATTCTTCTTATTTTGAGTTTAATTTACTGCAATAAAAAAACCCTAAATTACTTATTCTGTCAATTTCCTGTGAAAATGTATTACTGATCACCCCGGCATACTAATAACCTTCTAGCCAACAGAGCTGATCTATAGTTATTAATTTTTTTCATTGTTATTTTCTATGCCTTCTAGTAGAATTGTAACAATGCCTGCTGGCTGAAAAATTAACCAACTGAACCCTTTCACATCTGTTTCTCAGTAGGCTAATGATAAAATGAGTTTGACATCCTCACATTTTTTTCTTGCTTACAAGTTCCAGCAGTGGAAGAACAAGAAAATACAACTTTCTTCAGCCATTTCATTCCATTTTCCTTAGCTTTGTTATGGAGGTACGGCAAGGTAGAGTAGATATTACTTCCAATTACACAAAATATTGCACTCATTTGAATGGAAGTTCCTGCTTCTAGCAGAATTTATGGAAACAAACTGAAAACTGACAATATAATAACCAATGTGAACAATAGCAGTACATCCCTCCTTTGGCTTCTTTTTATATAACACACAGAATTGAAATGAATGCAAGGCTGTTATTGCTGTCCTTGCCTTCCTGAGCTGTAAAAAAACGGACTGACCTTTCCTATGTCAATAATAACAACAGTCATTGTTCACACATTTTTAAGCAGCATCCACAATTTTCTTTTTATGCTGCCTTTAACATTGAAGGAAGCACCTTGTAAACATCTAGAATAATCTCACTCCTTTGAAATACAAAAATCAAAAAAACCCACAATTGTACACTAAGTTAACTGTCTACCATTGTCTGCTGAATATTGTTATACCAAAATTTCCTTTTCAGTTTTCACAAAGTTTTTTACCTTTTTTTATCTCTTCCTTCTCTCATTTCAGTTCATGATACTCTGGGATTAGATACTTTTTTGTTGTTTTTCACTTGCTTTTTGTTTGCTGAGCACAAAATGCAACAGAGCTTACTGTAGATAGTGTTATTTGATGCTAATAAAAAAAGTTATACAAAGCAGCAAATTATGGAAATTCTGAATAAGCAGTAAACATCTTTAATGCAACTTATTACTCAAATATACATGTAAAATATTGAGTGTAAACTGTTAGAAACGTGCACTTCTTATTTCTACAGCCATCTGAAGAACATATAATATAGTTATTATAAATTTATAATTAAGATTCATATTTTCTCTATTTTGGAACTAGAAGTGAATATGAATTTCAGTTAAAGACATTTTAACAAGATAGCCACATAACATCAAGCCCTAATTCAGTTAAGAATGTTTTAAAATAGACCGCAGTTCTTAGAGCTTCCTCATAAGAATGGATAAAGCAAAAGTAGAAAGAAAGAATTACAGAGTTCACTCGTGCCATTCTGGACGGTCTTATCATTTTATACTCAGTTGTACTTTTTGTTCAGGAGGAAAAGGTGATTTATGATGTAGAATAATACACTTTGGAATATATTTGGTTTATAAGGGTAGATACTTATGTGGTCAAATACAGGGGAAAATGCATTGCATATGGTTCATGAGTGTGACACAAATAAATATGTAATATCTTTTCAACTGTAAGCCCTAAATAGCCTAGGAGTGCAAACAGATTTACTAGGGAAAAAGAATAAATGTTTCCAGTATCCCTAGAATCAATATTTTAAAATAGATTTGAAAAAGGAAAGTAGAATTTCTTTCAATTGAAAATTTACAATTGTTCTTTTCCCTTAAAAATATTCTAACATATGTTACTTTTATTTTTTTTTCCTTTTCCAGTATGACCACTGGAAAAATGCTACAGAACAGCAACTCTTCAAGACTGGTGTAAACTCCCTACATTTTGTTCAGTTGCTATTGATATTATAATAAAAAAGAAAAAGAAAAAAAATCCAAAAATTCATACAACAGCCTATTCAAACTCTTCAATTATATTTCATTAAAAGACTCCTTCAGCTACTGCTTTTATGTGAAACATATTCTCCCTGAAAAAAAATAAAATACATAACAATAATCAATAGAATGTGCATGATCATACCTCATATAATCATGTAATGCTAATTAATATAGTGAGCATAGTCAATATGAGCTAGGCATACAGTTTCATAGTTTCGACACCAATTAGGAGACCCAGAGAAAAAGTGTAAACAAAGAAAATAAGATTCAGGGGAGGATTTAAATGCCAAACATTAATTTTGTTACTGTAGTGATAGGACAACTGTCTAATACTCATGTTCAACACAGTAAATACTTATTAGGGTTCAGTAATAAATGTTCCATCACATTGCAACAATTTGGAATGACTGCTACTCAAACACTCTTGTGTTTTCACTGAGGTCCCTGGATACAAGAAAGAACTACCACAAATCTCAGTGCACTTCTGGCACTGCTTTTCTGATATTCCTGCTTGTGTCCCACCTTAAGCATTGCAACTCACCTCTGTCATACCTTCAACTCCTGCTACCAAATCTTAAACTTTACCAAAGAACAAGGAAGATAGAAAGGGCTGTAACTTTTTTACTACCTATCCTGGGACAAAAATTCTTGCCTGTCTTGTTGGACTGACTGTTCTATGACAGAGGAATGGAAGTTGGAAAAGCTGAATTCTAGCAGTTAAAATGATGAGTGGATTCTCCAGCACACTAATCTTATAGCAATTCAGCAGTATTCTAAATATTGTACAATCCTCATATTACACAATCCTTCTCTTTCTTTATTTAGTCTTTTAGTATAATTATTTCTTTCCTGCTTCTTTCATATATTTTTTTCAGTAAGTCATTATTACCTCCCTTAATTCCTTAAACTGTTCTGCTTCCAACTTTTATTTGATCCTCTTCTAAGCTGGAATTAAAAAGACATACTTAAAGTTGGCCTTGTGCCTTATTTAATTCATTTCTGGTTCCATTTTTAATAAAGTGGAAAAGTAAATCTCTTCAATGTTTCCAGTAAGATAGCTGTGAGAGTAGATAACTTTTTACCTGTAATAACTGCCATCAGGTCATAACCACAGCTGAATTTTAGCTAAATATGTCAGACATATTTAAAAGATCTACCTGAGAAAAGCTTCCTGGAAAGGCTGTTTTTTGTAGAAAAAGATAGAATCCCCAAGTGATTTATTATAGGCACAAAACAGCACAACAAAACAACAAGCCTTTGCATCTGACAATTTTATGTCAGGACAAGAGAAGAATCTTTGCTGGATGTTTAACGGAGCAGATTTTTAACATGAACTACAAGACAAAAAGCTATCATGATTACTCTTTATCCAGTAAACAGAAACCTTTCAGGAAAATAATAAAGAAATGTTTGATGTTTGATCTTCTATGTTCCACATTTGTAAGTTGTTAGATATTTAACTGACATCTAATGTAACCTAACGTTCTGCTGCATTGGAGACTTGTAGAGATAAAGACTGAGCCTTGGATTTACAAAAGTAGTTAGGTGCATAACTCCTGTTGGGTCAGAGGATGGTTCTTTGCCTAGGTAGTTTGTTCTAAACGAGCAAGGAAATGAGCTATAGGTGTCTGCTTGGTCTTGCATCATTTCAGTACAAGACAATTTAAGATCATAGATGCAATAGCTTGCTATCATCTTCTAGCTACAAGTTGTGCATTAAATGCTCAAAAAAACCTGCTCAGTAACTGCAAGAACAATGTTTGTTGGTTTAGTGGCTTTGTACTGACAACAAAGAATGTAAAAGTGGAAAACACCTCGGAATGGCCTGACATCAGGAAATGTCTAGAAACAACTTCTTTCTAAGGGAAAGTCCTGTTAAAGTATTTAGAGTCTGAATAAAAATATTTCCTGGACAGACAATTTATTTTTTTTTTTTTACTAGCAAAAGAGTTATTAGTCAGGTAACATTTTAGGCAAGTTTATTGATTATATTTATTATACAAATATACCTCTATATGAAAACTTAGTTTTGAATTGTCACTCGAACTAACAAAAATCATTTGGCACAGCTATCGTGTGTTCTTTTGATCTCCTACTTTTTTTCATGATACACTAAAACATTTCCAAACCCACAGTTCATTTTAATCACCATAATTAGCATTTTATCCCTTTTCAATGGATCATATTTTAAGAAGAAGAGGAATGTGAGCCAGAGGTTAATTTCTGCTCTAGGAACTAAAGTCTGTGGAGAACTCAAAATATATCCATTCCCTGTCTTGTATTTCCCACACAAGCCTCAGGCCAGATCAAGGTTAAATATTATCCTCTGTGTTGTTCTTCATAACCTTCCTAATGACACCCATGATTTTGCTGGCTTTGTTGTCTGCCACTGTAGACTGATTTCAGAGTACTGCCTCTGCTGGTGTCCAAAACCTCTTTCTCCAGTTGCAGCTGCCAGATCTATTTCATCATCACATATGTGTTTTTCGGCAATTTTTAGTTATTGTTTTCCTAAATTGAATTGATTTATATTTATTCATACTGAAGTTTACTTGAAAAAACTCAGACTCATTCATAGAACTGGAGATTACTTTGGTCACTCCTTTTGTCAGAGTGGTGATAGCAACGCTGCAATTACTGTTGTCTCAGTGTAGCTATTTTTAATGATACGTTACACACACATTGGTCACCAGTTCTTCAGTTTCACATTTGATGGTTGTCATATATCTCAGGGAGATGCTGTGCAGACCTGATAACTTACTGTCATCTAACTTCTCTGCTTGATCAAATGTCTTCTATATATTTCAAAATGATCTAGCTTCTCTGACCTATCTTCTAGAAAGGGAGTGACAGCTACGGGAATACACATAACAAAAGACTAATCCAAAGAACCCACAGAGTCTTTCTTCTATGACCTTCTAATCTCCAGCTGTCATTTCTACAGTACAGCAATTGGAAGGGTTATTACTTGTGAGCTATTATCAACTACTGTCCAATTCAAATTGAAATTCCCTTTAAACAAGGAAAACATAGCTGAGTTCTGTTTTTTCAGGTTTAGTTTTTGGTTTTGTTTTCATTTTTAGTTTGTAAAAACAACAATACAGACATTCTTTAAACATATTCAAGAGATTCAGTTTTTGAAAACAGAACTTTCCTACTACCCCTTTACTCATTAATCATCCACATTCATCTCCTTTTGAATGACACTTTATGAAGATGCTTACACTTATCTTCAAAAAATGCCCAGTAAAAAGGTTTGCAGAGCTGAAAATAAGACTGTACAAATACTACAGTAATCTAAAGAACAAAAATTTTAATGGCTATTACCATTTCTTTGCAACTGTGAATTTAATTACCATTTAAATATAATGCAGTGATACTGATTGAAAAGAAGCTTTCTTTCTGTGAGAACTCTGTTTAATAGTTAACTGTTATTGATAGAGTTCTTTCAATACTGATATATATATAAAAGGACTCAAAAACTTGATATTTACTTCTTTTTTCTTTTCCTTTTTTTTTTTTTTTTTTTTTTTTTTTTTTTTTTTTTTTTTTTTTTTTTTTTTTTTTTTTTTCCTAGTGACAGTATAATACTGCACTTGGGCTCTGCCTGTACTGTTGAGGTTGTGAATAAGTTGAATAACATGGGCCAAGCCATTCCTCTCTCTGTGCCTCACTCTTCCCATCTCTAAAGGGCAGAAAAGTTACTGTCTTTCTATAGGAAGTATGCAGATACTTACTAATGGAAACTTCTGTCAGTGCTGCATAGAATATAACTTAAATCTTTAGCACAAAGAGCAGAAAAAAAACCACTTTCCTGTAAGAAAGCCACACCAGATATAGTAGGACAGGTTTTATGTACACATTCTATTTCCCTGTAATTGATTAAGGGGAATATGGCATTGTCCCCATTTGTTAGAAAGAAAAGAAGCCGGAACTGGCAGGAGCTTTACTATAAGGGAAAACTAAGAATTCTAAGTGAAGAGTTAGGTATAACAGCAACAAATCATTGTTAGATGAGCAGTGCATTTTATTTATCCAAGAAACTGGGAATTAATTCTAGTTTGGGTCATTCTACTATTTCCAGTATTCAGATGAGGCTTCATGTAAGTGTAGTTTAGACTTACAGGCCAACCTCTCTTGCTCTGGCCATAGATCTGAAAAGTTTCATAAAATGTTGGAAGACAAATATCAAATCAAAAAGAAATAGAAAACTGTATTTCACCTAGGAAAAGATGAATTGAATGTGTATTCTATTTGGGACATGGTTCACCTCATTATGACAGAACAAATCACCTTGTCCTGTCAAGTCTTCTGTTTCATAGAGAATGAACAGATAGGAGTCTGGAATCATATTGCAGTGCAGTGTACTGAGCAGAGTACTCTTACAGCACGCCAGAATATAATTCTGTATTAGTATTCTTCTTGCCAGAGCAGCAGAGACAGTTCAATGAGTTTGGGTGTTACTAGCTTGCCTTCGGTTAGGTTGTTTCACACATTGGATGGACTGTCAAAGCACCAGTATTTAGCAGAACGTTTGTGTTTGAAAATGAGTTATTTTAAGCAGAGCTGGAAAGGTGAGCTGGGATGTACAGTGAAGTAGCTAGTCTGCTATGGCCCTGAGTTTGGCAGCTGTTATACTGGGTAAGAACGTAAGTGCAAACAATTACATGGTACTGAACTGCCTACAGGCTAACGCTAGGATTCTTTTTGCCTTATTTTAGCCCTTACTGTGAGAATCATTCTGGATTTCTGGAGTTCAACCTGCTCACTGTATTCAAGCGTCCTAAAAGCTATTAATGAAAAATCCATTTATTGTATCTTCACTTTCACAAATACGACATTGACATATTTTGTTGGGAAATGTGTTGTACTGCATGCATGTCTTACCCAGATAACAGGGGAGGAATCCAAGCAATTATAGATGCTATCAGATTTCCAATATTTGAACTAAGTATCCCCAGGCTTTTTGGTCTCTTAGAAGAAACAGGCAACCTGATACAAAGAGGGAGCCTAACTTTTCCAAAGATAAAGCTCTCGGTGTTTTAACTTAAGGACATGAATCCAGACCTTAGTTACTTCACTTTGTTTGGAACCTACTTATGCTAGGCATCCGTTTTGTGCCAGACAAATAAGAAAGGTATGTCCAAAGGATAATTCTCATTTTAGGTAGACTGAATCACTAGAAGTTTGTGCTTCTGCCTACAGAAGGAATCTACAGTGATTAGATTCCATACATCTATGTAAGAATATAAAGGTATGTAGTTTAAAATTGCTGCTTAGGCCCTACTATTTGTAGGATTATTTAGATTGAAAAAAAAACAAACAACAAATCAACCCCACCCTCCCCAAAAAAACACCCAACCAACCAACCAAACCTGTGACTCTTTAGGAAGTAAATTAAAACTATTGACATAAATTTTGGCCAATTTCAGAATGTAATTTCTAACATGAAATTATTTTCCTACTCCCCCCTCAAAAATTATGGAAATTTATTATCGTTTTGAGTTCATAGTTTCACTTTTTATTTTTTTAATTATTCCTAAGGTCTGCAATTCAGGTGACAATACTCGCTATAAATGAAGAGAGATTGGTGAGCTAATATCAGAGGTGAAGACAGAGATTTTAAGGACTGAGTTGAAGAGAAAAGACAACACCAATGAATACTTCAATTACTTTTTGAAAGAATAAGTTTTCAACACTTAAAGTACTCCAGTGTTTTCTGGGAATATTGTGAATTTAACTAGAATTTAACCACACAGTTTTGTCTGGAACTTAAAATTTATGCAATAAAGAGGAAGAGTCTGGTTCCCAGGGGACAGTTCAAACAGCAGAATGTGTGGAAGGTGACCAAAATGTTTTCTAAATGGTGTTCCACTAGAGAGCTTAGAACTGTTTATCAACTTAAGACTTAATGTCCCTGAGCTATGTACTCCCTGTACTACTCTGGGTAGGCAAACATGACTGTTCCCTGAAAGAAGAGCGGGGCAGTGGTGAATGACCAGAATAGCGGTGTTCATATTTTGTTTTCAAGGATAGTTGGTAGCATCCTTGAATTTTTGATGTAATGGTCTAATTAGGCACTGTGAAATGTTGTAACTTTCTGAATAGGATTTGTCTCTCTTAACTTAAGGGACCCATAATGTACAAGTCTACATGTAAGCAGTGCTATTAGATTTGCTGGAAATCGAGGGCTCATTTCGGTTACCTTTACATAAGTGTCTTGTCTGACTGAGATGTCCTGAAGTGGACAAGATACCCCAAAGGATCTGGCATTTGTAATTTTAAGTGTCTGGGGCAAAACTGGCCTTCTGCAGTAGTAGCTTGCATTGAACATAGGTGGCAAGGTTTTGGCGGGGAAGGTGGAAAGGCTGCCAGGGTTGTCTCTATGAGGAAAGGCCAAGGCTGCCCCATGCCAGACACAGCTGGCTGCAGCCATCTCCAGCAGACCCACTGCAGGGCATGGCTGAGCCCATCCACTGAGTTGGCACCTCTGAACCAATCAGAAGAGTATGTGGCCGCTTTTACCTGGCATGGTAACTGATAAGCAATCTTCCTGTCTCTGTCTCAACCCACGAGCTTTTTCATTCTTGTTCTTCCTATTTTTTTCCATCGCCTCCTTCCACAGAGGAAGGGGGTGACCAAGCAGATGATAACCCACCACACAGGTTGGGGAAGGGTCAGGACAAGACAGCTTACGATGTTTCAAAATACACTGTGTGCCCATTGTGGGCAACTGAATTAATGTTTTAGTTCTTGCAATCAGTGGCATCTAAAAATTTATTCAAATTATCAAATGACATGAGATTATTTTAGATTCAGGCAGCTGAATCACACGTGTATGTTGTATAAACATAAAATCAGCTGAACTAAATCTTATCCTCCGTGAGATTTAGTGTCAATCTTATCTCAGAGGAATATACTTTATTTCAGTCACTTGAGTATTCTGGAATAAGACATTTTTCAGCGTCTGCTTATAAACCTCTCCTCTTTGTGTTAGTTAATTTTAATATCAATTACACCCAATTGTGCAAATCAGAGAGAAAATGATTAACTTTCATTCTTATTAGAATGGTTGTCCTGTAGCATATCTGTATTCAAATCTATTGTAGTAAGAAAGTGAAAAGACAGATTTGTATTTCCCAAGAATATTCTGTGTTTAATTAACAATAATAATTTTTTTCCATTATAAAATATAGCCCAAAGTTTGGTGTCTAGATGCAAGAGAATATTTTTAGTTGGTAGTCTCAATAAGTTTACTTACAACTTGTGCATCACTTTGATTTTCCCTGTGTCCCACTCAACTGCTTATGCAGCTCGCTAGTCAGTAACTACTGTGAATTGCATTTTTGCTGTCTGCTTCATCTGAAGACTAAAGGAAACTGTACAATGATGCCTTTCTGCCTTGTCTGCTGCTTCCAGTGCGTTTACAGCTATTAGATAAGGAAGAAAAGTAAGTTATTGATCCTTACAAATTCCTGTAGAAGAGCAGTCCTCAAAGACTCCAGGACCTCAACCATTCTATGATTTTGTGATTCTGTGAACACAGGCCCAGGATTTGTTGTCCGAGCTTCTCACCGCCCCAGCTCTACATTTTGCCTGATCAGTTTGAATTATCTCTTAAAATTTAAATATTCAGGTTCCTAATGCATGATCTCTAAATGATTAAATCCTTTAATAGCTTGTATTGCAGAATGCATAATTATGGAGAAAATTCAGTAAGCTTTAATCCTTTTTAACTATTAAAAACATATTTAAATATTTTAATATTGCTGCATTCCTAAGACAGATATTTGTTATGTTGACTGTTTTTTGGGTTTTTTTTGTGCCAGCCTAATGAATTTAAGCTCAATAGATAAAAATTATATCTCAATGTACTTTGCCTTATATATAGGTCAGATTTAACTAGATAACAAGTTCTTAATTCAACTTTATTTCCTTCAGATCTTTAAAACTTTTTTATAGTCTTCTTTTGTTTCAACTGATCTGTATGACTGTGGTCGTTTTAAAATTTTATCTCTTGGCTAGTTACTCTGTTTATTCCATTTGGTCTCCTATCTCTTGATCATTTTCTGTGTTAAAAGTGTACATTAGTTCTTGTTACATAAGTGGTTTCCCTAGTAACCTCTTTTGTGGGAAAAAGATAAAGAGACATTTATAAAAATAATTCCTCTGATCTAATGCTTCTTAATGTGGTATTCCATTATTTTTATCTTCATTTTTCCACAACTTTGTTCCCGAAGACTTCAGTGACTTGATGATAACTAGCAGTGTAAACAACAAAAAAATTTAGTTTTCTTTCATTTATTAAATTTAAAATGTTATTTACTAAATAATGTGTTTCTGATATATATATTTAGAATTGGAATGTGTGTGAACATTAAATAATAATATATTTTTCTCAGTATTTTTCCTGTTCATGAACAGTTTCATTCAACTTTCATAAAAACCCCTGTGACATTACATACAATAGTATCAGTGCCATCCAAGAATATCTGAAATATTGACCATTTATATTGTCATCAGTATAGCAATATGAAAAAATGACTATGAGAGAAATTATCTCACATATGCTGATATCACTGAAGTATCTACACCTTACAAAATAACATTTATTGGTAAACTGACTGAAGAACCTAACTTTAATGTCAGACTCAAGAATATTCTTCTTCCTCTAGCTAATGGAATAATGAATCCTTATTTTCTTTTTTCATTATTAGTTCAATTCTGATCCAAAGCCACTTACAGTGAATAAGTCTAAGCTAAACTACCAGCATTTGGAGGGCACTAGAAACACATCTACACTTCCAATCAAATAGCAGTCTTCTGTTGAGATGTTCTATATAAAACCTCCAGAATATATATATTTTTAAAGAAGTTTCAGGCAGTAATTAGAATTTACCCAAATATACACACACAAATAAAATGTTGTAAAATTATTAGAACTCATATAAGATACTGCATTTCATACCATAAGCCAATTTTCTTTAGGAATTCCCCAAATAGAAATAAGTAGATAAATAGATGAATAAATAAATAAATAAATAGATAGATAAAAGAATTATCATATTGCTCTTACACTGTGTGAGGGTCTAGTTAACAATACTGACCTGGACCTGTGCTATATTCAGGGTCAAATTCACTTGCAATCCTCATTCTTTCATATACAAATAAATATATACTCCTTTTTTGATACCTTGCAAAAATCATCTTTCAAATGATGGTAAGTATCTTATTGTGAGTGATTCTTCTGCAGTTTCCTGCCAAAACTCTTATAAGTAGCAAGCTCACTAAATGGAAAGTACCTGCAAGGATTTGACAAGAATCCAGTCCAAGAATTCATATGAAAAATATTTTACTCTTACATTAATGAATCTGAATTATATTTCATTTTGCTAAGAGTTTTTGAACGCACTAGGAATTTTCTCTGCCAATATTAAAGTCTACAAAGTAAAGAACTTTTGAGAGGAGAGTATATTGCTTGGTGCCTGGAGTCTTATCCTCTTGAAGAAGAAAAAAACATGAGGGCTGAAAACATTGTAAAATGTGCCATTAAAAGGATAGAAGTCAAACCACGTTCAGTTATTTTCTTCGTGTGCCAAAAACCTTCACCCAGTACTTTCACAGGTATTACATTCCTGTGATTTTCTGGACACCATGAAAACCAGAATTCCTTGGCACATTTCCAAAACTGACAAGGAAACTTTTTCAATAATCTGAATGTCAGAAACTACTTTCTTTGTAGTGAACAGTGAAAGCAGATGCGAATGTAAAATGAGTATAGAGTACTTTCTGCATGTCATCTAGTGGTTAATTTCCACTAACAAGAATGTGCAGTGTGGATATTAAGTGAGTATTTTATTAGCTAAAATTAGATTACAAAACACACCTATTCGGAGGTGTTCACAAGTATTTTCTCCAAAACCAGTTTTAGATGGTGACAGTGTCCAAAGTGTTTTGAGGATTCAAAAAAGATTACTGTTTGAGAAATGTAGATCTCTTTCCAAAAGTAAATTTTGTGCAGTAGAGGAAAAGAGAGTAAATATAAAATGGTCATCTACTGAGATCTATCTGGACAGAAAATGCATACAGTTTTTTAGTGCACTGCCCTGTGCATTCTATTATGCTTAATACACCCCTGATAAAAGAAGAAAAGTTCAACGAATAGTGGTTGCTTTTAACCAAGGGTCATGAAAAGAACATCTGAATTTTCTGTTCCTTTCCACAATAAGTGACTATCTCCAGAGGAAGATAATAGCTTTACTTTTTGCCTCTTCTTTCACTGGTTTTTACTTAGTAGGTACATCTGCAGTGTCATATTAACTCACTTGGCTCCCAAGTATTTCACCAAAAAATATAAACACACAAGATTTTCAGTCATGTGAATAAAGGATTTAACACATCCACAAAAATAATTGCTATTTTACAGTTAACAGAGAACAAGAAGGCACTGGAGCAAAGGGCTAGTGCAGCCCTTCAGGTGGGTTTAGATCCTCCCTCTTACTCTGAAGAGCTGGAAGTTTACTAACACTGTTCAGCATAGCTGTGTGCCGTGGGGAGGGGGAAATGTTCAATTAGGGAAGGCTTGTGGCTGTCGTGAATATAAAAGCAGAGCAGAAGAGCAGAGGATACAAGGCTGCTGCTCCCCTGGGGCTGCAGAAGAACTTTTAGATTAGCTCTGCTCTTGTTCTGAGTATTTTTAACATATTTCTTGGTGTTTGCTGAATACCCAGAGGAGCTAATGAATTTGAAGATGGGAGTAATCCTGCTTCTTCAATTACTCTGTTCTGCTAAAATCTTGTGATATGTAGCCATTTATATGCCCATATATATGGCTTTTGGATATCTTTGTTTCTTCCAGAGAATTTGTCTTTGAAAAGGCACTTCCACCCACAGAAATGTTGTGTCCTTTATCTGTTAAGTAGGTCTTTTATTTCTAATCTAAATCTCTGACCATTCAATATCATTCACAGTGCCTTTTCTACCCAGTCTATAGTACCTTTTGCTTAAATTGGGCACACTGTGCTTTAAATTTCAGGTCTAAATGATCTATCTAGGTATTAAAATTGCATTTAAGGACTTTGTAGTGCTGGATAATTGATGCCTTAAGTTTCTACTGCCTTTTTACTCGTGGCTTCGTAGGGTTCACTTGAAGTTAAAACACCATCCATGAGAAGTAATTGGGGGGTGTTGGCTGAGAGCTAAGCCTGATGTAATTCACAAAATCTATTGCTCTAAAATTCTGAATACATTTCCAGGGAGTTTTGCCAGGCTAACCAATATGTGGTCTTATCATGGGTGCTAAGAAATATGGCTTTTGTGTTAAAATTTCCATACATAAAAAGAACACACATACATAATTCAGTAAATAGTAACTATTTCTCAATTAAAGATGTGCTGAGAGTTGCAATTTGCACATACTGTGGCCACAGGAAACAAACAGGAAAATATTAATCTTTTTAAACAATTAGTGACAGGAAAGATCATGACATCTGTTGTATAATGGTACTGAAAGCCTGTTTAGGGCATATACATAATGCATTTTAGATTAGATTGAAGTTCTATGACTATAAACCATCAAACATCATTATAATATAGGAATTGCAACAGCACTGTGCATATTATTATAAAAAATGCTTTACAGTTACTTTGGGGACTGCAATCTTTTTCCATTAGTAAGAGAACTGTTACAGAGTTTGAGTGTTTTCTGCTACATTCTGCAGACAGTAAGTGCATGTCCTAATAACAATCAAAGAGAAAAATCTCTCTCCATGGAAGTGATACAATTCTCAAAACTCAGACATCCTTTTTATTTTCAGATGTTTTAGACTATCTGAGACTTCCATGTCAGGTTACTAAGTAGGATGGAAGGCCCATGACTTTCTGGAGTGGCAAACAGAGGCCAGTCTGGATGCTCTGGGACATCTGAAATAGCAACACTTTATCTGCTAGCAGAGCTTAATCCAACTGAAACATCCATAGGTTTCCCGGTGTAGTGTTCGTGTGCCCTGTTCCTCAGGCTTTGCTGGGAACTCCATCCTTCCAAAGAGATAGAATAACCTGAAATTTTTGTGTTTTAACAGTTTTCTAAACACTTTTAAAAAAATGGGAGTTTTTAAAACTGTAGAAACTCTGATAGACTACTACAAGGAAAATATCCGATAAGAATAAGTGGAGCTGGTTTTATTGATTTAGTATTCCCAGATATATCTCATTTTCCTTCTAGAAACACTTAATCAGGTAAGGTTGCTTGCTTTTAATTTACCACTGAGTGCTCTTAAATATTATTGTTTGCAAATATTTTTATACTGTTCCTCTGCATAATCCCACTTAGAGAAGAGCTACATGACATAGTGACAAATGGCCTTTTTCCATTATGCACTCTTGCCACCTTGACTATCAGAACAGCTGTTTTAACATATTATTGATAGAGAAACTTGAATAAAATCTTTCAAATGCAAGGCCTCATCTCCTACTACTCTGCTTTAGTGCCAGGTTCTTTGTGTCTTTGTTTGTTTTTAATGACATTGGAACAGTAAATGACAGATGGCAAAACAGAGGAACCATAAGAAATATTCTCTTCCCAGCTCCTTTCAGAGATAAAACCCTGATCTTAGAAACGTTCAGAAATATCCACCTTTTAAGTAGTCTATTAAATTCTTTGTGTACAGTTGACTAACTGCTAATGCTCAGAAGTAAGCGTAGGAAGAACATTTAATTGAATGAGTGAAAATATGGGTTTCTTAAACTAACGGGCTGGTTCAATTTTCTAGTTTGAACTCATCTCTTTCAGTACTTAGAACAGTGGAAATCTACTTGTGTATAAAATGTTTTAACAGACACTTTTAATACTTAGCAAATTCCATAGTTTAAACATATTTCCAGTTCTATCCTGAAATGCTGTTCACATCCCCTACCTTGACTTTTTCTTACTGAGACTACTGACAGCATTTAAATCATATCACACAAACTGAGAAGGCGGAAAGAAATGGGCTAACAGCAAACATAATAAAGATTAAGTGCACAGCAATATTTTCCTTTGGTTTTCTGTTAGTAAGCATGTACATACAATAGCCATTCAAAATCAAGTTTCCTCATATCTCCCCGGTTGTTTTGGCTGAGAAAGAACAAATATGGGAAAACAAGCAGATGCTGATTTCTGCAGCATCTGTCATGGGTTGTTTACTAAATCTGGCAAAAGAAGCAGACGTAAATTGTAGAGAATTTGCGCTATGTACTCACACAGGACAGGCAACCAGCCTATTGACTGGTAGACAGATGGCTAGAGACAGTACTATTCCAGACCTTAATTATGATAGGTGTGTCTAGGATCATGTGGACAATTTTCCAGTAACCCCTCATGTTGTTTTCTTTACACTAATAATGAAAGAGCCATTTGATAGAAGGAAGAAATGCATAGAAGTAGACGGGCACGTAGAACTTCTCATTCAGACACAAGAGTTGCATAATTTTGGAAAAAAAAAGTAGCTGTGTAGGCTTTCTAAGCAAGTCTATTTAAGTTCTGATATTGTGAAATATTTCAGTAATTTTCCAGAAATTGTACTCTCTGAGGTAAATAAATTGAATTTCATCAATTTGGATTACATGTGTTTTGCTTTTTTTGGTTGCTGTATGCAATTATTTTTGCTACACCCACACCTTTTCGTGGAATTTTTGCCTGTCTACCCTATTCCAATGTACTCTCATATAATTTCCCTGGTTTTACATCCACAATGTGCTAACTTAGGTAACACATTTTTTTATTGTGCCGTTGTAGAGCACTCTTTTAATGAAAATTTTTCTTCCTTAAACATTTTATTCATAACCCAAGCACTGAAAAGCTGAGGGCAGCCTTTTCTGAAACCTTTGCCAAGATCAAAGGATCAAAGGTTCTGAAAAAAAATCTTTGTAATGTTCACCTGGGGAAAACGAAACCTTTATTATGATACAAAAAAAGGATGTATGGTTAGTAACTGTATGAATGCAATCAATCCATTGCATGTAGAGTGGCAATTACGGAACCATTGAGCTAATGTTGAAAGCATAGCCTTTCACACTGTTTTGTTATGTTTCTTAAATATAGACTCATAGAATCAAAGAATGGTTTGGGTTGGAAGGGACCTTTAAGGATAATCTAGTCCATACCATCTGCAAAGGGCACAGATATCTTCCAACAGACAAGGTTGCTCAAAGCCCCATCCTGCCTCACCTTGAACACTTCCAGGGCTGGGGCATCCTCAGCTTTGGTAGGCTGTCTCTGGGCAATCTAATCTAAACCTAGACTCTTACAATTTAAAACCATTAGCCTCTGCCATATTGCTGCAGACCTTGGTAAAAAGCTTCTCTCCATCTTTCTTGTGAGGCCCCTTTAAATATTTAAAGACCACAATAAGGTCTCCTCAGTGTCTTCTTCCAGCTGAACAACCCCAGATATCTCAGCCATTCTTCTGGCATCTTCTCTCAGAAACACCCCTGTAGCCCTCCCACTACAAAAACCTTGCCACATAAAACCAACACAGAGGCAGACCACTCAGTCCGTGTCTGAAAGTTATAGAGGGTGGTTGTCAAAACAAGAAAACTCATATTAGTAAATGTAATGCTCTTTAACAGTTAAATAAGATTTTTGGTAGCAGTGTCTTTTGGAATTTTTTTTCAAAAGCACTAATATTTGTTCAGAGAAAACTCCCCCCACAACACCCTTTTCTTAAAAAGAAAAACCAAAATACTTTTTGAATTCTTCCCTGGGTTAGACAGATCAGTGTTCTCCTCTGATATAGCAATCTCTACTTTCTATGACTATTCCGTGCCTATTTTTGAAGTATGCGGGGAACCAAAATTTAGCTGTATTCTTTCTGTAGAAGGGCTGTATCAACACGAGGGGGTAACCTTGCTCCAGATGATTGCTCAGGACAAAATTATTATTTGTGCAGTGTGGATGATCAAGTAAACCAGCATATGGCACTGAAGTGGGATGCTCAAGTGTTTGATCGTGTATAAACATTAATGCTATTTGAAAACTGAAGTTAGATCTGTTCGTCAGTCTGCATTTCTTGGTCTGAAATCCAGAAACCAGATCAGGGAGAGGATGAATTTAGCAGCGTAATTATAGACTTGGATTTTGAAAGCTTCCCTTGCTAATTTGTCACTTGGCAGATATGCAGTATCTTTTTTGAGAAGAAAATCATGTGGACTTTTTATGACAATCCTTGTATCATGACTGAATGTTACCTGAACTGTACAGTTCCAGCTTTTATGCTTCTATTTATACCAGTTTTTTACTGACTTCCTGAGACACAAAAATCTTACAACTACAAATGGATATTTGTTACTTCAGTTCTGTGAAATGCATTGTGTGACTTCTAGTGTATGAATAGGTGCAAATTAAATATTTTCTCTTCAAAAAGTTATATCTGCAGAGGCAGTGTAATCCTCTGGAAATCCACTGGAAATCATATTAAGATAATTTCATGAAAGCTTCAAATCTGCTGGACTCGGAGAGAGTTCCAGACAACTACATGAATTCTTGAATGTTTTTAATTGATGGAAAAGAGCAAGCATATAGTCACAGAGCATAAAAATATTTTATCTGGAGAATTGATTTTAAACTTAACTGAATTAAAGCAAAAAAAATTTTTATCTTTATTAAAAAATAATCAGAAAGATACACCATTAAAATTGTATGTCTGAAGAGACATCTTTGCCATTTTAGTGGGCAGTTGATGCCGTCATTCTTATCTGTTTGTATTTATGACAACTAATCTCTATTTCTTTCCCTTTCTTTTTAATTTTTCAATGGTCCTTGTTGGTCCTTGATAGCTATGAAACTATTTACGAACAAAACCATTTGTGGAGTAAGTAAGATTTATTAAAGTAGCTTTGACCAATAATGTCAGAAAAAAAATGAGAAAAAATACGTTTTTAGTTCCATTGTTCTCTGATGAATTAGAAACCTTTCAATGGTTTATATAATCTGCACTTCTATTTAACTTCTTAACTTTCTCAGGCTTTATTCAATTTCCTTGTTGTCTTCTCATTACTTTTGTGGAACAGATTTCTTACTATAGTATCACATGAAAAATTTACACCAGCTGTTTTCTGGGTAGACAAGAAGTTAAATGATAATGAGAAGTAAGCACGCATTTACAGTTGCACACATACAAGACAACCTTTTCATTTCTGTGTGCTCGCGAGACTAATTTCCATCTTAAATAAATGACATTCTGCTCAGAAGATATACTCTTTATTTAAAAAAAAAGATATTCAGTACTGCTAGCTAAGAGCTGTTCAGTATGTTGTTTGTCTGTTTTAAGGATATAATTCTTAAACTAATGTACATTAGTTATTGTCATATATTTAAAATATATTTATAATATATATAAAAATACATATAAATGTGATGCAGGTGAATGCCTGGCTGCATGGCTGACGTCATTCTCAAGGTTTGGGCTTCTGTGATCACAGATCTACCTTCGAGAAGCCAGGTCTGTTGGGAGCTGATGGGATTCACCTGACCAAGTAGCTAACTAGACTTATACAAAAAGCTCCAAACTAGATTTAACAGGTGAAGGAAATGGAGTTTTGAGCAACAGAGAAGAGCCAGGTGCTGCTGATATATTAGGTACTAGCAGGGAAAAATCTGTGAAATGCCTTAAAAGAGTTAGGACATATTGCTTTAAAAAGGTGACGTGTTCAATAGCCCAGCTGATGTACCTCTATACCAATGCATGCATGCAGCATGTATAACAAACAGGAGAAGCTGGAAGCCACTGTGCAGCTAGAAATCTATGACACTGGGAGTGAGTACACCCTCACAAGTTTGCTGATGACACCAAGCTGGGTGGTGTGGTTGACACACTGTAGGGAAGAGATGCCATTAAGAGGGACCTGCACAAGTTTGAGAAAAGGGCCCATGTGAACCTCATGAAATTCAACAAGGCCAGGGGTAGGGTCCTGCACCTGGGTCAAGGCAATCCCAAGAAAAAATACAGGCTTGGAGGAGAACAAATTGAGAACAGCCCTGAGGAGAAGAACTTGGGAGTGCTGGTTGATGAAAAGCTGAATATGATCCAGCAGTGTGCACTTGCATCCTAGAAAGCCAACCATATCCTGGGATGCATCAAAAGAAGGGAGGAGATTCTCCCCCTTGGCTCTGCTCTTGTGAGATCTCATCTGGAGTACTGCGTCCCACTCTGGAGTCATCAGCACAGGATAGATATGGACTTGTTGAAGCAGATCCCGAGGAGAGCCACAAAGATGGAACACCTCTCCCATATGAGGACAGGCTGAGAGAGTTGGGATTGTTTAGCCTAGTGAAGATAAGGCTCCCATGTGACCTTAGAGCAGCCTTCCAGTACTGAAAGTGGTCTACAGGAGAGATGGGGAGGCACTCTTGATCAGGGGGTGTAGTGGTAGGCAGAAGGGTAACATTTTTAAGCTGAAAGAGGGTAGATTTCTATTGGATCTCAGGAAGAAATGTTTTACTGTGAGAGTGGTGAGACACTGGAACAGGTTGCCCAGAGAAGTTGTGGATGCCCTGCCTCTGGAGGTGGAGGATTTGAGCAAGCTGATCTAGTGGAAGGTAAACATCTCCATGTGGAAGGTAAACATCTTCCTTGTTCCAAACAGGGGCTTGGAACTGGGATCTTTAAAGTCCCTTCCAACCCAAACCGTTCTATGATTCCATGATCCTGGGCTGCATAAAAGAGGCATGACCAAACCTATGATAGTGTATGCATATAGCAAAATATATAACTCTGAATATAGCTCTATATACTTGACTCAGTCTAAACCTCTAACTTTAAAACATCTGATGGTAGACAAGATGATTATTAGAAAGATCCAGAAGTATGAAAAGAAAAACAGATGTAATTTAGCATGACTTGTGTACCTGTCATGGAAGGAGTCAGAGTTAATTATGCACTTTACTCACAAGAAAGAAGCAGCTGTATATTTTATATAAAACAGTGAGTTAATAAAGCTCAAAGGTAATGTGGCAGTGGTTTAACAAGATACAATGGCAAGATACAGGATTATTTACTGCATATAGGACAGGGTCAGACAAAACTGCCAGGGAGATCCTCCCATTGAGTCATGAGGTTTGGAAAGGACTCCCTTGCTCTCTAAACTCCTTCTCAGAGAGGAGCGTAGGTGTGGCTGGATGCATCTAGTCTCTAACTTGGTCAATCCTCTAGTTTATATCTAGATGATTATATATCCTTTACATTACTTAGCTAAGATTTCATAGTTTAGCATGCTGTTTATCACTTACTGAGAATCTTTTGCGGCAAAGAATCTCTCAGCCTTGACAAGTAACCTTGAGAGGTGTCCCTACTCAAGGGGAAATCCTGGCATGCAGCCTGTGGCAGTGCAGGATAGTTCAAGAGGCCCTGGGCTGCCCTCTATTTAAGGAGTAAGATGACTTACAGTCATATTTGCATACTAGCTGTCTTTTGGTTCGTGCATGCTCAGCTAAACAGCTGCTGTTGAGCAAGATAACCCTTGGCTACTGTGTTGTTGTCTGTCTTCCCCCAATATACGTGGAGCCAGATGCAGCCATTGTGACCAGATGCATCCATTATGGCCACCACTGGTAGTTATCGCTTGAACAGGGTTGTGGGAGATAAAGGTCAGGTGGGGCGTGGGAGAGGGAGTACAACATCACAGAACCCCTTTTAATATCTGTTGAAGTTAATGAGTGAATTTGTGTTGACTTTGCCAGGAATTACAAGAAATCTGGTCTCTGAAAAAATCCTTAAAGAAAATGAAAAAGAACACATAATGAACAACAATGTTGAGTACTTTGAACTACAGCATCATTCAGTGACAGACTGAGCAAAAACATCGTTAAGGGAATACTCCCCGCCCCCTCCAAACCCCCCCCCCCCAAAAAAAACCCTCTACACATGTATCAAACTACTTCTCCTTCATGTTCTTTAATAATTTCATCAGATTTAATTGAAATTGTAGGAAAAAATGGTGATGAGAAAAGCAAACAGTACTAATTCTTGTTAGTACTGAAATGATTTTCAAAATCACAACTGTGAAAAAATAATTGAAACATTCATTAAAAGCAGAGGAGTTCCTTTTCCTCATCAGTAGAGGTTACATATGTATGTGTCTTCTAAAAGATAATATAATTTCATGTGGATATTACCCACCCTCCTGACGTCCTTTGGAAATACCAGAAGTTTTGAGTATAATATGTTATACACTGAAAAGTATTCCTTCCAAGAGTCTATGTGTCCTGGGTTAAGCAGAGTTAACTTTATTCATAATAGCTAGCAAAAGGCTGTGTTTTGGATTTGTGTTCAGAAGAAAGCTGATAAAAAGTGATGTTTACAGTTGTTGCCAGGATACTCAAGGTCTTTCAGCTTCTCTGCTCCCTGCAGACAGGGTGGGGCTGGAAGGGAACACAGCCTCGGTTACTAGCCTAGGATTTTACCTTAGGTTCAGAATTGAAACCTAGAGTGGACAATAATCTGTTCCATAACATACACATCATGTCCAGCATATAGATAAGGACTCTCCGGAAGATCAGCCCCTTTTGTTCCGGGTCCCTTTGGTTTCCGGATCTCTCTGGGCTCCGGATCATCTCGCTCCCCCCCCCCCCCGGTCAGCTCTCGCTCTGGGGTGCTCAGACTGTTATCTCCGTTCTGTGAGTGCCTCTGGGAACAGTGCACCCCCCGCCTGGTGGAATCATGGGTGTGATTTCGGGACTCTCCCTGCTCCAGGATCATTAGCTGGGAACAGGCTGAGTTTTTATCATCAGGTGCGGGGGGGGGGGCAGTATCACTGTGTATCACTTATTTGTATATTTCTATATATGTATATAGTATTATTTTCAATATTATTGTAGTTCAGTTATTAAATTGTCCTTATCTCAACCCATGAGTCCTTTTTTTCCCTTTACCCCTTTAACTCTCTC
>WKFP01014984.1:490159-504402 GCA_011057875.1 Pterocles orientalis | reverse complement strand
AGCACTGGAACAGGCTGCCCAGAGAGGTTGTGGAGTCTCCTTCTCTGGAGACATTCAAAGCCCGCCTGGATGCGTTCCTGTGTGATCTGATCTAGGTGTTCCTGCTCCGGCAGGGGGATTGGACTAGATGATCTTTCGAGGTCCCTTCCAATCCTTAACATTCTGTGATTCTGTGATTCTGTGATTCTGTGATTCTGTGATTCCTCTTAGGTGGGGTGAATAACTCCTCAGCCTGCAGGAGGTGATCCTTGAATATTAACCACCTTTCTTGGACCCCTCTTCCCTCCAGGGCTTTATCACATGCTAGTCTACCAAGCAGATCCCTGAAGAGGCCAAAGTCTGCTCTCCTGGAGTCCAGGGTAGTCAGTTTGCTGTGCACCCTCCTTGCTTCCCTAAGGATCTTGAACTCCATCATTTCATGACCATTACAGCCAAGGCTGCCCTTCACATTCCCCACCAGCCCTTTCTTGTTGGTGAGAACAAGGTCCAGCATAGTCCTTCTCCTTGTTGGCTCCTCCATTCCTTGGAAAAGGAGGTAGTCATCAATGTCATCAATTCCAGGAACCTCATGGCTTGCTTATGTTGTGCTGTGTTGTCCCTCCAACAGATATCAGGGTGGTTAAAGTCCCCCATGAAGACCAGTGAGAGTGAGGCTGCTCCTATCTGTCTATAGAGGACCTCATCCACTCACTCTTCCTGATCAGGTGGCCTGTAGCAGACCCCCACTATAATGTCCCCTGTCCCTGTCCTCCCTTTGATCCCAACCCATAAACTCTCTGACGGCTCCTCATCCATCACTAGATGGAGCTCCATGCTCTCCAGCTGGTCATTGACACAAAGGGTGACATGCCCTCCTTGTCCCCCCTGCCAGTCCTTCCTAAGGAGCCTGTATCCTTCCATTCCAACACTCCAGTCATAGTACCCATCCCACCAGATCTCCGTGATGCCAATGAGATCATAGCCCTGCAGGTGTGTAAACTTCTCTAACTCCTCTTGTTTCTTCCTCATGCTATGTGCATTTGCATAGAGACACTTAATTTGGTCTCCTGATGAAGCTGACTTAAGGGCTGGAATGCCTTTGTGCTGCTTTTCATGGGCTCTCCTGCTGACCTGTGATCCTTCTTCAGGCTCTGGGCATCTATTCCTGGCACTGTCATCAAACTGGTAGGAGTGGGCTGGATTGAGGTTCCCTTTCTTCCAGCAACTTTAATTTAAAGCCCCACTTTTTTTTTTTTTACATTACTATAGGCAAAAATACAGGCAATGTTGATAATTCTATTTATGTAATGAAACTCTACTTACCACAGCTGTATTCTGGGTCTCTCTCACTCAGCCAGAAGGCCTGAAGTTACCTTCTATATGATCAACAGACTTATGACTAGTTTATGCTCGTCTGTCTTGATATCTATCACTCAAATACCCTAGCAAATACCAGCTTCATTCACTCTTTTTTTTCCTCTTTTTTTTTCTTTTCAATACCAAGAGATTTCACTGCATTTTTATGAATTACACAAAAACAAAAATTGATTTTATTATAATCAGACTAGCTTCATATATAAATGAGGTTTTAAAAAAATGAAGTTAAAAAATATTTGCAGCAAATTGCACCCACTCTTGATTTAGTGGGTGTAAAAAAAATGTTACTGTTTGTATCATCCAGTAAATTAAAAAAAAAGGATAAAATAATGGAAAAACATCTATATAAGATATGTATTTTAAATAATTCCCCCAAGTAAAACTCTTTGACGTTGGAAACAATACATATTTGTTACTAGAAACTTAATAGATGGCATTTTTGGTTACTGTTCAAAAAACTCACTGTCAATTTGCAACCTTTGTTGAATTAAAAGTGAAAAAATCAACAGTATCTACAGAAAAAAACCCTGCAGCTAATAGATTGTATTCACTAAGTAGAGCATTAGAAAATATATATAGAGAAAATGAAGATCTTTTTAAAGTCTCATCTAAAGGAAAAGTCTCATCTTTCAAGAAAAAAACAAACAAACAAACAAAAACCCCAAGTACTACCAGATTTGTTTTCCTTTTGTTGTTTTTAATAAAGATATATTTTCATATGATACTTTTTTCTTCTTACACACACACACACACAAAAAGGAAATTTCATATAGAATCTAAACTCAGAAAAGAAATAAATACAAGAAATGATTGCTTGGTTTTCTTGATTTGTCCTGACTTGCTCTTCAAGGCTTTGTTACTCAAAACTTGTCTAGGTACCCAGATTAGCCCTGGATTTGTTTCTTACATTCCCTGTTTGAGGCATAATAGTCATTACTGGTATACTGGAGAAAACACAACCCTGCCAAGAAGTTGCTTCTCAACGTATTGAAACTTAAAGGTTTGCCTCAGCACTTTAAGAGTATAAGAAAATATTGTGCTGTCTGTAAAATCATTAATACTCTATTTTCTGCTATGGAAATCATTAAAGTTTGGTTTGCAGGGGGGAACAGATCTCATTGATTGAATGAATGATGGGATTGGGACTAGATGATCTTTAAGGTCCTTTCCAACCCTAATCATTCTATGAATTCTGTGCAATCTCTTGTATGACCCTGACTTGAACAAAGAATAGATGGGACATTGGAAGAGTAATTGGGAAATATGGATACAGTCCCTTAGCACTGCATGCCACTGGATTTGGAAAGGAGATGTACCTGAGACAAACTCTGTGAAGAGAGAACAGGGAAGAGGCAGCAGATAGGCAAGGAGAAATAAAGGAGAGGTAAATCAGTAAGCCTAACATGGAGAAAATCCAGTCAGGATTGAGAAGACAAATAAACTGCAGTGGGAACCCCAAATAAGGAACAATGTGACCTTGATACTGTCTCATGCTGATATGGCATTTAGTTACAGTTTGTTTTTTTTCTACCTCACCTCCACTTCATTCAAGCAGGAAGGACAGTGACTCAGGATACTGCAGCTTTTCAATGATTTGTTTCATCTTTATTGTTCAGTGTATGTCCCTAGACATTATTTACTGCATGCTATTGAAACCCCTCTCTGTATACAAAATTATTAATTTCCTCCTAGACTCCTTCCAACCTTCACTTCAGCTGATTCAGCCCTTAGCTATATTCAGTCCCTACCCGTTAACTAAAATGTACCTACTGATTTACTCTTTTCCCAACTCTCCCCCTCAAATCATTCTTCCAGCCCCAATAAATAGTTCACAGAGACTGGAGCTGCTGACTCCTGAGGCTGTAAATGAATGAGCCTTTTTATTTTATTAATGTTCACTAATAGGTTTATTAATGCTCAGTAGGTATTTCATTTCATTGGTTTATGTTTCCTCTTAAGAGCACACACTCTGTCCTCCTGAGCTGTGCTTTATTTTGTATTGGCTGGCTAGCAAAGAAGTTAATTTGTCCTGTGCCATTACTGCCACCTGCCTTGTCAGGCCCTTCTTGAAAATGAAACTGTGTCTCAACAACTTTGCCCTTGGTTAAATAAATAAGCCATAACTGTAGCTGTAACATCATTATCTGAGTATGAGTCTGAAGGTCTTAGGATTTATTAGGGTGATGCAGTCATTACCATTGTAACTTGGCTTTATTGTATTCACCTTGCTGTATAACAGCACCTGTGCAGCTCTTGTCACTGGGAAAAGGCTCACCAACCCCTTCACCAACCAAATCTTCTAAGAAGATTCTCCCCCTCCCACACTCACACACAAATACCTCTTTATTCTTCCTTGCTTTTATTATCTCTGTCCTTGGACTCGTTGGTTTGCCTGTTTGAGCTCCTTTCAGCTCACTGACTTCTGAGCATAAAGCAGTGAAAGATGGCAACTGTGGTGTGTGCAATGACAATTTAGCTGGTATTTCTGAAAAGAGAAATTAGAGATGGAAGACTATAACAGTCATCTAGTACTAGCATTGCTTCAGAGAAGAAGAAACACATTCTAAACTGATATGATACTTTGTTTCAAGTCAATGAGTCTTTAGAACGATTATTCTTTTATCAGTATTGTCAAGTTTAGTTGTAGGATTCAAAATCCTCAAGAAGGAGCAGCAAACAATAATAATAATAGCATTGCATTTAATTTCCATGCACCATATGTTGACCTAATACTGTACAACAATGATAGAGTCCTTGTCTTGAATGCAATACATTTCTAATTCTGTTCATGGGCAATTTTATTCACAGTCTAACCTCTATATTAAAGCAAAATTAATTGGCAAAAATACTGTTTGTGCAAAACGAAGGTGGCATTGTACGTCCTTTGGGAAACTTGTGTCTAGAGAAGTCCCAGACTCTGAAAACTAGGGAGTCCAGAGTTACATGTATGGTAATTCAAACTTAGTTGTTGTCTTTGAGCAAAGTCTCGATACACACATAATTCTCACAGTCATTGAACTCTTGCAAATGGTATGAACACTAGGGGATTAAAGTAATATTTCCTCTGTAAGAGTCATTGCGCCTTCTTTTTGCTAGGTAGAATTTGTGTTGAAGTAAGCAACATTTTATATTAAGCAGAAGGTACAGACTTCTGCCATGTGCTTAAACACTGAATTTACTTTCTGAAAACAGACATTAAATTAATAATATTTTTAACTAATTTTAAGAGTTCCTTAGTTTTCTTTTGGTTTTTTTTTGATCTGTCCCATGAAACATATTTTCAACCTTATATCAAATCACAAATTCCTTATCACAGTCTCTTCATAATACTCAGAATATATTCACAGAAATGTTATACATCTGTATGATCTTCAGGAAAAGTAAAGAACCAAGAAACTAGGAGCAGAGGAAATGTCAGTGGAATATGACCACAGATCATTCTTAGAAATCATCCTTTTATGGGGTTTGAAAATACTGTGCCCATATGTGGATATGATTCAATAATGAACCGTATGTTTTGTTGAACCACACAAATCTTCTTACATCTGTGCTAAACAGATACACCTCCAGACAGTCTTTACAATTCTCAACATTTATGCCAGTCTCTTTTAAATAAAATCACTTGCTGAAAAGTATCTCTGTTTGAAATCATAAAAGCAGGCCATATTGTGTTCTTCTTTGTTGCCTTTTTGTCTCAATGTTCCTGCTTCTCTAACTTAACAAAATTGTGTAACATTTTACAGACATTTTTTCCTCCTTTTCTCTTTTACAGACTCAGATTTTCTTTGCCTCTCCTTTTCCACAGATATTTGTCTTTCTGGATATACAATAAACACTGTGACCATCTTTTCTTCTTGAACTCATCTTCTATTTGCCTTCAAGAATTTTCTTCCTCCACTGATTCAGATACAGGTATTTTTTGTAAATTAACCAGAGAGCTGGAGCACCTCCCCTATGAGGACAGGCTGAAAGAGTTGGGGTTGTTCAGCCTGGAGAAGAGAAGGCTCCGAGGAGACTTAATAGCAGCCTTCCAGTACCTGAAGGGGGCCTACAGGAGAGATGGGGAGGCACTCTTTATCAGGGAGTGCAGTGAGAGGACAAGAGTAATGGATATAAGCTGAAATAGGGTAGATTTAGACTAGACATTAGGAAGAAGTTTTCCCCTACGAGGGCGGTGAGACACTGGAACAGTTTGCCCAGGGAACTTGTGGGTGCCCCACCCCTGGAGGTGTTCAAGGCCAGGCTGGATGAGGCTTTGAGCAACCTGGTCTAGTGGAGGGTGTCCCTGCCCATGGCAGGGGGGTTGGAACTTGATGATCTTTAAGGTCCTTTCCAACCCAAAACATTCTATAATCTTATGATTCTGTATTGAATGTGCTCTTTTATTTCACAAATACTTTAAATATTGACTGACTCTGTGGCATAGAAACTCCTTGAACACATTCTGTCCATGTGCCCAAGGATTTTATCTTGTACATGTTCAAATTAAACAACTAAGCAAATAAAGAAATGTCCCAGAGACTCATATCACAACACCGAACTGCCATAGTTCACTTAATTTTATATAATTACAAAGAATGTTTATCCATTCTTGCTCCATTTATTTAACACCACCTTCTGTAATGTTAGAGGTCACAAAGGAAGAACAACTAAATTTCTAGAGTATTTGTCAGTTAATTTGATAAAAATACCTTTCTTAAAATAAAATTTGTTAAAAAAGAAAGTTCACTTGAAATGCAGAAGTTACATTACAGGTGGAGGTGAAGTAAGGTGTATGGTACACCAGTCCTCTCGCCTTTTTTTTTTTTTTTTTAAATTTAGATTGGAAGGCCTTCATGAGAGGTCAGCCCCTCAGTAGGTAGTTCTTTTAATTTAGTATTAGCCATCTAAAGGCTAGGTATCTAACAAGGTGGTCAGCTTAAGCGAGGAACAAGAGATGGAGAGATGTATGCCTCCACAGAATAAGGAGAGTTAAGTCTTGGTGACTGTACTTCAAACGGCTGAAGTTATATGTGATTAATTCCATCCTTAACAGTTTAGTGCATTGTCTGACACAGGAAAATTTTAGTATTTATAGACAACTCAAAGCTTCCTTGATACAGTTAACAAGAATGTCGTAGTAAAATCTGGACTATGTAAGGTAAGAAGTATGAGATTTTCACACTCTTTTCCCTACACTTGACTTTGAATTTCAGTAGCAGACACAAGTTTACCCTTAATCTGCTGTTGGTAAGGTGTTTTTCTTGCCACTTGATGTGCCATTTTTTGTATGAGCACAGAGAATCAGGCAACTAAAGAACCTATAGTACAATTCATTGTACTAGTTCCTGCTGTCATGGCTTCATTCCAGCTTAAGTAATTATGTGCTACCTACCTATACTTCTGGGGATTTCAATTGGATGTGTTATTCTTCTAGAATTGCTGCTTCAATGTGTTATGTAATGTTCATGTGTGTTGGTGAGTGCTTGTTGCATTTCAGTGGTAGATGAAATGAACTTTGTTAACACCTACCACTCTCACAGACTGAACAAGCAATTCCTACACAACACTTTGATTTCCAGTGATGAGAGATGCTACAGAAGTGAAGAGCACATATCATTAACTCATCCTTAGTCTTTGTTAGTGTTCAAAGTTCATAGTTAAAGTATGTGAGTCATATGATGTTAATTTTTTTTCTTTTTAATTAAGTACTATGACATACTGCAAAGGACCAGTAAATTAAGCAAATAATATATAAATAACAACAATATAAACAATATGTTGATGCACACAGATGAAATTAAATACTATGGAATCCTTTAAAAGGTCATCTTTGATGTTTATGGAAAAAACACGTGGTATCTGATAATTTACTGAACCAAAATTAACTAATTTTCTTGAAGCAACAGAAAATTCACTTTTCTGCTGGGGCTGAAAAGGGATTTTTTCCCTCCTACACAGAGTAAAATGCAATTTGTCAGATTTGGTTTGAGTTAACTATTTCTCTTCTTGAAGACGTTAATAATTTGTCATTGTTGAAAACAGCACATTGGACTAGCTGGATCAATGACTTTAATATTACAATCAAAGGCCAGAGGGACTGTTAAATGATTTAGCCTGATCACTAGACAGTGCATTTCAATGAGTTTCACATATTAACAACAATTTTCGTTTGGATTCTAAATTCTTAAGTTGTGAACCACATTGAAACATAGGAAACAACTATGTTTCACAACTCTGGATCCTTGCTAATGCAGTATTCATAATGCAAATCTGTTCTTTCTGATAAATAGGATACAGGACATTGTATCTTCCATTGTAAATGTTCAGAGAAGGAAGAATACCCCAGTAGAGTTTTAAGCTTTCAGTCCCGCAGGACATGGTACAGCCTGTTAAATCTAACAGAATAAATTCCCTATGCAGTCAATGAACAGGCAGCCAACTCTGAGGATACGCAGAGGTGAATAAATCAATCCACATAGTTTTTATGCTTTGTCTTTCCACTGAATGTATCTGTTCTTTCAATGCCTTCAGAAAATGCTCCTTGTGTTTGGTGACTGCTTCTTCCTCTTTGAGTGCAGAGAATCACGGGAAATGTTAGATGTATACATCCATGTTGGATATATGCATGGTAGATGTATACATGAGGGATCTCAGCCCTCCTAGAAGACAGGCACATAACGGACAAGGACAACTTTTGTTTTTTACATGGTACTTTTAAGGTGAAAGCATATATTCACAGAGTCTAGTTTCTAATCTGTGAGGCTGAGAAAGTTTAGCTCTCCTATCCCACAGATTATTATATTCTCAAATAGATCATGAATATCATAGGTAGAAGTATTTATAGTACACCCTGGGATAAAAGGACCAGACAAACTTAGGAACAGAGAAACAAATAAAAGGTGAATTTTACTAGAGTATTTTCCTGGAGGTGAGGGAAATTTAAAACTCTGAATCCATGCCTGCAATGGTTTTTACTTAGTATTCAATGTCAATGAGGTACTGATTTCATCAGAACTTTAGTTCATAACACTTGAGAGAGGTTTGAGTAATGTTTAAGGGAATAATGATGGAATATCTATTACAAGAATAAAAATTAATTAAAAAATGCTATGGGATTAAATTCTGTTAAAAAAAACCCCAAAAAAACAAAAACTAAAAAAAAAACCTAACAAGTCCCTGGCTCTCAGACACACGCATTAATTAGAAAACCATTTTCATACATGGAAAATTATTAGCAGAAAATAAAAAAATTTAGAAAACAGGGAAAAAAAGGTCTTACATATTTTTCCAGTAAATTTTTGTATCTGACTTTGATGTTGACAGGAAACGGGGAGATGGTTGCAGTGACCATGAGGTGGTGGAGTTCAGGATCTCATGTGGCCGTAACAGAATACTGAGCAGAATCACAACCCTGGATTTCAGTAGGGCCAACTTTGGCCTTTTCAAGCAATTGCTAGGGGAAATCCCGTGGGACAGGGTACTTGAAGGTAAAGGGGCCCAAGATAGTTTTCAAAGAGAGCTTCTTCCAAGCTCAACACTGGTGCATCCCAACAGGTAGGAAGTCAAGGAAAGGTGCCAGGAGACCCGCATGGTTAAACAGGGATCTGCTGGGCAAACTCAAGTGTAAAAGGAGGGTCTACAGATCATGGAAGGAGGGGCTGGCCACTTGGGAGGAATGTAAGAATGCTGTCAGAGAGGGCAGGGAGGCAACCAGGAAAGCTAAGGCCTCCTTAGAATTAAACCTTGCTAGAGGTGTCAAGGATAATAGAAAGGGCTTCTTCAAATACATTGCAGACAAGGCTAACACCAGAGACAATGTAGGCCCACTGATGAATGAGGTGGGTGCTCTGGTGACAGAAGATACAGAGAAGGCAGAGTTACTGAATGCCTTCTTTGTCTCCGTCTATACTGCCGGAGGCTTTCATGAAGAGTCCCGTACCCCTGAAGCCCCAGAGGAAGTCAGGACAAAGAAGGAGTTTGCTCTGGTAGATGAAGACTGGGTTAAGGAGTGGTTAACTAACCTAGACACCCATAAATCCATGGGTCCCGATGGGATGCACCCGCGGGTGCTGAGGGAGATGGCGGAAGTCATTGCTAGACCACTCTCCATCATCTTTTGCAAGTCGTGGGAAACAGGGGAGGTGCCTGAGCACTGGAGGAAAGCAAATGTCACACCAGTCTTCAAAAAGGGCAAGAAGGAGGACCTAGTTAACTATAGACCGGTCAGCCTCACTTCCATCTCTGGAAAGGTGATGGAACAGCTTATTCTTGGTGCTCTCTTTAGGCATATCAGGGATAAGAAGGTCATTAGAGGCAGTCAACATGGCTTCACCAAGGGGAAGTCATGCTTGACCAACCTGATAGCCTTTTATGAGGATATTACCAGGTGGATAGATGATGGTAAAGCAGTAGATGTGGTCTATCTCGATTTCAGAAAAGCATTTGACACCGTCTCCCACAGTATCCTCGTGGCTAAACTGAGGAAGTGTGACCTGGATGATCGGGTAGTGAGATGGATTGTGAACTGGCTGGAGAAAAGAAGCCAGAGAGTTGTGGTGAATGGGATGGAGTCTAGTTGGAGGCCAGTATCTAGTGGAGTCCCCCAGGGTTCGGTATTGGGACCTGTGCTATTCAATATATTCATCAATGACTTGGATGAGGGAATAGAGTGCACCCTCGGCAGTTTGCTGATAATACGAAACTGGGAGGAGTCACTGACATGCCAGAAGGCTGTCCTTCCATTCAGCGAGTCCTAGACAGGCTGGAGATTTGGGTGGGGAAAAATTTAATGCAATTTAACAAGAGCAAGTGGAGAGTCTTGCATCTGGGCAAGAACAACTCCAGGTACCAGTATAAGTTGGGTACTGACCTGTTGGAGAGTAGTGTAGGGGAGAGCGACCTGGGGGTCCTGGTGGACAGCAGGATGACCATGAGCCAGCACTGTGCCCTCGTGGCCAAGAAGGCCAATGGCATCCTGGGGTGTATCAGAAGGGGGGTGGTCAGTAGGTCAAGAGAGGTTCTCCTCCCTCTCTACTCTGCCCTGGTGAGACCGCATCTGCAATATTGTGTCTAGTCCTGGGCTCCTCAGTTCAAGAGGGACAGGGAACTGCTGGCAAGAGTCCAGAGCAGAGCCACGAAGATGATGAAGGGAATGGAGCATCTCCCTTACGAGGAAAGGCTGAGGGAGCTGGGTCTCTTTAGCTTGGAAAAGAGGAGACTGAGGGGTGACCTAATCAATGTTTATAAATATGTGAAGGGTGAGTGTCAGGAGGATGGAGCCAGGCTCTCCTCTGTGACATCCAGTGACAGGACAAGGGGCAATGGGTTCAAGCTGGAACATAGGAGGTTCCACTTGAATATGAGAAAAAACTTCTTTACAGTGAGGGTGACAGAGCACTGGAACAGGCTGCCCAGAGAGGTTGTGGAGTCTCCTTCTCTGGAGACATTCAAAGCCCGCCTGGATGCGTTCCTGTGTGATCTGATCTAGGTGTTCCTGCTCCGGCAGGGGGATTGGACTAGATGATCTTTCGAGGTCCCTTCCAATCCCTAACATTCTGTGATTCTGATTCTGTGATTCTGTGAAATAAAAAGCCCCTAAAAAAAAATGGAGTGGCATAAAATGATAATTTTTTTAAACTTCACCCATTCAAAGATAATACAGTAATATCAAGCAAATTAATCAATGAGAAAATAAGTATATATATATATTCTACATATATATTTTCCTGTGATATTTAGCATATTGTTGGTGAAGAATAAAAAGTTTTGAAATATGCATATTTTTCCACTACCATGATTGAATAATAACAGTACAGCTGTTTAAATTTTTCCTTCATGTGTACAAGTCAACCTTTAGCTAGACACGATACCTATAAAATTTCACACAAGGCATAACATTTTGGTCAGAAATAATACAGTATGTGAATTCAGTTCTTCTTGTATGGTACCTTAAAGTATAAACACGGCTAGCTGTCTTTGAGACACTAAAACGGTTTTAATTGAACAGTCATGTTTGTTTTGTTTCACAATTAGAAATTTTTTTCTTCCAAATGACTATTTAGTGTTTCCATACTTTTTTTTTTTTTTGAGAAGGAAGGAAAACTAGGAAAAGTACCTACTAGTAAACGGAGATTGCTCCATAGACTCGTACCTGAGGTGTTGAATTAGGAATGGTTTAAAAGTTTCACTTATTTTCAACATTCACTACTGATCTGTGTTTGGCATTTTCAAGAATGCTGACATACACAATTACATAGCATGCTACTACACATTCTGAGCATCTAAAATTTCCATAAGTGCAAATATTTATCTCAAAGTATTCTGACTTTCAGAGTGATGGTTAGTCATTTAACCTCCAAATGCTTTTGCACTAAGAAGACCTCAATGAAAGACGTATTTTTTTATTATGCAGAATACAGGAGCTCAGAAAAAAACTATGAAAACTATGAGATGAAAACAAGAAAATCAGATGGGGCAATTTTAAGTTGCTCTGTTAACTACTGCTTGAGAAGTTTTTATTAAAGCACAGGATAGTATTATTTAGCTTTTATTAAAACAGGGAATAGTATTATTCCACACACTGATGTCTCTTTAATGTTTGTTCACTGGATATTTATGCATCATCTTTCTCACATGCTTGATGAGCTACTATATAATCCTTACATGTCACTTAGAGGGCTTTGTACAAAGACATTCTAAGATTAAAAAAAACCCCAAAAAACAACAAAAACAAGCAACCCCAAAAAAACCTCGAAAACCCAACCAACCAACCAAAAAACCCTAGAACTTTGAAAGGCAAGTTGGTTTTAAAAATTGGTCTTTATAATTGACTTTAACAGAGCTTTAAGACAAAGAGATTAAAAAACTGTAGTGATTTCCTAGATTTCACAGTTAAACATCAGCTACTATTTGTTACTGTTCCTTTGATATACCTCTTTGTTTCCTTGTTCTGACAGAGAAAATATTAGGCTTAATGTGGAACACAGTAACAACAAGGTAAAATAACTTTCAATGGCCAGGAATAAACTGAAAAACCTACTGAAAGTGGGATGTAACATTTGAACATATATCGGAATAAACCACACAGGAATTATCTAAATATTTTTCCTTCCAGGGAGTATAGCTACTTATCCTGTAAAAATTTCTGTTGGTTTTTTTTTTTTTTATGAACATCTACACCATCACCAATCATTATTTTGTTTAAGTTACGCAAATACAATTATTGACCAGTTTTAATATTCATCATTGAAAAAATAGGACTTTAGTAAAACAAGTAAGCAAACAAATAAACAAAATCCCACAACCATTCACTCTGAGGGATGAGCAAAAGACAAAATGGGAAACTAGTAATACTCTGATAATTTGTTTTAGTACTGAACGCAGATTTTCTGTTGAGAATCAGGAAGCCTGCATTACACTGAGAAACTGCACAAGCAACAAGGTATGAGCATAAAATTTGAATTCATGATACTGCATCTGACTTTGTAGACAAGTTTTCAAAGTACATCCACTTGAATTATGTGTACATACAAGTTTGTTTAACGTTTAGATACTAAGCCATACTTATTAAGGAAAAAAAAAAAAGATGAAAGAAGCAGGCCAGATTGGATACTTCACATAGTTTATAAAAGAAGGTTAGAAATTGTACTTAGCTACTCAAGAAGGTAATTTTATATTTAAGTAGATTCAATTGTTGTCTGGAAAGACTGACTGTAGCGGGAGAAGGGCTCCTAACAGAGGTTCCCTGGTCAGGTAGCTACTACTAAGCAGTAAGAATCTGGTCATTAAGCTTAGAAAATCCTCCAGAGCCCTGCCAAAGACCAGAAAAAAAATCTCACTGATGCGGTAAGAAACAGAACCAATAGCATTAATCTTTGTGATTATTAGTGAGAGTAAAAATATTAGAAAATCTTAAAAAAAAGGCTGATATATTCACAAGAGGTTTTTCTTTAAATTGAATTTCTTCTCCATGCTAATCAAAGAGTTTACATCTGGTGAAGTACTTTATGCTCAGTGAAAGTGGTACACTTTTCTGGTGGTTAATTTCAGCTTTGTAACCATGAGTATTTGCACTTCTAGTCAGGGAACAGAAGCATACATCCATCCAGGTTACATGCCCAGCCAAAAGATCTCCAACCTTAAACAGTCTACAGACACGAGCAATGATTTCAAATAAAGAAAGAAATTAAACATAAAACCATCTCAGTGTGTTATGCTACAAACTTCCTGTTATAATGTTCTCTAAACTCTATTTTAAATTTATTATCCCTAAGGTAGAAGACGAGAGAGAAGGCAGCAAGAAAAACTACAGTGTTAAAAATATAAACAGATCCTTATTCTACTTTGTAGACTGTAAAATTAAAGACCACTAAGTAATTAGTAAGTAGAATGATAAACTGCTAATTCAGAGAAATTTGTACAGGGAGCAAAACTAGTCAGGTTTGAAATGCAAAAACTGTCATCTGATGAAAAATACCTACCAGTCACTAAAAAGCTTTAACTATGACAGAGGTGATTTCTCAACTCTCTACTTAGCTGCAGCATTGCTCATAATAGTTGCAGTTGACTCATTCTTGTAGTTGCCTGTATCAGAGAATGTTGCAGTATACAAAAATGACATCAGCAGCCCATAAAACCATCAGTTTTCAAGCAAGAGATCCAGTTGCACAGGATGTAATAATAATTGAACACAGGGATTTATCCTTCCCTTTCTAGGCATTACATATTTTAACCTTTTTACCTAGGGTTTTGTTCTTGAGAGTGAATGATTTAGTAAAACAGATCTGCTGTCTGATTTCCGATCTTGTTCCTGTAAACTCTGGATGCAACAGAACAATATACTACTACTTGATGTTAAGACAAAAGCTTTTAATTATATACAGTTTAAGCAGATTCTCTTCTGCTTA